>VZTH01005574.1:167727-300157 GCA_013397815.1 Aleadryas rufinucha
GGGGGGGGAGGGAAGAGGAGGGGGCTTTTTTTCTCTTCTCTCAGCCCCGTCTGCACCTTCTGCTTGAGCCCGCCGGTGAAGTCACAAGACCGAGTCTCTGACATCACACAGAGCCCACAAACGCCGGATTGTGACTTCACTGCAGGGTAGAACAGGGAGGAATAGGAGAGGGGAGGGGAAAAGGCTCTTATTCAAACACATATCTGCAGCAGTAACAAAGGGAACTCAGGAAATGGCTGGCCAAGAAAATGGCTTTTTTTTTTTTATAAATCATACTCCCTTTTTTTGTTGTGGGTTTTTGGTTTGTTTTTTTTGTGGTTTTTCTTCACGAATAAACTTTGTGACCAAGCTGGAAATACCTTTTTAAAGTGGCCTGGGCAGGACAGACAGCAAGCGCCAGTCCAGGCGCCATCCTCCAGCGCAGCACAGGCACCAGCAGCCCTTCTGGGACAGAACCACCTGCCGTGGCCCCTCTGCACCTGCTGGGACTGGAGCAGGATGAGGTGCTGGGGTGAAAATCAAGGGGTGGCAGTGGCCATAGGAGAGGTTCTGGGGGGCACGGCAGGAGGGGGATTGCAGGGTAAGGATGGAAACAGGCAGATGCTGTGGGTTGTGCCTGAGACACACAGGGAAGGCAGCGCTGAGAGCCACCAGGCAAACAGGGCCACGCAGAGGTGGGAGCTGTGGGCTGGGCAAAGGTAAGGCTAATCAGTGGGCACTTGGGGTTTTTCCCCCCACCTGAGGATCCAAAACCACTACTATAACACAATTCGAGTAAAAGTGGTCAGGGTAAAGGTAACAGAGTTGTATGTAAGGCCCAAGCAAGGCAATAGGGAAAAGAGTGAAGTTTTTGATTCCCTAGTGTATTTTTAGGTTTTAGGTGCCCTGGGGAGGGGAAGACAGACTGGGGTAGATGAAAGAAAGGCCAGGAGACTTTGATGTACTCCCAATACAAGGCAGTGCTCGGATGTTGCTCTGGGAGCAAAAGCTGATGATACAAGACTTCTGTAGTAATTTCTGAAATGAAGCCTAGAAGAAAAAAAAGGCTTATTAAGTAGCTATTGGCTCAATGTGACCTGGAAAGTTGTAAGATTTGGGGCTTTTTTTGTTTATTCAGCTGGTGAATTTTTTTAACATCAGCTTCTCAAAATTTAACACAACCTCAAACATGTCAGTAAATAAGCTCAAAAAAATAAAAATCTGTTATTTGTCTTTAAAATGGATTTTTTTTTTCACCTTTGAAGCAAGGCAGCTCAAACACTTACACTGTGCTAATCGTGCCTGAAGGCCAGGAATTCAGAGGAATAAGTCAAGGGCACAGCCACAGCCAAATTAAATTTTTAAAAAAGAAATTAAAAAAAAATTAAACTGCGCTAATTGCAGACATTATATTTATGAAGTTATTGGAACTGCAGAGCCAAAAGGAAGACAGCTTGTGATCCTCACAGTGTGTCCACTCCTCTCTCCAACCTCCATCCCTGCCCTCATCAAGACCTACAAAGCAATTCCCATCGCCGTGTTGACGTGGAAGGGAGGAGAAAACAGCACTACCATCGTAGCCTGCCCTTTCCACAACCTGCCAGTGCGGCAGGAGGGAAATCTGTATGTGGAACGAGCGAGAAGCGAGGAGGAAGCAATCCAGATCCCTGCCATGAAGCAGCTGGCAAGTACATTCCCAACTGGCTGCCGCTGGACGGTGGGAGCACCCCATGAGTGCCTGAGGTGTCCCAGAGGGCTGGCACCAGCACTGGAAACCCAAGACAGTTGTCAGAAACTTTTGTACCCCAGCAGCTCTGTGTGCTTCCAGCATAAAATCCAAGCATCCAGAAGATGGTCTTCCAGGTGGGAGTTCCTCCATGGCCAAAGCCTCTGTTCCCACATTGACTGTGAATCCCAGTGCCTTGGGGCATCATCCCAGCCCTGGCAGAGCCACAGCATTAGGGAAGATTTCCCCCATTGTTTTACAGTGTCTCTGTGCCAATACAGCAATAAACCAGGCTGCAATGGATGGAATAAACTCTCCTGCCTCTGCTTGTGAGAGGGAGGTAAAAGGTATGAATTGCAAGCGGGGAGGTCCCCATCCAATCTCATATCCTTCAGCAAGTCTTGCTCCTTGTTTGGCCACAAGTTTACTACCATTTTTATATTGACTGCTTTCAATTTTTTATCTATTTTTTCTACCCTGCTGACTGCATGAGAGAAAACCTCCATGTTTATCCCACTCCTTCTCTCTGGAGAACCTCTCTCAGCCTGCCCGTGGCGGGGAGGCAACATGGCTGCCAACACGCCAGGATGCAAGGTGAGGAGGTGAATGGGGGAGAAAAGGAGGCACAGGTACTTGTTAGGAAGAGGAATAAAGAAGGGGGAAAGAGCAAGGAATCCAACACATACACACTGACTAGCATGGGCTTGCTCCAGCTTGGCCCACGACGCAATTACCTTACTTGGAGGCTGGCCAAGCCTCCCAGGTTAAGTCCCTCTGCACTTGTGCAAAATGCTGTCAGAGCTGCTGGGACCGTGAATACTCAGGGCTCCAGTAGCATGCCTCATCCAAAAAGGAAAAAGGAAAAAAAAAGAACAGAGATAGGGCTGGGACTGAATGGGCTTATTTTCACACAACTGCAATTGTTTTGTTGATGCGGAAAGGTAATTAAAAAAAGTTCTGATTTCAAACGTGCCACAGAATTCCCAGAGCCCGGAGGCTGCTGCTTAGAGGCAGATTAATCACACTGAATTCTCCATCTAGATATTGCATGCACTCCAAACTCCCACCGCTAATAGCTCTAATATTCTCCTCAGCGTGTGCATGCTGCTGGTGTTATGTTCCAGGAATATTAATTCCCCAACTCGAGCTCCTTTCGCTTGCGCATGTACCCTAAAGGCTTGCTGCCGGGCACCAGGAGATTATGGAAAAGAGAAAACAGGGCTAGAGGAGAACGAGGGTGCAAAGGTACTGGCTGGAACTCCTCAAGGAAAGTCATTAATGTTCTTTGGATAAGCAAGCCGTCCAAATAAAATCTACCTGAAGGCCAAGTTCTTTAAACAAAGACAGCCAACTACACACGCACAAGATGGTTGAAATTAAAATGAGCTCCCAGTGCTGGCTTTGTGTTACCGGTTCCCACTACCCTGAGACTTGCTCAAAATCTCAGTCCTGTTAATTGTGAGCTCTCAACTCGCGGTTTCATTTGTGTCTTCTGCTGGTGTCTTCCCCTAGCCCCCCTTACCCCCAAGCAAGGCTTCGTGTATCTGAAACTCTTGCTGCCACCCGCTAGTAACAGTGAAAATACCGCAGGTTGTAGTGCAAGCACCCAAAGAGCAGGTAGCACTTTACACAGCAAGTCCCTTCTCCCCCTAGCAAAACTGACAGGCCAGGGGTTTCATGGTCCAGCTCAAGGCATCCCCAAGATCCTCCTTCCACACAGAAAACAGAAGAGGGGAAGATGAAGGCAGGAGAGAAACATATAATTTTTCTTTGCATTCAACGAACTGCCATTCCTGGTAAGCAAGTCAGTGTGTGTGTGATCTATATATATGGCTAAAAGGCCAGCTGCTAAGCTTTAAAACCAATGCACGCTTGAGAAGTACATTTAAGATGCCTATGATGTAATTTTCAAAGCTGCTAAATGCCCAACACTTCCAGTGCTGTTCAGCAAAGGGTGCAGGTAGTCGCCAGATTAAAACACAGTTCCCTAAAACTGGCCATACCAGGACTCTGGAAATTACCACGCAGAAGAGACCTCAAAAATGGATGGTGCTGGTCATGCTTCCACTTAGTAGGATTACTTGCTTGACAAGAAGCTGTCATGGACATGATTTTCTTTGTCAAGCAGTCAAAATATGTATCTCCAAGTAATGTAAATCAGCGTACTTATGTCAATGCTGGAAAATCAAAAGGCGTTTGCCCCTTTTGTTGCAGGTGTTTCTGATAAGTGAACCAGTACGATACCTGAGTCATAGGTTAAACTGGATGTTTAGACCAGCCCACTAGCTGTTTTCACAGTTTAGAACACCCTACGTAGTCTCTGGACTAAAATCTGTAACACCACAGGTGCACAGGCATAGGTGGTGGCCCTCTCCACAATCATGGCAGGTCAAAAAGGAAAGGCACATTTTTATGGCTAAATATTTTACAGGGGGGTTGTTGTTGCTGGGAGAGAAAAGGATAGGAACATTTTTGAAGCTTCTTCTCCTTGCTACCTGTACCATGCAGGTCTACAATCATATGTGTGCCTTGAACTCTGAGCCAACTCCTTAAACTTGGTTTCTGCTGCAGGGAGGGAAAGAACAGGACTCCAACTGAGGCACTGTCTGTGTAAGGCCCTTGGGGCTTAACTCTGCTGTAGTGGGCAGGGAGAGGCATGGGCTTTCTTCACTGTGATAAACCAAGACACTGGCATCGATCTGTGTAGCTTAGGTGCAAATCTGTGATCCTCTTTCTCTCTTTGTGCACAAAGAATGAAGCTGATAGCGAAGCTGACATCTAAATCCTCACTATTGCACATCTGAGATAACCCCAGTTGGTTTTGTTTTTCAAACTCAAATATATGAGAAGGGGGAAAGACAGAAGGATTTCAACCCTTGTCAAACCCTGTCGCCAGCCCCCTGAGTTACAGATCTGTGAACTCTTACATGGGATGAGGGCTTTTTGCTTTTATCTCCCTGTGCAGTGCATGTCCTCAGCCCTTTGCAAACAGATGTTTTGCCCTCTGAAAGGGAATAGAGGGGGGAAAAGAGAGCATGAGCACAGGGGAGAGAGAGAGAGAGAGAGAGAGGGAGAGAGGGAGAGAGAGAGAGAGAGAGGGAGAGAGAGAGCGAGCATGAGCAAGAATGCTGTCTGCAGATGTCAATCAGGACTTCAGTCTAGGTCTAACCTGCCAGTCCTGCAAAAGGAGGATACATGAATTTTCTAGTTGGATAGTCAGTGTCATCAAACAAGAAAATTGTGAAGTTTAGATTGTAATGCAGTCTCACATTCAGTAAAAAGGCCTTGCTACATGGAGATGATGTGGGACTGAGGAGCCTATTCCTAGTACCTTAAAAATTAAAATTTCACTACAAATAACTCAAATGAAATGGTCAAAAATAGTACAGCATTTCAGACCATTTTTGTAGAGCATGGTAGTATTTGGCAAAGGGAAAGTGATTGTAGGTAGAATACTGTCAGGTTCGGGGAAAGCTTTCTCTGCATTTAAAAAAATTATACGAAGGAAAATATTCTTGGGAATGAAGTCTAATGATTACATGTATATAGAGTGTCATCTCTATCTTGGCGTTTAACAGAAATCAACTCCCCCACGCCAACATCCTCCCCTCCAGCCACCCACCCTGATATTCTTCTTCACCACTTCCCACCCATTAACCCAGTACCTGCAGTGCAGTGTTCAAGTGGGACTGGCGGAGCTGCTGCCGCTGTCATCTCCTCGGAGCTGGCAGTCACCTGCCAATCTCGCCCCCACTTCCTCCTCCCTCCTGCTCCCCCCCACCCCTCGTCAGTGCAGCTTTCCCTGGGGATAGATCTATCTCCCCCCCTCCAGCAGCCTGACAAATAACTACTGTTAACTCAGTAATATCCCCCTCCACGGTTTTTTAATTACCAGCCGTCCACAGGGCACGAGACTCGCGCATACGGGGAGAAACGGGCCAGAGAGGCGGGCTAGCAACAGGGCGTCGGAGAGTTTGGGCTGATGTGGGCTTCAGCCGAGAGACGGCTCCATCCTTGCGCTCCATCCGCGTGGCAGGGCTGGCACAGGCAACCTGCAAATCCCCACGGGACACTGCCACCCTGGGCACGGGCACAGCACACGTAATGTGCCACTGTGCTTGGGGAGAGGGGGACTCGGTCCTGGAAGGGTTGGTGTGGAAAGCTGCTCCAGCAGCACAAGGGGATGCTCTGCTACACCCGCTGAGGAAGCATCATCCAGGATAGCATTTGTTTATATGGTATTTTAAATGAGAACCAGAAAAAAAGGGGAGAGGGGAGAAAGGGGGGGAAAAAAATCAGGTGCATTTCTGTTGGTATATCTTTACCAAATACATCTCTCTTTTCACATATGAAAAAGCCTTTTTTTCCCTTTGCAGGACAATAGCCTTATTTTGCCTTTTTTTGTGCGAAAATTCATCGATCTGTGGCCTGAGGATTTTTCTTAGCCTTTTATTAAATGGACATGGTTTACTGAACTTTCAGACAACCTCTCCACCTAGCATTTGTTTGCTCACACCCATTTACACTCTCTTGATTTTTAACAGGTCTGAATAAGGCTTATTTTTTTAAATACTTGGTTAATGAAGTTTTATCTGAATAGTCATAAGCCTATTAGCGCTCAAGTTGTGCATCAAATCCCCCCTCCCCCCCTAGAGGTTAAACAAGACCAGAAATCCTTTTGTATTTGAAATAACACGCTGGGAAGAAAAGAAGCAAAGAAGGATAAAAAAGCCCAAGTCCCCCATTAGGTCCCTTTTAAATCAAAAAGAGACACTGGAAAAGGGGCATAACGCAAGGCGCTTTCCCCCTTCCCCCCTCTTCATTCTTCTCCTCCCTCCTTTGTAGGTCACCTTTACTATGAAGACATTGATGCTTCAAGTCTTCATTTGCTTAAATAAAGGAGTCAGTTCAACACCCCACTGCACCCCAGGTGGGCAACGAAAGGGAAGGGACATCCAGGGAGGGAGGCACTCTGCCTAAGGCGACAACTGGGTCCTCAACACACGAGTGGGGCTTGGGGGTCCTCCCTGGCAAACAGCAGGCGCTTTTGGAAGAGGACAAGCTTGACAGCATGGCACTGAAAATGCTGTGCTTGGGTGGAAGGGGAGGAGACACACATGCTGTGCTGAAGGATGGCCCCAATGCTGCCCTCTGCACGCTGGGAATGGCTGAGGGCAGCAGTTGAGGGCAAGAGCATGGCAGTCGTGGCCTAAGAGTCCTTTGGCAGCCACCCCTCCATCCCAGCAGAGCATCCTGGCAAACGAGAGAGCCCCCGCTCCCCTGAAATAAACAGCAGCCTTCCCAATGCTTCATTAAACTAACACAGCTTCCCGCCATTGCCCCGGCAACCGACACAGGCCTCCTGTTTGCCAGCTGGGGGAATTAAAGGAAGCCTGGCAGCCAGCCCCTGGCTCCTCCGAAAGCTCCCCGTACGCAGTCAGAAAGCATCCCTTGGCAGGGGAGGGGACCAGGTGGCCCCCAAGGTGCCAACTGAGATGGGGGAGTCCTGCCCACCCCCACTCTCGCAAGCTGCAGTCCCCAGGGAGCCAAGGACACCACCACTGCCACGAGGACTGCTGCTGGAAGGCAACTCAAAGCTGGAGGGCTCACCAAAATGATCCCCAAACCGGAAAAGGACTAAATAACCCCTGGATGGTCCAATAGCGCAAAGGTGGATGCTGTTCCCCTCCACAGCATAACCTCTGTCCAAATGCGATCAATAGTTCACATTAATTAGCAACACAGTCCTCTTGCTGCCCATCCACCAGCTGAGTGAGCAAATTATATCCTCTTGTCCCTGGTTTTCCTCCTCTCTTAAACTACATGCACTGGGGAGTAAGCCTTAGCATGACCCCCACTGCCTTCAGCCCCTTGGTGGGTGAAGAAGTCACCACAGACCTCCAGCTGCCCCACCCTTTGCTGCTCGCCCTTATGGAAAGCCATTTCAGGAAGAGCTCTGAATGGAGCTGTGTTGTACCAGCCTCAAGCACGTGGACGCCCTCCTCCTCTTCTACCTGTTCTCAATCCATCCGTTCAAAACAAGTAGACGGGCCCTTCAGGCAAGGCAGAGACATCCCTCCACATGTCCTCAGCAAAGGAGCTCTGCCCAGATCCCAAAACCAGACCTGCTGGGCTGGTGCGGGTGCAACATGCCAGCTGCTTCCAGCACCTTCTTCCCACCACTGTCCCAGGCCACCGAAACCACAAAGGAAACTCAGCAAATTGGTGAGGAGAGGAAAACATCTCACTTCGCAACAGCAACGAATAAAGCAGCACTATTCACTCGCTCGGGCATCCACATCTGTTTTGTCCTGTTTTCCATGACTACTGGCTGTAAGCAGAGGTCTCACAGGGAGAAGCATTAAGTATTTATTCCAGCTCTTGGTTTTGTCAGCTTCTGATGCCACCAATGTGTTTCGATTCTGCTTGAAAAACTACACTGCTTTTCTTATTTTTAATCCAGGAATCCCAAAACAACCCTACAAACGTACCTCCAATCTCCCAAGCAGTAGCCTAGCTTTCCATAGCTTTGCAGCACACATTTCATAACAAACTTAACTCTCTCTGGAGAGACCCATTTCAGTCCCACCTCTGAACAATCTATGCCCTACTCCTCTCTTATTTTGTGATGATATTTAGCTTTGTGAAATACTACCTAGCTACATTTAGAACAATTAAGGAAGAAAAAAAAAAAGGAGGAAAATAAAGAAATTAGTACATTCCAGATTCTGGCCACAGCTCTGCATTGCATGAGGAAGTGGCATGTGGAAAATGTGGAGCTGTTTATAAGCATTAAATAACACTCCCTAGCAATCTTGCAGGGGCAAACATAAAGGTAGTGAGTCCAAGCAGCCTTACAAAAATTAGCACAGCGATCCCACCTCAGTGACAGAAGACAGCACTGTAGTTAAAGGTGTCTGACCAAATCTTGAGCAGAGGGAAATAGGGGTAGGAAAATACAATCAAACAGCTTCCTTCAGTGCAAAGCTCTCAAAAAGAACTGTTACAGACTGTGAAAGGGGAGTCTTTGAGGTTAAAGGGACTGTAAATTATTGTGGGAAGAATACTGCCTTATCTTTGAAGAGGGATGCAGAGAAAAGGGGACGAAGAGAAATTAAAAGGGGAAGATGTGTGTGCAAACCACTGCAGGTAATGGCCATTAGACTGGGGAGCCTGGTAAAAAATTGCAGGCCTGCCAGTGGTCCTGCTTTAGCCATGTCTCCTTCTTTGGAAGTTTTTGATATTCTCTCTTCTGGTTCTCATCTTGTGTGGGGCTCTGACCTCACAAAAAATCACATATACACACACAGAAAAAAAACAAAAGCAGGTTTATATTTATTAAGCTTTTCTTTACAGCAATAAAAGCCAAATCCTAGAGATTTAAAACCAAACTTTCCCCCAAACGAAAGCCAAATTATGTTTTTGTTTGGTTTGGGTTTTTTTTTTTCCCTTTGGGTATTGCTGGGGCATGGAGGGAGAGGAGGCTGACAAGTCCTGAGGCAAAGAGAGACCTGCAACAATCTGGACTGGTCTGTGCCCTGTCCCCACTTCTCCAACTGGGAAGCACTTGCAGCCTGCTGTTGCCAAACCTACTTTTATTTTTTCCATGCTCCTCACTAATTAAACCTTCAGTCAGGTCTCCCTCTCCTCCCACCTGGACTAGTTCAACTCCCTCCTTTCACATTTTTTTCCTTCTTCTCCAGATCCAGGAGATTTAAGTTTCTCAAGTCTCAAAGTTCCCGGAGGATGGGATGGGTAAGGAGAGGTCTCCTGGCTCGGGCGAAACACAGTCCCCCTCTGGCTGCCCCCCTCTGGGGCTGGTTTTCCGAGCAGAAGAGATCGCTGTCAGCGAGCCAAAGGCGCGCAGGGATAGGGGAGGTGCTGGTCTCCGTGTGCGCACCGCGTCCTCCTTCCTCACTGCTGCCATACATGATTAATCATCCCTGAGACACGCCTGCTGCTTCCCTCTGGCTCTCCAACAACCACAACAGCGGCGGCAGCAGCAGTTGAGAGCACAGAGACCTCCTCAGGTTCCCGGCCCCAGCCCAGCGAGCGTTTCCCAGCGGGGACCTCTGATCCTCGCGCGCATCTCTCCCGCACATGCCGGTCCTGCCTCACGGCCTCGCAATTAATCGTTCCCCTCCCCCCATTTTCAAACTCGGCTCATCTCCCACCCCTCCCCCACCCCCCCTCCATCTGTGTCTAATTGCATTTCATCTGTAGTCATTCTCTGGAAAACTCACCGGGAAGGTGTCCAGGAGACTAGCACAAGATTAAACATGCGCTTGACACGGGGAGCCGGGGAGCAGCCCGCTGCCCTGCTGGGGTGGATCAGGGGCCCGAGGGAGCTGGTCCTCTCAGCAGCCCAGCCCTCTGCTCCCTGCTCCCAGCCCGGACAGGGGATGCGATGCCTGCCAGCGGCCCCCCCGGGGCCGGCAGCTGGAGGGAGGCAGCAGGCAGCCAGGAAGGGCCGGTGAGAGCCAGTGGGCCAGAGGTGAGGCTGCTCAGATGCCAGATCGTGCTCCACCGCGGGAAGCATTTGCTCCCTTTCTTCTCCGCCGAGCACTGTCGGCTTCCTCATGCGCTCTGCCAAGGCCAGCGTGGGGCAAAGGCAGGGGAGAGGCACGGTCCCACTGGTACAACCGGTCCCCAGCGTGATCCCGGGGCTCCCCTTGCTTCTGGCTCTGCAGAACGATGCTCCCATCCCCACACAGGCACTCTCCATTTGCATCACCGATGTTCCTGCCGTGACCGGGGCACACTTAAGCCCGACACATCCCAGCTGTGTCCGGTGTGGCGTGCACATCCCTGCTGGTCTCACAGCTCCACAGTCCCACCCCATCACCTTGCTGCTGCTCTGATCCTGCATGGCCTCCTGTAAAATCCAAACGTTATCCAAGGGCCTATTCACCCTAGGAAGGGAGCGATAAGCTGGGCTCTGAGTGGACAGCACACTGGGCACTGCACACCAAGTTATGCTGCAGCCACTCTTACTCAACACTGCTGGAGGAAGCAGCTCAGCTCTTAACTGCATACGAAAAATGCCCACCCAGCAGAGTCAAGAACAGCTGGGAAGCCATAAACTCACACCCTAGCATACTGCATGCCAACTTCATTGCATCAGCAAGCATAAGTGCCCAGTGGTTTTACAATGGAAGCAAGGTTTCCTCCCAGAGAGGTAGGCCCTGAATGTGGGCTATTTTAAAGTTTTAGACCTTGGGTAGAGGATCTGCAGCCCGGGGGCTGGGCACAGACCACAAGTTCATCTTGCACAGGCTGAAGCCATCTGACTTCACACACCCCTGCTGGATAACGTGAAGCTATGGACTAATGTGTGGCTGCCCAAAAGCCCAGCTTGGGTCTCAACAAGGGGAAGGCTCTCCACCTTTCCCACAGTCAGTCTTCCAGCTGTGGGAGGGTAGGGAATAAAATACTAACCCATATAACACCACCTTCATCTTTGTCCATTTGCAGCCAAAACTCTGAATATAAAAATTCACAGCTCAGATGAGGGTGACATTTATTTCAGTAGGCCAGCAACTTAGACACAGACAGAACTTTTTCCATTTCTTTTTGCCATCAGTTCTACAAGCAGATCTGCTTCTATCCAGAGGATAAGGATTACATCCAGGTAAATCCCAGGCTTTTCCTTTCACTTGCCTTCCATTGACAATGGTTACCCACCAAAATCAGTTCAAGAGCTGCAAACACGGAAATAAGCAATTGAGTTACCACAACTAACAAGTTACCATTCGCCAGCTGAGTCACAGCAACACTGTATCAAATAACCTCCTGATAGTGTAGGCAAACATTTTACTACGTACTGAAATGAAGAAAGATCACAGAGTCAAACTACTATAGCCCAGATGACAATTTATAATCTTATTGTGCTAAATCAACTTGCTGGCGATCGTCTGCTCATATGTTTTGCTCTGCCAGTGTCACACTGAGTCAAATCTTTTGATTCCACCAAATGCCACAAGCCAAGTGCATTCTTGCAGTACAATTGCAATGCTGTTTGTGGTGAAGATGCAAAAAATCCCTACATTTTTATCCTTTTAAACCCCTTCTCAAGACAATTATGCTAATGAAAAATGCTACATTGAAGCTGTTCAACTCCACAGGCCGATTCAACACAAAAACATGTAAATGTATCTTTAAATAAGCACAAAAATCATCCTGCTTTTCCCCTCATTCTTCCTGAGTATTGGACACTGAACCAAGAATCTGAGTAGTCTGGGTTTAGTTCCTAGTTTTAATGGAGACTTTCTGCACCATCTCAAATCACACAACACAGTTTTTTATGAAGCTATAAAATGGAGACGGTACTACTTCTGACACAAAGCAAGGAAAAATACATGCACCAGTACTTGTAAAAAGCTCTATACAAAAGACAAGGGTTGCATAAATAACTAAATATAAATATACATGTCAGATTTACCTCTGGCCCAGAACTCTGACTCTGTAAGGTAGTCTACAGAGAAGGGTATTTCCCTGACACTTTCCCATCTAAAGAAAACAGATACCTGTGATAGAACAGACAGCACTCCATCTGCAGATGAATTTTACCTGCTTTCAATGCTAGTTTAGAGCCAGAACACGCTGGGAGTAAACAGAATCCATTACAAGACAACAATTTATGACAAATGAGATCAACACATGGACAGGACCATTGAACAGGTTCCCCCATACACAGGAACACGACATAAACTACCATCACCCTTACAAATTCTTGCAGAGGTCAATTGGGCAAGACAGAAACTTACCTGTTCTCCCACTGCTAGTGGCACTCTGCTCTGTGACAACACACATCCTGCACACCGGCAGAGGAAGTTTTTACTGGCATTGTCTGAACTGTATCATTAGGGTGCAATGACTGTCAACCCTGGCTCATCAGCACAGAGTTCTCCTTATCAGAGAAGGGATGCACAATAGGGAAAGAGAATTACGTACACACGAGCAGTGTTTCTCCAATGCTCAGCATAAAAATCTAATCAAAATTGTACCAGAATGGTGATGTAAAAAGCACCCTGCCAAGTCAGTAATAAATATAAAATTCATATCTTACACTTCCACAATGTATCACCTCTCATTCTGCAGTACTTTACGCATTGTTGGGACTCAGATGAATCCCCAAATCAGAACAGATTTGTACTGGAATCTAACATTTTTGTTGGCTTCACATTCATTCAAATTACAGCCCTAAGTGAGAGTAGGATAACAGGCACTTAAAATGGCCCCTTGAATGCGGCAGCAGCCATTTTAAATGGGGCCCAACTCCTTCCAGCCGCCAGACTGATTCCCTAAAGATCACCCCCCCTCCCCACCTCTCTCTCCCTGAGCCCTGCATGAGGTCCCGTTTCCCCCTCCATCCACTCTGTGGCAGAGGAAAGACAAAGTGGTTACTTTAGGGTGCATAAACAGCAGTTTCTCCTCAGTAGGCCCGATTGTTGATATCCTAAATCCAAACACAAACCATCTAATTTTGGAGACTGCAGCCACCAAAACCTCAGCACATCTCAGGTTTAAAGGCAATAAACCCCTATCTTCTTGGTTTTCACCCTTCCTAAGCCATACCACTGCACAGGTATTATAAACAGCATCTGCAGAGATCAAGAACTCTGCAAGAGTTTAGCAACCCGCAATAGTAACAGCTTTTCCTTTTTCTGAAGACCTTGTCAACTGGGAGAAAAGTAGAGATGGCAAGGAGTGAAAAGTCATAGTCCACCTCCCTGTGGCTCATTATCTTAACACCCATCACTAAATCCTTCCTGACAGATGCATTTGCCAGCTACTCTGATGGGAACAATGAGCAGTGCCATTCTTTGTCATCCTATCAATATGGCTATACGACAAAACTGTGCCAATTTTTAGCCCGAAGTTTCACCTTCTGAAAGACAAATGCATAAAAGACAGAAGGTGCTAGAAACCGTAAGGAGCACTACAAGTGTTAATAGCAGTAGGTACCTTAAGGCAGAAACACTAATTGTAGTCCCTCAAGTATACCATACATAATCACTGCATGTCTAAGTAGGAAAAGCATCTTCTAAACACTCAGCTAAGACTAAGGTGTCTGTAAACAAAGACCAGGTTCTCATGACTGCGCAAAAGCCTTGAGCAGTAGGTGTCCTTGAGCAGTTCTAAATTCTGATGTTGCCTCGATCAAGCCACAGATGATCTCAAACTCCTCTGCCTCATCACTAGTGGTAGCACAGAGGTAGCTCAGTACCTCTAGTGAGGTACCACTAGTGGTACCTCACTAGAGGTAGCACAGCTAACTCAAGATGGCAGCAGTGAAATGCCTTGTAAGGTTTCCCTTTTGTCAGTAAGGTTTTGGAGATCTTAATATTTTTCATATTCATATCTATTTACTTCTTGGAGCACTGCTACAAACCAAGTTGGAAGAAAAAATCCCTTAGAAGCCAGAACAATATGAATGGCTTAAAGCAGTCCACTCAAAGCAGGAAAAAGGAGCTACTAATACTTGGAGATGGTTCCAAAAAGAATTACATTATAAAGGTAGGAGTCTTCTGTAGTTCCAAGTACATTTATCTGCATCTACACTGATGAAATCAGGACAGTTATTTCACCTCTGGCAGCAGAAACACAGCTGCAGCACACACAAGAATCAGCTCCTGACATTAAAAAACACCCCAAACCCTTCCACAATGTCATTTAGCCTTACAACGAAACGATAAACTATGCATCATTTGTCTTCCTTTTTCTAGTATAGATAAGGCCCTAGAACAGCATCACCTAAACTGTGGTCCATAGGTCACTGCTGGCCTGTGAAGCATAACAGGCGGTCGGTGCAGTGCCCTATCTGCAAACAACACCCTGCAAGCCACAGCACCCAGTAAAACTGCCTGTCTATTGCCCCATGTCATTTTTCTCCTCATAAACACTGAATGTTTTTATGCTTGCATGACAGACAAGCATTTACATCTACATGTAAACCACCATCCAGAGTGTATCTGTTTTGACCAAGGGGAAGAGACAGTATGAGACCCTTCCTGAGAGAACTGGCCATCACACCTGAACCATCAGTTTGGTACTCAGAGCCATTGCAATGACCCAGGCTCAGGAGATGCAGGATGCACTCTCCTGGAGAAGACTGTTGTAACAGAGCTACTTCTGTGTACAGGTGGGCACTGCTGGAGGCAAATAGCTGCACTTGCTGCATGTGCTTACAGTATTATTAGCAGTCTCTAGAGCTAACAAGCCTCAAATTATTTTGGTTGCAACCACACCAGAAAGCTAGTATTTAATTCTGGGCTAAACCTGCTCAAAAAAACCTCATGACAAAATAGAAGGTTGCAGAAGAGCAACAAGTGCATCATCAAGAACCAGAAATAATTTACAAACACAAAGACTAAATAGGAGATCTCGCTAAGCAATGGCCAATGAGCCGGGAACTGAACTGTCTACAAACCTCTGAGAGGCACAAACTAAAAAGGGGATCATTCAATGCTACCTGACTATTCAACACAACCTGACCATTGCTGCATGGGGAAAACAGGACATATAACCTTAACAGGAGACACATGGTCTTGTCTTCTCAGGAAAACATTGGAAACGCAATCACTCGAGACAGCTAAAACTAAATTGAACGCAAACACCAGAAAACACATGGAAGGAAGTATCACATCTACTGGATTTTGATCATGCATGGAGCTAGGTAATCAGATCAATGGGGTGGTGGGGGTTTTGTTGTTGCTGGCTAAAGGATATTCAATTTCACAGCTACACTGCAACTTACTCTTCACATCCACCTCGCCTGTGTCTAACCAGGCTCCAGTGTGGGTCAGTCCCTGTCACACAGGACTGTGACACTCCTGCATCTATAGTGCAGTGCAAGAGGCTTCAGGCAGAACCTCCATTCTCGACTCTGCCAGGATAATCAAATAACCCTGCTGAATCAGACCGGTTGTTTGTTTTGCTTAAGATGTATTTACTTCAACGAGTAATTAATATTTTATGTAGAAAAGGCCTTTGTTAAAGATTCACCACATTCACCCCTTCAATTAACATTTTAAACATTCACATTCATAGATTCATTTACACCTCCCACTTGTCCTTCAGCAATGCCAGAAAAGATCAGAGTTTACATTCCTGGCATCTCAAAGATAAAAGAGAAAGGGAAAATAAAACCAAATCCTCCAGAAAACAGCAAAACCAAACCCTACATCAACCAAGTTACCAAAAAACCCCAAACCAAACAAAAATAACCAAACCAAAACCAAACCTAAACCTACCGGGTCTTCTATCCATCTCCAGAAAGAAGAAATGGTGTCTGAGCTGTTTAGCAATCTCTCCCCTCTCACATGCAATACTGCAGCTGTAAGATGAATTAGAGGAGCAGCTTGGGCAACTGGGGCATCACCAGCCACTGGAGGAGAAGACCTGAGCCCCCCAACCTGGACATGGGGCTGAAAAGTCTCACGCTGTGGCTCTGCACCCCAATGTGGCCAATGCAGAGGTGTGGGGTGGGGGGATCTGGCCCCTGCAAGAGGGCCCAGACACTTGTGCTGTGCCCGCAGTGAACTCGATGTGCCCTGGTGATGGACAGGTACCCCCGGGGTGGCTGGGATATTTGCATATGTTAATTGCAATGTCAAGGTGTTTGTGCCTGCCGCACTCACTTCTTCAGGGGGAAACAGCGACGACAGGATTCGGATCTACCTGTGCTGTGCTGGTGACGTCACAGGCAGCTATTTCCAGCCCTGTTGCCATGGAAACCACCAGGCCTCAGCACCAGTTAGCAGTTCAATATATAATTTACTTATTCTTTTTCACCTAAGTGATTAGGACTCAAAATACAGAAACATCTCACACACCCTCAAATCTTCTGATTGTTTCATAGGAATTTCTGAACGGGAAAAACCAGCCTGAAATAGTGAGCTGTGCACTCTCCATGGGGAAAAAACCCAGGCAAACAAAAGCCTAAACAAGACTTAAAAAAAACCCCACAACCTTTTTCCCCGTTTCTTCCCCTGCCGTCCCAACTTTCATGGGAAACGTTGCGGCTCCTGGAAGATTTCACAGTGCTGTCACCATCTGAAGGAGATGAGCCAACAGTGAAATAGGAGATAAAAGCTTAACACAGGAGCTGCCACATCTGGCAGTGCCTTTGGTCCATCCTGCCCAGGACACCACACTCCCGTGTTCTCCAAGACCACTGACAGGGCAGGGCACCTTCCCCATTCTGTGCCAGTGGTGATGGGCAGCACCAGGATACCCAGCAAGTCTCCCCTGGCTCCCACGGGTGACCACTGTGCATTAAGGAACAAGTCTCTCCTCCTTATAAATCTTAGCAGGAGTGGTTATGGGTGCTGCTAGTCAATGCAACACCAACCAGAGCCCTGGGGAAGGTGGCTGCTCCATCTCCACCCCTTCTTACAATTCAGGATTGCAGTGGTTGCCCGCATTTTCCACAACTTTCTTAACTAGTGCTGCGGTCAGAGGTGAGGTGATTTCTCTGCTTTTCCACTGCCTAATTAGTCACTGCAGAAGCTTATTCGAGACCCAAGGTTACACTTTAACATACTGTTTTGTCGAGAGAAAATAGAAATATTTTCCCTGGGAGAATTTTCAAGTGATTCATCTGCCTTCAGGTAGTTTCAAAGTATCAGTCTTAATGTTTCTTATTGTGCTTCATTATATTTTAAACCAGTATTTTTCAAAATGGGAAGTTTTAAGCATTCATTTTGAGAACCAGCTGCTTTGTGGCTGAATCACGCAGTCTGGAAGAACAATAGGAACAGCAGCACTCCCCAGCCCCCCCGTTTCAACCCTACATGGGCCATCCCGCTCTTATTTCCCGAAACAAGTCATCACAAACCATCCCTGCTGCATCCCTTCTCCTCACCAGTCCTTCCTCACACACAGACTTGGCAGCAGGGAAAAGGGGACAACCACCCCCGAGAAGCAACCAAACAAAACCAAAGGCATTATTTGGCAGTTTTAAATCAGGCACATTACTCTTTAAACAGTAAAGGAAGACAAAAAATCCACAGACAACAAATTTTCTGTAGCTACTTTTTGTTGTTGTTTTAAATGCTTTACATGTTAGAAGCTGTCCTCTACAACACAGGACAATAATTTGAAAGCCACCAGAACAAATTGGCAGGGGACTGTGTCAAGTCATTAACAGAACAGTTTGAGGGACCATTTTCTAGGGAGAGGAGGGTGCATTCAGACACCATTATGACCTCAAAGAACAAACTTTAGAGGTCTTCCTACTCCAAATTATTTAGTGTGATAATCTAGAGTGTTCAGATGCTTAAAAAAAAAAAGCAAGCCTCATTTTGCCCCAGGTTTAGAAACATAAGGGTAATGTCTCAAAAGTAAAAATCAGATAATCTACAAAGCTAAGTGAACTGAACAAACCCTTTTCCTTATTCCATCCCTTTGCTTTCTTCCAACTCCTTGACTTAACCCACCTTTCTCCATATCACTGCTTTCATTTGCGCTCCACTTCCTTTCCTTCTTTGATCTGCAGCATCTCCTTTCCTCTCACTTTCTGAATAATTTTTCCCATTCCTGCAGCTCAACACCAGCCTCCTGCCAGTACCTCTCAGTCTAAACTTCCTTTTTTTTCTGTCACTGGTCCCCTTCTGCCTCTTCATGCTCTTCATCCTAATTCTGCTAGGTCACCAAGTATGTCCCCTCTTCTCTAATACTGAGATTCTTCTACCAATATCAACTACATTAAACAACCAGGAGCTACCCTGATTTCAAAGATAACGGAAACAAAAGATAAATTTACAAGTGACTGAGCAAAGGCCATGTGGCAAGTCAGCAGTATTGTATGGAATAAAATGCAGAACCAGGCTGCTCTGTACCTGGGCCACTTCATAGTCTGAACCGGATCACAGCACTGACCAGTTTGCAACAGATTTATGTCAAGTCTAAACCAGAAACAGCCACTGAAAAAAAAAAAAGTCGTTTGGCTGTACATCGAAACTACGATTAAAAAGATGATTAAATGTTTCTATTTTGGACCCAAAAAAAACCCCAACAAAACCAAAAAACCTCAACCCAAACAACAAAGAACGTCTTTAAAACCCTTTTGCTACAGCAACTCATTTCACACAGGGAACGAGGCAAGAAAAACACGTTGCAGTGAATTTAGCTATGGGAAAATGACTGATACTTCAGATTGAGCTGACAGCTGACTTAAGAGTCATCACTAGGGCTAACATCTTCCTTCTCCCCACAGCCTCAGTGGTCTGGCATGTCTCAAAACTTGAAGTAAAAAAAAAAAAAAGCTGCTGATTTCATAGGGAAGTAGCCGAAGAGCCTGTTTGGAGGATGAAGTCAGCTACATATGGTTCTATTTATTTGTTTGTTTTGGGGTGGGGAGAGGGAGTCAGTGGCAAATTCTCAGCCCTAACAACCAGCTCACGATAAAAGCTTATGAAGTCAAGAGTTCCTCGAGGAAAAGAAACACTCCTAAAGTTTGTGCTTATTACATAAATGCCAACATATTTGCAAGATTCCAAAACTCGGGCAGCATCCAGCTTGAATGATTAAAGAGTATTTCTCCTTGAGGACTTGAATTCAGCCCAGATAAACTGTAATCCAAAACTGCCTTTGGATAGCAGGTCAGTACAATTTACACAAAACCCCCTCTCTGTGTACAGAGGTGATACAAAACAGGTACACTAGGCAGATCATGTCCTAATGTACACTTAGACCTCTGCACCACAAACCAAACCCAGCTGCATTTAAATGCATGACCAAAGTTTTCTGCATTTTCTTTTAGTGGGGGGAAGAAAAATACCTCCCTAGGAAAAAACAAAAAAAAAACCCCAACAAACCCCTTCTCTGTGCTTTATGGATGAGAATTGACACAGAAAAAGGCAGGAAATGAGGTAAGGTTGCTCTTTTCCTCATTTTCTGTATTATGACCACAATACATACATACATTTCTACATTTAAGAATATAACCACATACTCAAATGTAGCTGCATCTCATCCAAGCACTGGTCACTTGGGAAAACTTAGAAATTCAAGAATTCTGCAACTCTGATTCTACAACCATTACCAGTTGGGAGCTAACATACATTTCTTTTTTTGTTCATCCTAAAGCTTTGAATTATAATTTGCTCATTAGCCTAATAAATATCTCATCCTTGTGTGGCCCATAACAGCAGAAAGAGCAGTTATTATAGCAGTTCCCCACTGCAGCAGGGGAAGCTCGTCTGACCTCAGCATCCCTCAGCACCTTAAGCAAACATGGATCCAGTATAGCCATGATCCTCATGGAGCTTTCCTGCTAACCCAGACATAGGAAAGCAAGAGGTGTGACTCTTCTCTCTCCGGAGTGCACATAGGCTTTTCTCCAGTCACAAGAGAAAAATCCCATCCCCAGGGGTTTTCTCCATCTGCTCCGGGTAAGAGAAAATTAACAGTCTGTGGCACAGGGGCAACATGTGCTGTAAAAAAGGTTCACTAGCTCAAGTGCTTTGGTTGTGCTGAACATTTCAGTTGAGACCAACATAATTTCCTGTCATTCCACTTTTCCCAAGTTGCCTCTACATCTGTCCTGAATCTATGTGAAACTCCTGTTTATACTTGGTTAGGAAAACTAAGAGATATTAACGGTTAACAGATTTCTATTTCTTTCTAAAAAGCTTCTCAATGCATATAAAAATTACTCCAAAATAATGAGTCTGGTTTGGGGATTTTTTTTTTTTTTTTGGTTGAGGGGGTTTTTTTGTTTCTTTTCTTCTCTTTTTTTTTCTTTTCTTCTCTTTTTTTTTTCCCCCACAGGTTTTTTGTTGTGTTTTTTTGTTTGTTTGTTTGTTTGTTTTGTTTTGGGTTTTCGGTCTTTTTTTTTTTAAGAAAAGAAAGCTGAGATTGTGATTCTGATTCTGTTGAAAACTCCCCTGGCCCATTCCCAAAACATATGCCTGATGAGTAGAATGATGACTCTCCCAAATGTACCAAATAGGGTAATTTTGGGACCTCTTCCAAAATCTCTTTCCATCTGTCCATCTTCTGCCCAGCAATTAATCATCTCCCCCAAATCTCTAACTCCACTGCATTCTTCAGCCCTGGCATTGACATTTGTCTCTGTCCCACATTAACCCAGTCACATCCCACCTCTGAGCAACAATTTTGCTCTTCCTGGAGTTGTTTCCTTTCACAGACTGACACCAGTTAAATTCCCCAGTTTACCATTCCCAAAGCCAAGTGTCTCTGGGGCAGAACCCACTGCTTGCAAAAGGAAGAGGGGCAATCCTGTGTCACAGATCTTTGTTTTCTGCTGAAAAAACAGGCATCAATCCAAACAGCAAAGGAATGGAGTTCTGCCTCTTCTACACCAGCTCACACAAGCTACAACAGTCCACTTGTCCCGTTTCTCTTTGGGATTCCTTTATAAGCAAGGCTGAACCTTCTAGCACCATTATCTGACCTAATCCAGCCCTGCTGAAATCCCATCATTTGCCTGCCCAAAACATGGAAAGAACTAGCACTGATCTTAGACTCCAGACTACCAATGGTCCCTGTACACAAGAGAGTTAAGTACTAATATTGCACACGCACACAAGAGGTGGCAGAAAGACTCTTCTGCCTGCAGCAGGTGAGAGACCTGCAATTTTCCTGGGAATCGGGCTTTTTCCTTTAGCCTTCTGATTTACAGAGCAATCAATAGGTTTCTGCCCATTGCTGCCACCCCCTTTAGTTTCAGAATGGATGGGCGGCAGCGCTCCGGTGCTATTGTGTTACAGACAAACTGCGAAATGCCACCGAGGCGAGTGCTCGGCTGAGTCACGCACAGTCAGCACAACACAACGGGCCGGCAGGGTTGGAAGGCTCTGCACGGACCTGGCCGTGCCAAGGCATCCCGTTCCCTCCTGTCAGCAGCCCTTGCCAATGCCATCTCTTGCCCCGCAGAGGTTTTGACAGCAGAAATTATTCTTAGGTCTCTCTCCCTCTCGCACATGTATACACACACACGCGTCTCATCGGATCACTTCTCAGCCTGCGATAGCCTTATCACACCCTCATAAAGCTGGGAAATACTATTAAATGGGGATAACAGGAGAGGGCAACGGGAGGAAGCAGACGAGTCAGCTAAATGAGCTGAAAACAAATTGTCGGATAACACGTCAAGACAATCCAAGTGCTTACTTCTGCTGAGGGGGCAAAGAAGCCCCTCCTGCCTCTTCCCTCAGCACATTTCCCTGACTAGATCTGGCTGAAAAACCTTGTCTTTACTTGGCTAGTTTACCACAGCATACTCGCAGCAGTAACAAGGAATGTGGGAGACAACTGGGTCCATTCCATTTGGTAACTGTGCTGATCTCTATCTACTTCAGCCTATCACAAAGCCGTGCCCTCATGAACAACCTGACACCTGCAACCCAAACGCCAACACCACCCCATCTCTGAGCCATAGATTTCAACTCCAAATGGTGAACAGCACAGAGTAAGTGCAAGCCTGCTTTCATTCAGGTTCTTCCATCTGCTTCCCTTCCCCCAGCTCAGTCGGAAGGGGTTCAAGCCTAATTCTTGACTTCCCCATCAGATACCCACAGCCAGAGCTTACAAAGGGAAGCCCTCCAGCATATCCTCTTCTGGAGGTGCAGAGAAGCTAAACCACGTCATCAGCAGAGGCAGGCTTGGGTTTGAAGAGCAGCAAGTCAAGTCCTCATCCAGCACCTTCCCTCCAGTGGGATGGCCTATCTTCTCCTCTTTCCCTGAACTGTAAGTGCTCTAAATGATACTGCAGCCACAGCACTGCCAGGACCACTTAATACAAACCTGCAGCTTGAGAAACAATTATTTAGTGCATCATATCAACAAGTACCTGGTTCATAATTTGACACCAAATCCTGCCCTTTCACCTTCCAACATCTTTTGAAGGCATTTTCCAGGAGCAACTTACAGTAAACCAGCTTCCTAAGTCAAACAGAGGTAGGAATGCCTTAATTGCACTGCAGCAGGTGACACACCTTTTCAAAGCTTTAAGGAAACAAAATGCAAACCAAAACAAGCTTCTCCTCCCACTCCTTGCAGAATGGCATGAAGGCACAGCAGGATCCTGGCTGCTGGTGACAAAGCCAGTTTCCAAAGCCATTTCCCCACTTGCTGTCTCCAGGTGTGACTGGGAAGCAGGATCCATTTCATAAATGACAGCCACCAAAAAACCTCTCTGCCCACCACCCTATCCCGTCAGGAGCAAAGGCTTTGCTCTAGCTCAGAGGAGGGCCTTTGTGCTGGCAGGCTAGGGGATATTCTGGGCAGCCGGACAACACCACATTCCTTTCCCTGTGAAACTTGTATGAAATGTTGCGCCTTAGACAGACACTTACTAGTGTTTAAACTAACACTTTCCAAAAGAGAAAAAACCCCACATTTAATCAATATTCCCAACTGGCTCAAGTGCTCATATCTACAATGCAAGGAGAAGAGAAACACTAAGAGGGACAAGAGAGGGAAAAGGGAGTGTTTTCAGATTAAATGAGACACATGAGAGAGAAATGACAGAATGGTCAGAAAGTGTCTTCCAGAGTCACACAGCTGTACAGGAGCTTTTTGTACCAGAGAATAGGTTTTATAGCAAGCCAGAAAATAAGCTGCTGTCTCCAAAGGAGCGTGAGGTAGGGCGTGAAGAAAAACCAAAGGAAAAGGGAAGCTCAAGCTGCTCGAGCAGCTGTAATGCTTTGACTGGGACCAGTGGATGATAAGCTATAAAACACATTAGCTGGATATATGGGGTAAGTATGAACAGAGGGATCCTGCATTTTTGTCTCCAGCGCCTGCAGTTCTGGCAGGAGGCTCCCTAGATACTTGGACATGGAGGACAAGTGAAATTTCTTAGATGCAGGCACCACCCAGGAGGATGTCTTGCCAAATTTCAGTCTCTGCAGCCACAGGATAGAAGCACATGGAGTTCCTTTGTCAGGCCAGAAGACAAACTGGCCAGTATCTCAATGTAGTTAGACTTTTGCAAAGATAACAAAAATATCCACAGTGGTATCAGACACAAAATCAGTTATAAACTAGTGCAGACCCTCACATTCCGAAGTGTATGAAAGCCAACTGACAGAGATATAAAGAAGCAGCTTCTCTCTTGGAATCATTGCTCCAAATTACCCACGGTGGAGTAGTTCTTCACTTTCCGAGGACATTTGGTGTCACAGCAGCACCACTGGCATCACAGCAGCTCCAGTGCCCAAGACAGGGTATCAGACTGAATGGGTCAGCAGGCACAACAGTGGGGCAGCGTCTCTGGCACTTTACCATGGGCATGAAGCAAATCACGCAGCAACACACGAACTGCGACACCCCACACAATGATGATCCAGCAAGATGCCATGGTAAGAGGCTTGGAAGAACCACTGACAGTAGACATGGTCTATCCAGCCAACACCTCACTCAATTTCATCCACCATTCATGTTTATCTTATGTAACCAAAATAATAATGAAAAATCTGGTTCTGTGGTATTTGACATTGAAGTTTGTGCTACTCCACTGCATCAACCTGCGGCCTAGGTCTCAGTTGAGTAACAGTCCTATTGAGGAACAGGAATAACTTGCAAATATCAGGAAAGTAGATGCTCCTCCCCAATAAGAATTAAAGATCAAAAGTTCTCTGGGGCAGAAACGTGGCTTACAACAAAAACTCAGGGGAGGGGACTAAGAAGGAGGACTGAAATGTAAAGCTACATTTAACATAAAGCTCTTCTAGGGAAAGACACTTCTGCTGTGCAAAACCCAGCACGGCCCATCTTCACCTGAACAGCCCACCCATGGGCCTGATCACCAAAAGTGCATGTTCCACTGCCGAGGGACAGGCCAGACAGGCAAAGGCAGGTGAAACAGAGGGCATCTGTGAGGTCTCTGTGATTTCCACTCTCCCAAGGCGCAAGCTGGAAGCCATTGCTCCTAAAAGCTATCAAAAAATTGAGAAGTTTGGGGTGGTGGGGGAGGAAGATCAGATTCTGTATTTGAGCTTCTGGGAGCTGAAAGGGAATAAAAAGCTGGTAGAAGCCTAGCTTTGCTAAAAAACCCTATGTGCAGACACAGAAACAATGCTCATTGTACATTAGAAACCAGGAAACGAGGTGGAAGGAGAATGCAAGACAGCGCTGTGTTTCTGCATTAGGGTTTTTAAGTACACTGCAGGATTTTTGTCTCAGAGTACTCATTGAGTTACATCAGACTGTAATGGCCTGTTGATTTTGAGAGATTATGGCAGCACTGCTGATGCAGGGGGAGAGGAGATGGAAGGAGAGAGATGATGTGATGCATCAGCCAGTGTGCGCACACATTTCAGATGATTACCCCTACACTCCTGTGTGAGAAAGACACGGCAGATTCACAGCAGGACCAGGACCAGGACCAGGAGGGGACCGTGCATGGGACTCTGTTAGCAATCGACACAGACACGGCAGGCGGGTTTTTGCCCCCTGGGGCAGCAGATGCCAAAAGCAACATTTCTGCAGGGGAGTCCCATCCAGGGCTGGCAGAACCAGAGCCACACAGCGTGGCATGGCAAGCGTAATGGAGAAGGTGAATCCCATGTTCAAGGTGTGCAGAGTGTTCCTGAGATGGATTCAGTCTCACTCTGCCAGGCTGACAACTTTGCTTGCCTGCCTATTTCTCTCTCCTGTATTTCACAGAAAGATGGTATCCTTTCCTTTTCCTTTCTTTGCTCCCGGGCACAAGCAATCAAGAACAAAGGATGAAAGAAAAATGCAGGGGGGGATAGGGGGGGAGTGAGGCGGGGGAGGGGCATTTGAGAGTTAGGGAGCAATCTTTAGCAGAGAGAAGATAATTTTAAAAAAAAAGCAAAAAGAAGATGCAGAGGCTTGGAAAAAAACCCCACAATATGCAAATAAGGCAGAACAAAAATCAGAGCTGGGAAAAAAAATAAAATCACACTAAACCAACCCATCTCTCCATAAGCTCTCTGTCTCTCAGACAAGGGAATGCCATTGGGGTGAGGGGTTCCCAAAGCCTTCTACCACCCTCCACCTCCAGCAGACACCCGTGGCTCACTGTAGGCAGGCAATCTACCCTCTGGGGCATAGCAAAGGAAGGGAAGAGGGAAGAGTAAAGCAATTCTGGAGCAGTGAAAATCCTTGTTTTCTCTCTGAGGCAGGGAGCTGTGGGGCAAACAGAACCAGCCAGGTGCTTCTAACATGATGTCTGTCAAACAATCTGATTTCAAGCTTCACTGGAGGAGTCCCTCAGCAGCTGCTTTAATCTACTGCAGCACTTTTCCCCCACAGCAGGCTGCATTCCCCTTGTGCCTCCTCCACTCTTCCACCAGGACAGAGGTCCCACAGGAGCAGAGACCTCCACCTCAGCCAGCAGCAGGTTGCCTCACAGACTGAACCACCTCAGGCCACACCACAAGCTAAGGAGGATCACGCTTGAACTGGAGCTTTCCAAAGGGCATCCAGCTGCACAAGGAAAAGAGGGATTTTGCTCCTGCAGATGATATACTATTCTTGATGCAGAGCCCTCACACTGCTCAGAGGTGGGTGTCAGTAAAGGTGGCTTCTTCCCTCCAGACCATGGAGTAAATAACTCATCCATCAGCTTGTTCATTAGCGGCACTGTAGCCGGTGGTGTGTTACGACACATCATAGTGCAGTTACCCTTCTACTCATCATCATTTATTTCTTCTCCTTCCAAGGTATGGCAAAACATCAGTGCATGCTCCTCAGCTGGGAACAGTGAGAGCTGTAAAAGGGAACTAGGAAGCAGCAGGATTCCTGGCTCTTACACAAAGTCTGGGGCTGACTCACCTGAAATACCACTTTTTAGAGCCAGGAGTGCTCTCCTTTCATGCAAACAGCAGCTCCTCTGCTCCAGCTTTCTCTTCTCCTTCCTGTCCACATTTCTGTTTGAACCATTATTTATTCGTCCAGCTCTGCCTGTGAACACCTGAAGCTAGGGACAGTAGGCTATGGGTTGGTCCTAACAAAATATTTTTTAAAAGATCTGTCAGTATCAGAAACATGGTATTACTTTCCCTTATTACCAAGGAGCACCACTTAACTTAGTAAATACTGTTTAGAAGCACAAGTCACAGTTCTGTTGCAAGGGCTAGTTAAAAAGCAATTTCAAGACGCTGACAAATTCCACACCAAAGGTGTCTAAGCTCCGGTGGCGAGTGTGAAAGCAAAAGCTAAGCACCATATTTTACAAAGGACTGTGGCTATCAAGGTAAAGCAAACACGGGAAGCTGCGCTGGTATTGAGGGCAGTCAGATGTCTAAGGGGAAAACAGCAAGAGAACAAAAATACAGCAGTGAGAGCGCAGGGAGAATAGAACAATAAGTTTTAGCAGAGATTTTTGCCATGCAGATTGGTACCTCCAATCACCTGCAAAGGTCACTCGCACGTCCAGAAACCGGAGCGGCTGCAGGCACTGGCTGTGTTTCCCAGGAGCTCCCTTGCTCCCGAGTGTGACTTCCCCACCCCAGAGACCCACAGGGAGGCAGAGTGAGAAGATGTATGATGTCCCAGTTCACATCTTAGCCAGGTCTCTGTCCCCATCAGTAAGAACTGCCACCACAACTGACACTAATTGGTTCTCTTGTCATGCTGCAGAGGTGACACAGACCACATGGGCACAGACAAGAGGCCTCCCTCTCCCTGGTCCCCTCAGGTCACTGCTAGGTACCCTGGCAGAATAGTGTGCATGCATAGCTGGTGTTGCCACGATGTGTGATGCCTGCTTGGTGAATAAAGAGCATCACTATCTGGAGCTGTCGAGCCTGCGTCACTCACTGCAAGAAGCAGGGGGGGGGGAAGACAACTACCAGCTTAAACCAGATTTTACTGGTAGGAGCATCACCAGAATCCAGGCTCCCAGGGACTTTACAAGGGATCCTGAAACATTACCAGCTGCAGTTGCAGCCTCCATATCCTCCGTCAGCCTGGAAAAACAACAATTAGCACACGTGTGCGTTAGTGCATGCATGTGTTTGCATGAGCCTGCAGTGCAAACATATACAATAAACAGTATGAGGAAGAATGAGATTGTTATTTGAAGCTCAAAGAAGCTATTTGTAAAAATCTGTGCGCAAGTGAGAATGAAAAAAAGGCAAAAATTACTTTCATCTTTCTGTGAGGCAGAGGGGGCAGGGAATTAAGCACACACACCCCCCAAGCAATGCCCAGGAAGAATGCTTGTGATAAATGCACTTTTCTGGTTCTGTGAAAAATCTGACATAATGAAAGTACCTTGAATGCAATTACTGGCACTTGTTTAGCATGGCAGGGCATTGCACTGCCACTGGGCTCGCTCCTCTCTGCTCCCAATTAGCATGCCAAGTACTCCAGCCACACACATGGGCTCACGGGTCAGGGATTGGCGCGGAGGAGCAGCTAACAGCTACCTGCCCACCAATGAGGGAGCGAGCGATGTGCTGGAAAGCTCCAGCTTCCTTCATTTTACATCCTCCCATCCCTATCACACTCTTTTCCTCCACTCCTCCAGGGTCTCTGGAGGCAGTGATAAAAACCGCAAGCTCTCCCCCTCCTCTCTCAGCTGGTCTCATTCACGGCTCATGGCAGACCCGGTTTCCTCTGGGGACTCACTAATGAAGACGGCCAACGTTAATCTCTTTCCCCCTCCCTGACGGGTCGATTTATAGTTCCACGGAGAGTCCTGGATTGCAGCCAGAGGGCTTGACACATTCTTCTTGTTCCAAGACGAAAGGGGAGGGGGGGGAGAGACAGGCTTGCGCGCACACACACACACACACACACTGAAGACACACACACATTTGTGATTTGGAGTCAGCTGGAAGATGCAGCTGGAAAACCTGTTTACCTGTTCCGAAATGGCAGCTGAAGGGAACGGTAGCCAACAGTGCTTTTGTATATATGGGTACACTCCAAACATCTTTGTGTTTCCATAGCACCTCTTCCAGCCCAAAGATCCCAAACCACAGGGATCACTCCCTCATCACCAGGATGAAATAAAGCATCAGTTGTGTGCCAGCAGCGTTACCCGTGAGTCATTAGGAGAGGAAGCAAGTGATAACTTCTCCAGGATAAACGGCAGGGGGAGGGAAAGGGGAAATTTTAGACAGGCAGAAAGTAATGAACTGGAATTTGGACAGGACACTGAGGTTACTGTCCCCTCAAATCATGAGAAGTGCAGTGGGATCTTTAACAATCGATTGATCAAGGCCTCGGCTCTACCTCTCATCCATAAGAGTTTCCAGTACTCGTTGCAGCTTCTTCAAGAGCACTGCTGGTGCATGGGCTCAGCTGTGGCTCAGAGAGAAATGCATCCCTCTGTTACCCCCACCTGCTTTTCTACAGCACTGCCAGGCACTGCCTGTACTGGAACTCCTCAGACCTGTCACTGCCACAGCTGCACCTTCAAACGAACCAGAGAGAAGGAGACACTCAGCTATTTTTTTACCACTGAGCTATAAGGGAGCATCCCTTTCTTTCCCCACGTGGCAGTCCCTGCCATAGCCCCGTCGGAACCCCTAACTCGGTGCTATTTGTTCAGCTCAGCTCCCCGCGCACGCAGCGGACCGGCCCGCGCTGACAGCACAGCTCTGCTAATAGGGTCAGTCAGTGAGCTACTGCTGCAGAGCCGCAGGGGAGCATAAAACACTGGCTTTATTCCTGTAAGACCTATACATTACCTCCTCGCCCCCGCCCCCTCAGGAACCAAGTGCTGGATTTAAAAGGAGCACTGTCAACTCATTTAGGCCCATTATTTTGCACTAGAAGAAATGGCCTTTACAAAGCTCAGTGGAAGCACGCTCTTGTTCCATCTTTAAGTAATCTTCAAGGTTTCAATTGCAGGGCTGCAAACCACAATGCAGAAAAGCACAGACAAATAGATCAGATCAGATATGAGACTGCCCAGACACAGAGCTCCCCTTGCCAAGCTGACTGCAGAGCAAAAATAGAAATGAACACTGCACATAATTATAGTATTTTACATTTCCACTGCACTTTCCATCCTGAACAATCCCCAAATGCACATACATGTGCATGTGTGTGCACGCAGAGAGGTAGGACATTGGGAAAATTCACTTACCTGTGAAAAAACCCAAGAAATTGTGGTCCAGTGGTAACAGCTTGTACTGAACCAAAGCCTTCATTAACACAAACACACACACACACACACACAAGCTCATAGAAAATCATTATAATGTGAAACAAGACTAAGCCAAGCCACAGCAATCTGTAGATCAGCAGCTCCAGCACTTCTGCTGCTCAGCGTTTCCCCCAAAACAGAAGATTAGAAACTGATCTTTTATTAGCTCTTGCCCTCTTGTTTCCCAGCGAAGCCCAAGGTGCCAATTCCACTTTGCTACCGCAGGGCAGGGGCAGCTCTGCAGCTGTCGATCCACAGTCTTCCCTTTTCCCGCTGTTGAGTGCTTTGCAGTCTGTAAGCAGGCACATCCCCCAGCCCTCTGGGCTGCAACAGCCCCATTTTGCAGACAGCAGAGCATCTGAACAGGGGAACCAAAGCCAGGGACAGTGCCCAAACCACAGTGCTCCTCTTTCCCTCCTGACAAAAGAGCCCATACCAGGAACAAAGACCCGTTCTCTACTTTGTGCCACCCAAGATGCTCTGAGCAAGGATGAAAAGAGCCAGGAAAGAGCACTGGAAGATAAGCAGGAGCAGAGACCTGACTCTCTAGCAGAAACCTTTGACTTTCTCAGGAGGCTAGGAGGCAGGGGAGAGAAGATCAGGTGCTAGCTCACACCTCAGCCTGGGATGCCGGGTCACTCCTTTCTCCTTCCTGAGTGTCTGTGGCAAGTCAGTATCATCTTCCACATATTAAATATCTCACAGCAGTTTTAAACTCCCATCTGAGCACACAGGAGTTTCAGTGCTGGTATGTGGCCAAGCACATGAAGAATGGGGGTAGGAAGTTCAAGAGGAGACAGAGAAGGAAGCAGCTCTGAAGCACTACAGAAACAAACTGATAGGTCAGAAGCAGGGAAGGAAACAGTCTGAGGTTATGAAATGCTACAACAGCTGGCTTGAGAAAGCTGGGATTTTTTTTTTAATGAAAACCAGGAATCTCACCAATAAAACAATGTAATCAAGTGTAGTACACAACTACCTGTTCAGGGAAGAGCCTTAGCCCTTACACTAGCACGAGGCCGATATTTGCCTTTGATGCCCCTCAGAAAAATCTGCTCACTCATCAACGTGCTGCAGTCATGTGTAAAGCTCAATGAACAACTGGTCCATGCCCCTCTTGGCAGGTATTTTGGGGAAGAAAGAGATTTTGTCAAGGACACTGCAACAACACTCTCCCCTATACTTAAGGAAACAGTCATGGGATTGCCATTGTCCAGAGAGGACTCCACATTTTAATAAGGTCACATCTGAAAGAGCCCCACCTAATAAGCTGCATGGAAGTCAATTTATCGACCTCAGCACATGAAGTTGTGGTTGCAGGGTGTGTAGGTAATTCATACCTGATGCTCAAGGCCATCGCCTCTGGCTACAAATGGGAGGCCAATGTGATTTCTTAAATTTCATTTAGTTTAGTAATCCAGTGCATTATTCAGGAATGCAAGGAAGAGCCTGCTTAAACCAGGATTTTTATTTTGACAATGTCACTTTAACAACAACTAGCTGGCTGCTCAGTTCCCTTAGCAGGAGACAGCAGGTGCTCAGCTGGCTGATTTAGCAGCAGCCACAACTGCCACCACGAGCTGCTGGGTGCAGTTCACAGGCTGCGATTCCCAATTCCCCCGACACAGATTCCCAAGGAGGGGGAAGGGCTAAGGAAGCGAGAGGAAAGGCAAGGGGGGTGAGCTTGGGGTGAAATGTTATTGAATTAATGAACAAACCTCACTGCCACTTCCTCGGGACACCCTCTCTGGGCTGATGGGCACCTACAGAGCTGCCTTCCCCCAGCCTTGTGTGTGCACCGTCCTGCATGAGGGAATTAAACTCCTTTCACCCCTCCTTCCCCCTCAGGAAATAACATGCCCACTTTTTACATGCAGCCAACACCAGCAAGATGCTCTGTGATCTTCTGAGACCTTCCCCAATGGCCTCATTTTATGGAAACCAGTGTCTTCAGTAAACAACTATAAAGCAAGAAGACCATGTTGTATGGCCTTGTGCCTACAGAAAATCAGGACTATGGAAATGTGTCTTAGAAGAGGGTATGGTACAGTTAGAGGCCTGTGGCACGACATTGCTAGAGACAACCTTACAATAATCTTTAAAATTAAAAATAGACATGTGCATGTGACTTTGTGATTTCATTTTTGTTGTAGTTTGCCGATTTTATTTCTTAAAACATACAACATAAAAATGTCAAGACAAAAATTCTGGCCATTTCCTTTACTTCCCCCATCTTGCCCATCCAGCAATGCAAGTTTTTTCTAGACTGAAAGATGATGGGAAACTGTGGGCCAAGAAAATTATATCTCCTGAACAGTGAGAAACTGAAAGCCGTGTTGTTAAAAGGGAATGGGATTTTACTCAGCCCACAACAAATTCTGGATGGTCTTCACTTGATTTTGCTACTGTTCATACCAAGACTTGTATTTATTGAGTTGCTTTAAGCTGCAGACATGCAAAATTCTCTTACCTACAATTAAAGTATTAGAGTTCACAGAAACATCCATTATATCTCAGCAGCAGTTCTCTAAGGCCTCCAAAAAATTAAAACACAGCACACATTACTCTTTATTGCAGCCTTAGATATATCAGGCTTGATGACAGTACCACTTTTTAAATGCATTGTGATGGGGTGAATGGGGGAGATAAACTGGTACAAGCCTAGTTCAAAACAAGCATTCCCTTTGGGTCATCTGTAAAACTAATCTAGACTTAACACTAGAAAGCACTCTCAAGGAGAGAAACAAAAACCTTCCATTTTTTTATAAGCATACTCTCAGTGGAAGAGGCTTGAGTAAAAATAATAACATATGAGTGTATTAGCTGACTGTTATTTTTGGCTACTCAAGCAAAGTAGGACTTCAACAATCCAGAATTTACAGGGCTGGGAGCCTGGTGGGTCCCTGGTTTTTATTTTGTGCCAATTCACATTCACTCATGCTCCTGGGTAAGTCATGATGCTGTCAGCAACTTCAGCCCAACTGGAAAAGTGGGTTAAGAAAGCAGTGGACACTCATCAAAAACTAGGGCTTGCCTGCAGAGGGGCACACAGGAGAGGCAAGCTGAAGCACTTTAAGCAGACATAAAATGCCTCTATGGACAGATTTAAACAGAATGCAAATGTATCCCTGATTTGCCTGCTTCACTACTAAACCTATTTTTACTAAATCAGCTGAAAGTTAATTTCAATCTAAATAAGGGTATGGTCAGATCAGCCAAGCAATCGGGTCAGTGCAGGCTAACAAGTTGTTGTCCTTTCAGATAGATATCAGTAACTCGCCATATGTACTTCCAGTCTTCTGCAACACAAAGAAACTTACAGTATCCTCAAAGAAATCTCCCACAAACTGTTTTTGTGAGACTTAAAAATCAGAGGGGCCAGTTTGGCTGGGAGTCAGCAATCTGGTATGTTGGCAGGGGCAGGCTACAAAAGGATATCCCAAGAGTTGCCAGTCTAGCACTGTTTCTTGGCTCCAAAATTAAATAGACACCAAATTTTTAATTTCCCCCCCCAAAACACAGCTTTGACCCTGTAGGGATGCTGCCTAGGGAACACCCAGAGAAGTTGCCACCAAGAAGAGGCATATCTGCTGCGGGACGTTTTCCAGCCACTCAGAAACAAGAAGCCAGACAAGGGCTGTTGCCAACTCACACACACTACTCTAGGACTGGGCAACGACTCAAGAAAATGACTTCCTGACATCCTCCCAGCAGTGACCCCAGCCACGCACCTGCCTCAGGAGATGCTAGCACACCTTTATGGCTTTGACAAGAAATGCCTCACATGTGTTGGCTTCCTTACTTGGAGGAGGCCCCACAAGCCATGTGGTTTCAACACTGGGTGGACAGATCTCCTGTAAGTGGACATTGAGAGATGAGCTTGTCACTGAATACAGGGGAAATACAGAGCTGGCACAGTAGCTGTTTCTTGAGGAACAACAAGTTGCTGGCAGCAGGGAAAACCCTAGTTTAGTGTCTACCTGATTTTCAGTCCTTCCTGCCCTAGGGTTACATCACCCTTGACTGGGATTTTGTAAGAATGAGAACACAAGGACAGAAGAGAGATGTCACTGCTTCCCCAGCCCTCCTGCACCAGGAGTGGGCTGGGTGTGGACTCAATCCATTGTACCTCACCATACCGTAACCCTTCCAGCCAATCTGCCAACGTGTCACGAGCGCCATTCTCTCCTGGCGGTTCCATCTAATCAGCACACACCGAGTGCCAGGGCTCCTCGCTGTTTGCTCTCTCCCCCTCTCACCAGGGCTGTGCAGCATTAGTGTTTCACCGGCAGCTCTCGCTCTCCTCACAGCCCCATCAAGCACATCTCTGCTCTGACCTACCGCCCCAGGCACCTGGCTCCTGACCCCCAGAACCCACAGCTGCCCCAGCCTGGCTGCCCCTCAATCCCAGCAGTGCTCCGCATGCCTTTGGAACAGGAAAGCAGCAAAACCCCTCATCGCCCCAGGCAGCCGGCTCGGACCACCAGCCTCATCCTGCCTGCAGCTTAACTAGCATATTAAGGCTAGAAGGGGAAAATGCCCAGCATCCGCCCTGCATCCCCACCAGCCCCCTCCCTTCCCCAGCTTGCCACCATAGCATAAACCCTTTTGTTTCTCACCAGAAATACAGCAATTATTTCAGAAAAATCCCTCCCCTCACCACTGGTAGAAATACCATAGTCTGAGACAGTAGCTCTCTTGATGATTGCAGACAGTGGAATATTCCAGAAAAAAAGGAAGATTTGGGGAGGGGGAGGGGAGGAGGTATATGGGATCCAATCTTTCTTTCCCTGCCAATCCCCTCTATCTCTAGCAGATTTCATTTTTATCAACAGGATTTCTGTGAAATTTTCACTCAGCCTTCCCTCTCTCCCATTTCAACTCCCAGCTAAGCTCAAAGGTGCACAAGAATAACATGCTGCTACCCTTTTCTCACAGGCTGGACAAATAAGTCCTCAGCTAGCCACATGGAAGCCATTAAAAATATATTAACATACCCAGCAGGGTCTGTCACTTTTTCTTTTCCTCTGCCCCCCCACCCCCCCACCTTCTTAAACACAGAAAAGGAAGAAATCTTGCCACAGTAACAAGAGGTTTTCATCAAGTCTCATTACCTCGAGCACAGCCGCGCACCACAGCCCCCACAGAGAACTGCCTTCGGTTCCCGCTGTCATTAAAGGAACGAAGATCTTAAACAAAAATTAAACCCCGGACAGCATGAATTCGGGAGCACGTGAACGGATCAGGCAGGAAAGGGTGCGAGAAAGCCGAGGGAAAGAGCAGGAGCAGAGCCACCAGACAGGGCTCCAATCTAGCAGCTGGGGAGGGATGGGGCAGGTTAAATGTGTCCCACAGAGAAGGGCAGAGGGAGGCATTTTCAACATTTCGAGCCAGCATCAAGGTATGCTGTATTTCCCACACTTAGTGACACAGCAACATCCTGGTACATTAATAAGGCTCAGAGTAAAACCAGACCAGCAATTATGATAAAAAATGCACAAAGCTTTTTCTCAATCTGCTATGTTCCACGAAAGGATGATTTTGCACACTTTGACACATGTCCATTTTTACCCCAGGGGGGTCCTCATCCCTTCCAAAGAGCATCGTGTCCCATGCATCCCAGACAGGCTGCACAGCACATCTTAACCTGCAGCAGCTGCTCTAAGCCTGAAGCAAGTGGCCGCTGGTGTTTAATAGCTCGGGAGGAGGGTTTGAAGGGCGGAGACAGCAACTCTACATTTAAACAAGGGATTTCTATACCAGGGGGTTGTTAGTCAAAGGGCTATCAAGTCAAAGTGCTCTTAAACTGTAGTTTTTCAAGTATTTCTTTGAGCAGATCGCTGGGTTAAGCAGCTTTTCTCTCCACCTTGGCTACTTTAATCCAGATCAATTCCCTGATCCAGTTCAACGTGCAGCAGCACGTTCAGCTGCACTGGCACAGCTGAACGAGCAGCTCGGGAGCAGCAGCAGGGACTGCTGAAAACAACCCTCATAAAACGACACCCTCGGATTCAACAGGCATGACACTTAGTCCCAGGGGAGCAAGACACTGCATGCAAACCCCATGAAAACAAAGGGAAGAGGGATACTTCATACATGGTTAACAGGGAAGATATGAGCTAAGTCAAAGAGGATACAAACAAACCAAAACTCTGCTCACAGTGTGGCCATGTTTTATGCACCTCTAGAGGAGACAGAAGTTTTATTTCTCCCACGAGAATGGAGAAAAGCAAAAAGCTGTCCTTTTTGAAGTGGGCAGTACAGTCAGGAAAGGCAGAGCTTGAGGAAGAAACAACAATGGCAAAGCACCAACAAAACGTGGACAAAGATCTCTGAGGATCAAGGAGGATAGGAAACCATAGCTGGTGAGGAGTAGGAACTGTGTGGGGACACCAGAGAAGTAACTCACTGGCAGAGCAGTGACATGAACCGGAGGACACAGAGGCAGGATGAGGATATACAGGGTCCACGCTGGGCACAGAGGAGGCAACCAGGAGAAACAGTAAGAAAGCTACTTCAGATCTCTGGTGTCGCAACCATTCCGGTTGTGAACAGTTTAACGGGTCATTATCCAAACAGTTCATACACCCCCTAGTTCTGGAGTAATTACATCCATTCTTTAAAAAGACATCACATAACAAAGTCTACCAAAATTATAGAAGCAGATAGAGGAGTACTGACTGTACTAGAAACAGACTAGAAAATAGTGCCAATTTCATAATGATAAGATGCAAGTCAAAGATATATTTGCCTCTGCAGCACTGAAACGTGCTCTACTCATCCCACCGCGGAAAGGGAATACAAGAAAGAGAGGAGGTTCAGCAAGTGGTAACAAAGAGAAAAGACCTGAAAAGTATCAAATGCTTTCATGAAGTCTACATGTGCAAAACAACAGCCATGTGCTGGGGAGGGAAATCTTCTAGTGCCACCATACTATAGTGCATACCAGGGCTGTGACGCAGTGGGTGCATGCTGTTCTCCCCAGGAAACCTGTCCATCGCTCACAGCCAGCCACCACAACCTGCCCTAACTGCCACCAGCCTTGGAAGAGTCACTCCTTGAGGAGCTAGCAAGGCAGACTCCTCACCCACACCTGCCAACTTGGATGCACTGCACACAGAGTCTTCATTGCCGAGCCTCATGGTTGGTATTTCCACAGCCTCGCAGATGAACAGCTTGGCTGGGTTGCTCTTCCTTGCTGCTTCAACATAGACAGCACAAACTCTGTCATGTAAAAGAAATCGAAAGCTCTGCTTTAAACTAATAGCAGGAATCTACTGGAGTCTTACCCACACCTTTGGATTTGACAGCAAAACAGTTAGGTCACGGGATAGCTGTGCTGTAACAGATTCCTTGGACTTGGCTCTATCCAAGGTAGAGACACACAGGAATGCTGCTTCAGTGTGTATTTCCTTACTTACCAGCAGCCTGGATTCTTGAAAACTTACTCATGTGACGAGCCCATCTCAGATCACAAGTCAGACCCTTGGTGTGGGCTCCCAGATCTCAACTTCTGCAACAGCCTCCAACAGCAGTGCTAAGGACAGTGGAGTTTGAGCCAAGGTACAGCTGCCTACAGCTCAAACTGGACTACAATAAATGCCAGAGGAGGAGGAGGAGCAGCAGGCTCTAGGCAGCATGTGCAAGGAAGGCACTGGTATTGATGCAGGCTAAGGTCATCCCAGGGACCAGCAGTCTGACATCTATGGTTAAAGCACAATCAAGAAATGTTTCCTGACGGAAGAGTCTATTAGGCTGTGGAACAGGGTCCCACGGGAAGTGAAGAATCCTCATCCCACTTCTCTGCAAGGAGTGATGGGACAGGCAGTAGAGAATCAAGCCCTAAGACTGGTGAGACTGCCTGATAGAGACAGTCTCATAAGATGCCTCAGGAGTAACACAAATTTAAGAACTTTCCTCTGCCCCTTCTGCAAAACATCTCCTCCCCAGTTCTGCCGACACTGCTGCTTGCAAGGCAGCACCATGGACTAGATCACTGTAGCCTGGGTCATTTCACGTATTTGGAGGAACGGGGCTTCTAACCCACAGCAGGTAACTGATGTATGTTCCAGCATGGTCCTGCCAATGGCTGCACCCTCAAAACCAATGGGATGACGGTGGCACAGGACAGGAATGAGAGGTGAGGAAATAAGAATTTCTTAGGCCATGCTACAGGCATCTTTATATTAACTCTGTGTGCGTGAAATTATGCAAAGAAAGGCAGTGGAGGATGCAGCTAGGGTGGAGAGTGTTTACTAAACTGTGATTGAGTATGGTCAGACTTGTGTAATAGGATATGGCCTAACATATATGGAGATTATCTTAATTTACAGCAGAGAACGTCCCTGTTGATAATATATACAGTATCAAGTAAGTTTCTGACACGCTGGACTGGCACTAACTTAAATGTCTGAGGTCTGAAAGATTGTCTCAGTTTATACTTTATTTAAGGTTTAATTGCATCCCTTACATATTTCGTTTTTTCTATTTTTTGTATGGGAAAAGATCTGCTTGGTTTGGAACTGTGCAGATCGACAGGAATGCTTATTTTGCCATATTTAAAGCCAGCAGGTGCCTACCTCCCTTTTGGTTTGGGTTTTGTTTTGGAGTTTTGTTGTTGTTGTTACGGTTTTGGGTTGGTTTGTTTGGGTTTTTTTTGTTTGGGGATGTGAGGAAAAGAGGTGTTAAGGGTTCAAAAATTAATGTCTCACAAAGTTCAAAATTATTGTCTCGACTTGTAACACACTTCTCCTCTCCCACAACTCTGGTTGCAGAAGCTACCCACGGCTGACACCATTCACGAAGCTCCACATGGTTCTGCTTCCCTTCACTTTTCCTCAGCCTAACAAATTTTGGCACTGCTCAGATTTTCCCAGTCCTGAGGAAACAGGAGAGATTCCAGCAATTCCAGTTTCTCCTTCCTTTGCTTTTACAAAGGTCCCATGGTGCCGCCTGTGAAAAACCTATTGTAATGGCAAAGCATAGAGGCAAACTTGTCTGAACACCGCTGGTGGTGTAGAATTTTTCATACTGCATTCAATACTGGTAACAATTACTTACATTGCATTAGAGTTGAAGGACTTCAGTAACATCAGGGCACCTCAAGCTCAGCACAACTTACACATACAGCAACAAATGTTTGTGCCTGACTAACAGCCTAGTGAAGTTTTTTAAGGTAGAAAGGCTTCAAAACAGATCATCATTTTAAAGCACTCATGAGTTGACAACAGTTTGTACAATTATCACAAACCACTCAAAAACAGCTTCCAGTACACCTGGGAAGTAACCATGTACACAGTAAGTACTCTGTATTCACCATAACTCAGCAAGTGCTTTTTGCAGCTCCCTTCTACACTCAGTCATGAAGGATATAGATCATTACAGCCTCCAGCTATAGAGCTTTAGCTCAGAGAGTAGCAGCTCACACTTTTAGCTCTGGAGATCCCCAGTTCAATCTGCTGCATGTCAGCCAAGAGGGCAGCTGTCATATAATTACAGCCACAACTTTGCATGTGAAAAAGTAGGGAGAGCGAAGAGATCTTATTATAGAATTCTAGTTGCAACCTGCTGAACAGCTCCCTATTTAAAGTAACTTCTTGTAAAGAGGAGGGAGAGGGGGCCAAAAAAAAAAGGAAAAAGAGGAAAGAGAATCTTGCAACTCAGCTTCCTAATTCCCTCTGTTTTGTGGAACAAACCAATGCTGCTTTGCATTCTTTTGTTACAAATGCATATGTACACTAGATGAAGCACACAAGTGCAGAGCCAGGAGTAAGGCTCCTGGCTTATCAGTCCAAAAAAGAGAAAAAGGAAAAAAACATTCTCATTGCTGCAACTGAGGCATCTGAAGTCCAACAAGGCATCATAATTTCTTTCTGAACTATAACCATCCCGCAGCAGCCAACCTATTTAGTTATGCAATTTAAGTATTAAAATTTAAGTTCAAGAAATCTTAAGTCAGTTACATCCTGTTTTCTTCAAACTGTATATACAGAAGCTCTCAGGAAGATTTAACAAAACAGAGAATCCGGGAAAAGAGTATGTTTGAAATACAAAGGTACAAACCACAGAGAAAAATTCCCTCTCAAATTAAAAGTTCTTTTAGTGAGTGCAACATAAAACAACTAGACCAAGTTTCTTCTTATCCATTCGTCTTTCTGCAGATCCTTCTGCACACACAGAGTCAATTTTGAGCCAAACTTTTTTCCAAGCCAAGATAGTCAAAAACTAAATTTGAAACAATGTAATCCAGTTTTAAAGAAACATAAGTTTTCCCCCAACAACAATTCTAGAAATCTATTTCAAGCTTAAGATATAGATTCTGTGCTGAACATTCTTTTCTCCTCGACAGTCCCACCCATCCATCCATCCATCCATGACACAGCAGTACAGAACCTGTGAGTCTCCCACTGCCTGAGGTGAATCAACCACTTTGGACCACGAGTAACAAATGGGAGCTAACTCTCCAGCTTCCTGCAAACTACTTACCTGCTTGCTAAATACCACTTAAGAGGACCAATCTGACTCAAACTGTTCAGTGCCTGCCTGCAAGAACATAGGCTTGCTGAAACACCTCAACTAGCTCATGCATGCTACACCACTGGCCCTCCAAAGCTCCCTGAAACACAGTGCCACGCTTCCAACAAGATCTGAAGAAGCAGCTAGTCCTCAGCCAAGCCGGAAGGTGTCCAGATAATTGCTAACACCAAGCACAAACCTGCAACAGTAAACTCCAGAACAGAATTGAGCAACACTTTGTATTTAAACCAGCTGAGTTCTCTGGTGACATCCTCTCATCGGTCTGGTTTCTGAAGACCCATTTTCATTTGGCTCAGTCTTCTGCTTCTCCCTTCAAGAAAGACCTACTCAGGAAACACACAAACTAGCTGACCATCTCCCTCCCTTTAGAAGAGAGTAAGGGGGAGAATCAAGGACATGAAGCCCAGTTTTGAAGAAAGTTACGTGCAGCTCCAGCAGCACAGATACATTTGGGGTTGATTATGGACATGCAGCAAAACCCTGGCTGGGCTCATCCCACAGGAGGAATCCATAAAAAAGTCACCTTCCCCTCACCTCCTGCAACCAAGGAAAGCTCACAAACATCTGAACCACACTTGTGCAACAAAAGCAGTACAACCCTATGCAGAGATGACTGGAATGAAATATCATTATGCTGTTTTTTGGTATTACTTCTGTGAATTCGGCACTGCTAAAAGGTTCCAGATAAACGCGCTCTGAAGACCCAAATCCTCTGCCTACCTTGAGAACTCATGCAGAGGAAACAGCAGCAAAGACTTACACATTTCTCATCTCTTCCAGCCTGCTAAGGCTGAAATGATTGACAAAGGTCCAAAATGAGGAACACATATAAATTATTAATATTGCGCTAGTACTCTCACTGTTGCTGTAACAGTCTAAAGACTTAACAGAGGCCGGCTCTGCAGGGAAATACTACTTTACTTCAAAATCATTCATTCAGGAAACTTACAGAAGAGAAAAGAATCATTCTGCAGCACACTCTGTCAAACCCCTCAGCTTTAAGACCCTTCATTTTTAAAGCAAAAGCAATTTTAACAAGAACAGGAAATTGATGTGAAGCATAAGAAGCTTCAGATTTCAAGTGAGCAACACTGGAACAGCATTACTTCTGGACACAAATCCCAACACACAGATCTTCTCATGCCTGATCTGGAAAGTCCACCCCACTTCTGAGAGCCAGGTAGGTGTTCTGTTTCTGCAGCCTCTCTGCTGGAACAGCCAAGTGGCACACCAGTGAGAGTATAATGGGGAGCCATGCTCTACCAATTGGAAGGAAGCCAAAAAGCCACTTCAGTTTGTTTCTTGGATTGCAACCTGTGCTTTACACCTGAGCAAGGCTCCAGATTCACATTCCCACCAACCTTTTATTTTGCTCCAGGTCTCATGCAGTACCTGCTGCCACAGTAGCCACGTGACCATAAGCAGTACACAGAGAGATGCAGCTCCCTACTGATATATATGCCTCCCCTCCCCTGTTGCAAGGGGAATAGTTTATGCAGGGGTATTAGTCTGTTTTACATTAATTTCAAAAACTAGGACAAACGACCTGAACTTTGACATTTCTGGAAAAAAGTTAAATTATTTTCATCTTTCTTAGTAATCAGAATAGAATTACTTTTCATTTAAAACACAAAATTTCCCTCCCAAAATATCTGAAGTAGTTACTGAAATGTTTTCTTTACCAAAGCCTGCAAAGCCTCAAGGTTATTAATAACATTTTGAATATAAAGAGGCATAACTTTGCTCCATACCAACAAAAACAGAGAAAGCAGTCAAGTTTTCACACAATGAAGCAATTAATTTTTAAACGAGTACTTTCTATTAAAAATTCTCAGATTTAAAAACCCAAAAAGGTTTCCAGTAACTCTAGACACTGGTGGGGGCAAAGAAAAAACAGACCCTACCCCCAGCTGGATGGCATTCCTCCCTTTGGGTGCAATGTGGTAACATTTGATTGACGCATCTGCTCCATTCCAAAACTCCAGGCGTTGTTTCAATCATCAATGGGTAGAATCCTATTAATTTTCAGGGGAAAAAAAAAAAGAAAAATAGAAAAACAGAGTAGAATATGGATACAGGACACAGAGCACCTCACGTTTGTCTAGCAGATCCAGCTGATTTAGCTAGATCCACAACAATCAACAGATTGAAGACTGAGCTGATGGCAGAAACTCTAAGCCCCTTTTTCCCTTCCACCCTCTTTCTGTCATCTCAGCTCAACCCAGTCTCTCCACACAACCTGGAACATTGGTCCCATACCAAAGGAAATGAAATAGGAATAGGGAAAGGAGTGGGAAGAGATAAACCAGGGCAAGTAGGGATAGCATGAAGAGCCCACTGGCATGCAACCAAGAGCCTGCGCAGGCCCCTGCTACAGCAGTAAACTGGAGATCGTGCACGTACGAGGAGACAGCGGGAGAACAGATGTGAGAAGAAGGTTCAAGTGTCCCTGGGCTCAGGGGGTAAGAAACAGCAACAGAGAACAGCAGAGAGCCCCAGCACACACAGTGAGCTCAGCCTTCAGCAGCAGCACCAGGTGACCCACTGGCTTGGTGTCTGCTGTGATGGGCATTTTCAGTATATCAATACTGATACTGTATGGTACAAGCAATGTCATGTGAACCTTCCACATCAACTACAGCTTCCCAGTCTGCCCATAAATTTATTTGGCTATCAGCCAAACCCAAATCCACCAACACAAACCACTTTTGCTTGAAATAAGCCTCCACTTACAGTATTGCAACAAACAGTCGCTGCTGTTTCATTTCAGCGCTGATGAGAACTGCAAGCCCTAAGGACCCACAAACATAAGAGGCGGCACAATTCTAAAGGAATTTACTCGTTCCAGAAGCAGCCAGAAGGTGAGCATCTGACCCTTCCAGCTGGCCAGCTGACACATCAGACCAGACCACATCCCATTCGAACCTGGAGTCTGGTACCTTCCCACCAGAAGCGAAACCTGGCTGAATGGTCAGCAGGACATCAGGAAAATACTCCTGGCCTAGCTGACCAGCTGCCTGTTCGGGAACATGAGCAGCACAGAGGTCTTTGGACATCCTGTTCTTCCTTGGTTGTTCCTTATATCTGTTCTGTGCTCCCAAGTCTCAGGAGGATTACCAGCAGAGAAGTTCTGGGTGAGGAAAAGTCGGAAAGGCAAGAACAAGCTGATGTACTGCAAAGGGAAGGAAATAGCAGGTTGAAGATGGGACTTTACAGTAGGAAAACTGGTTGCTAGAGTGTAGAGCAGAATCTGGGGGGAACAGGAGGGGGCTGGTCACAGAAAAGAGGCAGGCGAAGGCTTGCTGCCGCAGGGAAGAGGAAAGGCCTGTAGCCCCAGGCTGATAAATCAGATATTGCTGCCAAAGTCTCACACCAGTCCCTAAAGCCTCTAGCACTGACTGGGGGCTCAGCAACAAGCAGGATCTGCCACAAGTATGCCCACCCAACAGCTTCAGGTAGTCACTTAAGGTATGCCAGGTCCAGACCATTAAGTGCCCTGATGATAAGGACACAGACCTTGAATTCCACACGGCAGGTCACGTGGAACTCACACAATGGGAAGGATACGCTGCTTTGCCCAGCCTTGACAAGGACCACACAGCTGCAGCTCGTGCCTCCCTTCGGCTCCTCAGAGCCAGCGGCTGCATTCCCAGCCAGCCTGCCTTTGTAACCAAGCCCCCGCCCGCCAGGAGGGCCTGAACCCTGCACCACCAGCAGTGAAAGCACAAACCTCCACCTCACGCTCTAAATAATTAAACTCTGTGGGAGCATCAACAGACTCATAAAACTCTTACACAGACCAAGCCAGTCATTAATGGGGGTCAAAGATGAGCGCTCTATTTTTTTTAAGAGTGCTTTGATGCGTGGGGAGAGTGGTGAGAGAAGATCTTCATTACCCTTCTCTGGTACCTGATGAATTTTTCCTTTCCTGCCTATCAACACCTCCTACTTCCACCCAAACCTCATACTGCTGGCAATCATCCGGACAGCCAGAGACAATTGGAAGGTGTGTTTGGATGACATTTGTGCTAGCTGGTCACCTGCAAGTAGGGCAGCAAGGGGCCTCGCTGAGCAAAGCCAGGCTCTACCAGAGCCTCAGCCGGTGCTTATTACGAGGTTTGGGTTTCCCCAGGGCCAGTGCAATGCTTAAAGTCATGCAAACCACAACCTCACACACCATCTCCCCTACAGCAAGGCATGGAGCAGAGCACAAGCCAGTAAAATATGTCAGGATTATTAGCTTGGGCTCAGAGCCAGAGCTGGGAGCTGCCACAAGAGTAGGGAGGCTGCCTGCAGCCCTGCAGGTCAGCAGGAAGGAAGTGGAAGTCCCCTGACAGGGAAGGAGAGGCAGCACGCAGGAAAGGCAAGCCATGGTTGAGAAAAGGTCACAGAAACACTAGTCTGACCCACCCCTTCTAGCCTTAAAATATATATATACACACATACACATGTGAGCTTCTTGCTACTGTGCTTTGTTCAGACATTTTAAGGAGAGGTCTGCTATTCCCATTCTATCTGCATTTCCCCGAGCCATACCAGCTTTGGAAATGGTTCTTTAGGCTTTCCATCAATGAAAGCCTTGGGTGGAAAGAAGAGAAAGCAGGCAGTTTTGGGGAAAGGATCACCACAACACAGAAACTCCCCCAGCATCAGGCAGCAGTGCTGGATGCTCTATCGGCAGCTCCGATTCCAGCTTGCACCAGCCTAGCCTCTGCCTGCTTTCTCTGCTGCATTTGCTTTGTGTGGAAGAGAGGCCCCAGACTGGAAGTGGCTCCAGGATCTCTGCTACTGTGCCAAAAAAGTGACTAGTGTAGCAAGGCCAGCTTCTATTTATTAATTATAAGTAGAACTGATAGATGCCCTTTTTTCAGGTCACTAGAAACCTTCTCCCAACAAACCCCAATACTTGGACGTTCAGAGGGAAGTTAGGAGGTTTACACACAACACCAAGGCTCATCTTTCCCAACATGGCAAAGGCAGCAGCTGTTACTTCCCTTGTTCTTGGAAATAAGGGGGAAAATAGCCAGGACTCTTGAGCCTTGGCACCTCTTCCCTCCCACCCTTTCGCTACCAGAACTACTGTTACTATTCAGGGCAGAAGTGCTCCATAGGGCACACATTCCAGGGGGCTGAGCCATCCCACGTGGCCAGGCTCAAAATGGCAGACAGCGATGAATAGGATAATTAGAAAGTACAACAGCAACCGCAACATAAAAACAAGCAGCTTCTATTACAAGAAACAGTTCTATGGCATGGTTAGATCCATCACCCCATATGCCGGGTTGTGGTGGTGCCTCAGGAGCCTGCTGCTATTATCTGTTTGCAATCACATTTCAGCCCGTCTTTCTGCTTAATGCTCGAAAAACAAAGCTAATCAGATTCGCTCTCTCTTTCTGCTTAATGTCTCCAGTTCCCAAGCATGCTCTGTACTGCTTCAATTGATGATCAAGTAACACTAGCCAGGAGCATGCAGTGCAAAAGAAAATAAAATGGAATTACCTATTAATTTTAGTCCTTCTTTGCACCTATTTTATCTAAAATTTCTTCTATACTTGAGCTTTGCAAACAAAAGTCAGGAAATTCCCATTTCCCCCTACACGCAACACTTGGCTCCCATACGAGTTCCCTTCTTCAAACTGCTCCTCCAGTGGTATCTGGGCAATTAATTATAGCATAGACCTCTCAGGCTTCCCTTTTACTCTCTGGAATAGCTTTTTACAATATTTCCTGGCTAGGCACCTCCAGATTAGGATGTCTTCTGCTGGCACTGTAATAGCCCCTCTTTGTTAATCTATCTGAGATGACCATCACATGCTCTCCTACTCCCTCTCCCTCCAGTACTATTTAATTACTGCAGTCCTACATGGGAACTCTAACGTGCTCTCAGCATTTCAGGTCTTAAGACAAACAGGACCCCAAAACGGCTGCTTTTTTTACTGCATCCCTTTGCACTCCAAAGGGCAGCTGGAGCACTGCTTGAGTCAGCTACAATACCTGGATCTTTACTAGAGCAACCATCACAAGAGCAGATAAACTGCCCCCAGACAGGGCAGATTGCATGAAGAATCAGCAAGGTGATCCAGGAAGAGACTGGCTTACAGGAACACCCATCATCACGAGCCAGAGGAAAAGAGTCACCCATTACAAGCACAGTAGAAGATTTGCCAGAACAACAACAACAAAAAAATCAGCAAGTATTTACATGAGAAGAGAAAGATATGTAGGTGGAAGATAAATCTGCCAGGATACATATCTCCATCCAGGAGGAGTGAAAAAAAGGGAGACTGCAGAGATGAAACCCCAGACAGCCCATGCATTTGCACACATCCCCCAGCTAATACCCACTACATCAATCAGAACAATGGCAGCTCCAGAGAAGACCCCCATAATCCAAGCTCCTTCACTAACATCTTCCCCAGAGGCTGCATGCATGTGCAAAGGAATGGAAAAAACCCATGCTTCTCAATGAGATTACTTCCAGCATTTTCTATATTGCTCTCACTCTTACAAATGTGTCTTTAAAAAAATATTGCAGCTGGCTTATAAATGTGTCAGTTTAAAAAAACCCCAAACATAGCCTTGAAAACAAAGACACCTTGTACTCACCATATCCAGTGGCATCATTATTTAATATCAATGCACCGATTCTTGCCTTTATTCACTCCATCCTTGGAACAGAACCCCACTGTAACAGCCACCCAGTGTATAATCTTACCATGCAAAGTGACACAACCCTATAATAACCTTTCTTTTGCCATGTCTTCAACTACCAATGAGAAGAATTTAGGTTTAAATGTTTCAAGAACCCAACCCAACCAACTACAGTATAGCATGAAACAAATCTCTAACTCTCAAAGCTGGAGCGAATTCCCTTGTCCCGCCCTGTGACTCTCCTTATTTGAAAACGGCTGCACAAACATTTCTAATTTGTGCACCACACCAATTGCAACCTGCCCCTCCTGCCAAGTACAGCTGCTGGGTCAGTCCACACATGCACAGGCTCACTGCATCCTGCTGCCTCTGGCACACTGCTCTTCACTGACATCACCTCCACCTTCATGCTGTAGAAAATTCACCAGACAGGAACAGTGTCTGCTCCTTTAGCCATAAGGCAATTGCTGTAGGCCAACAGATGCCTCCATCTCATCTCCAAATGCACACTCCAGCCTGCACTGTGCCCCTGCTAAGAAGATGCTTGGGCACGTGTCTCGTTGGACACACGTCCTCCCTGCAGCCAGCACGGGCTAATGCAGATACACCGATCCATCAGTGGCAAAGCCGAGGCAGAAACACCATCCCTGCCAGTCAGCAGAAGCAAAGTTTGCCTTGGCCAGTTCCCATGGAGCCAGAGCTTCAGCTCACCCCTGGCTTCATCACATCCCTGGAACAAGATGGCACCATTCTACAATACCACAGCAATGTCCCTCAAGGCCTTCCCAATTTCTGTGTCAGAAAATGAGTTAGGCAGTGGCACCTGGAACAACTGCAAGCCACAGTTCGGAGATGAAGAGACTTCCTCCTGGTGCCATGGTACCCAGCTCCAGGCCTGGCTCACCACAGCATGCAGAAAATTCTCCAGCTGTTCCCTCTCCTTGTCATTTACCCCAGACCACCTGGTCCCACCAGCTCCAAGGGTCCCAGTTCGAACAGCCGCCATCACCAGGTTTGGGGAATCTCTTTTACAAACTTGGCCTACAGCTATCCCACCAGGCAGTTTTCCTTTTGCCCTCATAAAGAATGATTACAGCTACTATTTTTTGAGCCTGTTAATAATAATACATGAGCCTAATAATAATAATTCTTAGGCTCACAGCAATGGGTTCTCAGGAACTACAGTACCTCTCCAACTGTAGAGGCAGTGAAACAACCTTTTCCCCTTTTTTCCCCCTTTTGAAAATACTGCTTGGAAATGAAGTCAGCATCTGGAGGTACGTGAGTATATCTGAGGGAAAGAAGAGGTGCAGGGGGGAAGGGAGGGATCTGAAAATGAAGGCTGAGGGCAAGGCTTCACATTACAACTGAACCAGGCTAATAGGTCACTGCTGCCAAAAAAGGGGGGCCTCATTTTCACCTTTCTTTCATTCCTTACCTTTCACTGCTGGCAAAACAAATCTCGCCCCTCCTGCACGGCAGCTCTGATACGAGTCTGAACCTGGTGAACAGGTTCAGCTCTCTGTCCCAGGAGAAAACAATTCACTTTTTTATGCTTTTGGGCAAGTCAGCTTTCTGAAAGCTGAACAAGCTGTATCCACAAGGCAAGGAATATGGCCACAGAGCCAGGAGCAAGGCATGATCACCCCTCTTAGGAGGAGCGAGTGGTTAGATTGGGTCAGCCACAGCAAGAAAAGCCATCCTAACCCACATGAAACTGCAGTTTCATCCAACAAGGATACTGGTCAGCACAAAACAAGCAGCCTAGCTGAAAAGCCTGCAATGGAGGTGTTTGCTAATCATCTTAAAACAGGTAGTTTTACCTATCATTAAGGTGTCCTTACCAGTAGCATTTATGAAGGCAGCCATGCAGATAAAAAACAACACTAAAACTGAGCAGAACCAAACTAGACAGAAAATACAAGAGGTACTGCAGGATTTCCAATAATAATCTTCCCTATTTCTAAATTGGACTCTGTTATTATCAAACAAGATGGCTGCCTTCATCACTATGTTAAAGAAATGTCTGTTTTCATTACAAAGTTAACAGTTAGTTTCAGGGTGCATTTTTCTTTTCCCATTAGCTTCTTCATCATCAGATGAACAAAAATAATGCTTTTCTTTTATTAAAAAAACCCCAAGCCCATATTAACTCCACTGTCTTTATTTCTCTCCACCTCCTCTGCTCAATTACCAGAAGCAATTTACAGACAATAAATGTAACTTCACAGCTGCCTGTATGAAGTATTCCCTTCATTTTATAGATGAGGTTACAGGCTATACAGAAATTAATATCAGCAAGGTCTACTTCAAAGCTGGATAAGCAAGAGGAACAGATGCACTCTTAAAGAATACAGATCATGACTGTACTCTAGTAAAACCAGTAATAAAGAATTAAGAATGTTGCCAGTTGGATATAAATTCTTTGAATGTATCTGCTTAAACACAGTAACAAACAAAAGCTTGCTTTGAGGTTTTGCTTGGGTTTATTCTGTTATTATTAGGAACAACATCATGAGATTTTAGATTTACCACTCACAGACCAAACATGCTGGCTTTACTAGTAAACATTGCTTAACTGCTTACCTCATGGACTCAAAGAGGGTCTCTTCCCAGTTGGTGTAAGATCACCAGGAACCTGCAGCTAGAAACTCTGTACATAATTTTAATCGATGCAGATAAGCAAGCCAGAAGAGAGTCCAGTGCTGTCTGACATAGCCTCATGGGCTTTGGCAGAGCTAGGAGGAGGAAGAACCTATATCTGTTGTTAAAATTGCCAGCCGTGACTATGAAAAAGCATTGGAAGTAGCAACACTAAAGGGGAAAAAAAAAAAATCCAAAGGTGCAGTTTTGTGCAGGCACTCTTCTGATGATAACTGCTCCTTAAGGCTTAATAAAAATGCACAGCCAACTTGTCTTCTTCCACACATTATCAGAGCTCAGAAATAGCACCTGAGTCTAGTTATACAACTCAGCAGGCACAGCTTCTCCTAGGAAGCAACCACCACTGGCATGCAGGTACTCCAAAGGCTGAGTCATCTCAACAGGCCCTTCAAGGGAAAATAATCCTATTAAGAATTGGTGTGTTGGCATTGAAGTCAAAAAGAAGTGTTAATTTTGGCAGCTAATTACACTGCTTGCACTCCATCCATTTTCTACCAAACCTAACACCTGTAGGTTAGTAAATTTACCACACTTCTCCATCCACCCCCAAGGCCCTTTCTTGACATTATCCTCTCTTTAGCCAACAACCAGCCTGTCATTGCCCATGTTTCCTTACCCCTGACTAACACAAACTAGTATTTGTACAATCACAGAGCTTGAAAAACTAATTTAGGACTTAGGCCTTCATTTCTAGCCTGCGTACAAACACTTTCACCTGAGGACAGGCTACAGCACTCCCCCCTCTCCTAAATTCTTCCAAAAAGGATGGACTGAGAAAGAAACCAGTGGCTTAGGTCAAGAATTTTGAGACTGGTAGATCTGTTGTGGAGACTGATCCACTGATATTTTTCTAATATAAGGAACATATAAAATGCCTAGAATTTGATATCTGCTTTTTAATTAAATTGAAATAAGTAAATCACAGCCTGTTGCCATGGAGAATGAACAGACACAGCCTCTTGACTCCAGGGCAGGATCAAGCAGGAGAGGCAGACAAGGCTGTGAAATTAAAAACACCTATTTTAAAGCAAATGGTCTTGATAATTAGCAAAAAACGTGGCATAGGGAAATAATATAACCATATGGCAGGAAGTGGTTTTCCAGGTGAACTACAAAGCCGTTTTAAATAAATGAATAAACTGCTGGAGCTGCTGGGTCACCCACAGAATCATATATGCAGGATTAAACGTGATTTGAAAAATACACGGAAAAACAGCAATTAGCTCTTCTTTCACTTTCCTGCCTATAGCCTGCATCTGTGTCTGTTCTTATTTTTAAGGACTTGTTTCAAGCAATTAATGCTTGCACCTATTTGCAGTTACCAGAGAGTCATCAAATATAGACATTTTCAAAAGCCTTGCAGTTTACTCTGAAGCTAGAAGCAAGTTTATGGGACATAAAACCTTTTATCTCTTACTCAGTGTCATCACACAATCCTGGTCAGGTCATCAGACACTAATAATAATTCCTGAATCTGTGCATCCTTGTTACGACTCCCATGACAAAGTGACTTTGGAGGGAATTTGCCCTCCACACACCATCCTGTGTGCCGAATCCTGTGCTATACTTCTCAAGAAGCACAGCTCCGAGAGAGTCAAAAGGTAACTCTGGTTTATCAGCGGGGGGCTGATAGCGGATCCATGCTTGGCTGGTGGACAAGAGCCTTGCACACTCCCTTCCCAGTTTGTCTGGAGCACAGGACATCAAAATATTCCACCCCTTTCAAGATACTTCTGCTCTGCTCGGATCTAAAAAGGCCGCAGCAAAGGAAACTCCCGCATCACCTTTCTGAGCCCAGCCAGGACAAATCTGAGCGAGACTGTCTAACAATTTCCAGGGAGCATGTGGCCAAAGTGCATCAAATTCATAACAGCTTCAAATACTTGAAATAAATTGTACCTGATGACTCAGTTTCAGAAATGTGCTGTACATTTTTTTAAAGGGAAGGGACAGATGAACGAACTTTCACTTCAAACCTCCCATCCACTCTAGAGAAAAAGCCAGCCTTTTCTCCTATTTCGTGAAGATACAAGTTGTCAGCCACAGCAATTTAGTCTTCCAGAGCAGTTAATGACCCACATGAAACAAAGTTTCAGGGTCTCAGATCAGACCCCTGTGATACAGTTAGTTGGTTACATTAAAAACCAGTCACATTCTCAGCCCTTAGCAGCATAACTTGAGCTGGCTATTGACAAGTTACCTTCTGTTTTCCACCATGACCAAGAAACACCCACAAAGTGAGGAGAGTTGGGACAGAAATCTTGGGAAAAGAAGGAGTTGTGGAAAAATGCACAATTAAAATCAGTATTCTCTGTTTTCACAGTTTTGCCCTGTTTTGGAACATTTGCTGCTTTGACTGAAGTCACACTGCTTAAGATGTTTGGCTTCCATTAAAAATAAACTCCAGGTTCAAGTCTGCATGAAGGTAGGCATAAACTTGCAAATCTGGTTCACCCTGAAGAACACAAATTCCTTAAAAATGGTGGGGTGGGGGCAGTACATGTGGGCTACTTCACAGTCTTTGAACAGTCAACACTACCAGCAGTATCTGCCCAACCTCTTTTCTCACGCACCCCTCTTCTTTCCAAACCCTGCAGCGAGAGGAGCTGTGGAACACCTCAGGACACATCAGCTGCACTGGAAGGTGCTACACACCCTTGGCTTCCTCACTGCCCACCACCTTCTCTGGCACGCCATCAGTTTCCTACTGCTTGAACCACAGTCATGCAATACCACCCAAACACAAACGGCTTTGCCAGAAACTGTTTCTGCCCTCGCAGGCACCTGGCACACAGAGGGCAGCAGGTGGCTTGTTTCTCCTCACCTCATAGTTCTACTTATGTTTAATTTTGACTTAAAGAGATTTAACACAATCATAAAGGCTGGCTGAGCAGCTCCTTTCGAAAGGGAACTGTGTTTTCTTCTCCATCCGCACAAGCCAAAATAACCATGCAGAGGAAGACTCCTTCCCAGGGACACTCCCAGCTGGACAGAGCCAGGGTTTAGGGGTGCCTCCGTTAAAACTCAAGCCAGTGGCCGCTCGGCATATGAAGGAAGGTGCTAACCATGCCCAGGAGAGATTATTGTCATATCACAGCATACAGGGTCGCAAGCCAAACAAAAAAAAAACCAAAAAAAAAAACAGAAAAAAACCCAACCAACCAAAAAAAAAACCAACCCAACACCAAACCGAAAAAACAACAACAAAACAGAACAAATCCCCAAGGACAACCAAGAAAACCCCCACTTCAACAACAACCAAAACCAAAAAACACCCACACCATGCTTCACAACGTTCCCTTCAGCAGCATCGCACTGAACCACATACACAATAGAGGGGCCAAGCACCCTGCCCAGGTTGTCCACAGCTCCTCATTCCCATCACCCGTGCCACCTCCCCGCAAGCCCCCCTGCAGCCCCAGCAAACATCCCCAGGACCGCCTTCACCCACCCACAAACTTCTCTTGATATCTATGCCCCCGGGACCCCTTCAAGCCCCACAAGCCGGGGAGAAGGCTTCCCAAACAAGTGGAGGCTTCAGATGCCAGCCCTGCTGGGATGTTTTTCCGCCGGCGGTGCGGCTGCCGGGGCTCCCAGCGGGCGTTCCCAGCCGTAAACCTCGGCGGCTCGAGGAGCGTGTGGCACACGTGCGCGCCCGCCACNTGGTCCGATCGGGCGCCCCCGCCACTGTCAACAACTGCCAGCCACTGTCCTGGTGGGCAAGTCCCGGCGGGCGGAGGGCTGCCTACCACCGCCAGCAGTAATCGAGCTTGGGAAAGGACGCTCGTAAGCAGGATAGGGCTTTAACAAAAATAAAGATCACCTTAATATTTCCTTTAACAGCCAGAAAGGTCACGACGTGGAGGTCTATACGGGGGGAGGGGAACGAGATGGGTGAGGGGAGGGGAAGGAGGGGGGTGGCAACGCACAAACCCCCGCGGTTNGGCGGGGCCGGGCGCGGAGGAGGGCTCGGAGGGCTCTGGCAGCGGAGCGCTGCCTGCCTGGAGCGGGAGGCGGCGGGGCCGGGCGGGCGCTGCCCTGAGGGCCGTCCTGCCCCCCGCGCCGGAGCCCCCGCTCTGGGAGCGGTAACACGGAGCCCCGAGCAGGGTGTTTGATCCCCTCCTGAGGCTGCTGGTGGTGCGCTTGGGGCCCTGATGCACAGGCCCGGGCCTGCCGCAGCAGTCAGGAAAGTAAATAAAAACGTAATTTTGTGCTTTCTAGTTGGGGCTCGCAGTGAAAGAGAGGAAACCCCCTCGTTTTCTCGAGAAGAGATCTGAGAAATAGTAGTACTGGATCAGATCAGCATCCTGCCTTTGAGAGTGCTGAACAGTCAAACCCTAGTAGTCAGCTACAAGAAGCAGACCGTGACGCTGCCCCAAGAAGACTCACCTCCATGACCATGATCCTGTGGTCAGGCACTTCCCAATAGCTGGGGTCTTCGTATTTAACAGCTCTCAAAGGATTTGGGGTTTTTTAATACATTCAGTATTTTTGGTTTTGAACCATTTGAAATGTTTGTGTCTGCTTCATCATGCAGCAAGCATCCAGCTTTCTTCTTCAGAGAGCATTTAGTCATCTTTTGTTTGCCAAACTCTAAGTAGGGGGCAGAGAGAGATTACCTTCCTGCTTGTCTTTAAAACCCCAATATGCCATTTTTTCTTCACAATCTAAGACTGAAAAACAACACCACCAAGCCAGGCCTTGGAGAGGAAACACAGGTGACATTTCTATCAAAAATGCAGACAGCTCAGGAAACCTTGGATTCCCTCATCAAATACAACCACCAATTCAATGAGCAGGTTCCTTGCTGTCCCAAGATTGCACCTCCACTGGCATCAGCTTCCTAGACACCACAACTAACATTAAAAATGGCACCCCACAAGCCAACACATACACAAGAACCTACAGACCATCAAACTTGCTCTATAAAGCAGATGCAGTAAGACCAGCAGCCATTCACAACACAACAAAAGGCTGTGAGATTCAGCCAGTCCTGCAGATATTGTTACACCTGAGGGGAACACTGGTGATCTGCTTTATCCACAAAGGTCACTCTTCCATAAAATAGATACAAATTTACTACAATAAAAATATGACGACAACAACAACAGCAATTTTGGAAAATAACTTCTCAAGGAATCAAGGTTTATTTGGTGTTCATCTAATGCTACCAAAATTAACAGGGACTGGCAAAGTCTCTAACCACATTAGCTTTCTGCCAATCTGTTTTTCTGCTTTTTATTTTACAATCTCTGCTGTAGCATTCTCTCTTGCAACCACGTGCTCCTGCTAGTGATAATACTCCATGCTAAAATCCACACATAAAATAATGTCTTAAACTACTGGCTCTGAAAGGGTGTTTTTTCCCCCCATGTCTCTCCTCCTAACCTTCAGGGTCTCCCTTTTGCAACTCATTACAGGAAGCAAATCCAGAGATGCAAATGTAAGAAACAGAATCAGATACCACCAGAGCATCAAATATGAAATACGTCAGTACCACTCCACAGACAGCATAATCAATGCCCTTCCTCCCATAGCAAATCTGCCGAAATTCTTTGTTCTTGCATGTACTTGTCCCAAATCTCTACAGTTCATCAATTCATCCAGCACTTGAGATACCCCCACAGAAACAATGTGAAGGAAACTAAATAATTGCTGTCTTACAACGAGCACATACAGTCAGCCAGTAAAGGACATTAGGGAAGTATTTGTCAGACAGCAACAACTTGAATGCCTCAATCCTTACCCTAAAGGAGGCCAAAACCTTCCCAAAAGCTAAAGCTTGGCATTAAAATTTATAATCCCTCGATATTAAAGCTATGGATTTAAGGGAGATGTTGCCTGCCTAGCCCGTTACAGCCTCCCCGCTGACCTCTCCTTTGTCACCAGCACAAACAGCCCTTTTTCACTAGTGGTCCATCAGAGAACCAGCAGCCTGTCAGTCACTGCTGTTTACACCCTTTTCCACTTCATAGGTGCCCCTTTTTTTTTTTTTTCTGAAGTGGTTCAATTGATTAATATAATTAGATTAAACCAAGAGCAATTGCATCTAACCTGTAGTTAGCTTGAATATTGCTGCTTTCTGTCAGATCTGATAAAAAGACCCTGAGCCCAATAGCTTGTTTGCTTTTTCTAGCTCTAACAGTTGATCTAATACAAGATACTACCTTTCACCACAAACCTTGCCACCCTAGGATCTTTAGACCATCATGGCTACAATACCATTTTAATGTCTTACCTTAACAGATTCGTCCATATTCTCTTATCTGTGAAGTAGAATATGATCAAATGTATTCCCTTCTGTATCAGTTCTTACACTGTTTTCATAAACATAACATCCAAGTACCTTCTAGGACTGCATTAGCTGATCTGACTACCATCTGTCATATGAAGGGTTTGGTTTTCTTTTTATTTTTTTTTGTTCCCTCCCCAGAAAGAAAATTATGCATGGAGCAAAGTTTTGGTTTCGTGATGGTTTCATCCCCTTTCCTCTATTCATGTTGCTCTGTGTTTATACCATAGAAAATGAGGACAATGAGAGTTTATGTGATAGACCTTATTTCCCAAGGAAGCTAATTTCAGAGTGTTGAGCCACCCATAGAAATAGTCTCCCGCACAAAGCAACATTTTGCTGTGTTATTCCCCACCAGAGAAAAGCTAATCCATATTCTTGACATTTGGGACAGAAACTTCCTAAGGAAAGAACAGCATTTTCCTTTCTGCAGAAAAAGAGTTTCAACCTGTGATCCTCAGTATGCGACGTTCAAACAGATTGTGGCAGATTATTAACATACAGGCCAGCGCTCTATACAGTTATAAATAGGAAAATCTGGAAACCAAAAAGAGTAACACGCCTTTTAATTGCACTGAGGCAGATTATCATAGGACAGCTTGGAAGGGAAATGGTGGAGACAGACTATTTCATGCTAAAAAAATAAAGGGAATTTACTTATGTGTAAGGAATCACACTGCTGTTCCTCAAAGAGGAACCTTGAATGATCCCACGTGTCGACAAAGGCAGTAGGTACAACATACGAGCTACTGAAAGACAGAAACTGAGGTGAAGAGAGGAATCATCTGTGCTCAAGCACTGAAAGCAGAAATGCCAGAAGACCTCAGGGAGACAGTAGACAGCAGATTTAATATGTTTTTGCAATGTGATATGGCAGCAAAAATCATGCAGTTAATTTAATTTGGGGTTGTAAAGGCAGAGACCTCTTCTTAGAGATATAAGCAATAGTCCCATTTTTTAATATAGTAGTGAGACCGCAGTTCGAAGACATGTTTAGTTCTGGACAACACAGTGCTAGCTAGATGTCAACAACTTGGAGGGAAATAAAAAAAAGAGGAACATAAAAAGCTGGAAGGGATTACAGCATGTGTAGGTTGGCCAAATAACAACTGTGAAGAGCATCACGGGAATTGCATATGAGAACTTCAGGGGCGCAGAAGCACCAGGGAGTGAGAAAGACTGTTTAGGGTTGTCTGAGTGAATATAAATGGTATAAATGTAAAGTAAGTTAAGGAAACATTAATCTACAAGACTGCAAGATGGGATCCCACAGGAGCTCCCAATACTTGATTCACAAAAGACAGAGCAAAGCACAAAAAAAAACACTAAAGAAACTCTAACTGCATGAAAAGATTACATGAGGACAATATGCCTTTGGGACCATGGAACTGCTCACTGACTGGAACATCTGCAGAGCAGTAGGTCTCAGCCCAGTACATGGAAATCTCATTTTTCCACACCATTGCTGGAGACACTTGTAGACCAAAATAACCATGTGGGTAAGCATGGATGGAGTCTTGTATTCAGAGGGGTTGTGGGGGGGAAGGTCTATTGTCAGAATTTTTCCCTTTTATCATTATCATTTCCTTGAGATGTCACTGGCTCGTCATCTGGAAAAAACAGCAGTGATGTTTTAATACAATTCACTTGAATTACAGACCTTTGAGTAGATGTCTTGGACAGCACTAATCTCTTCCAAGAAGTCTGTGGCATCCAGATACAGCAGTTAATTGGAATGAAAAAAAAAAATTAATATTCCATAATTGGAGGGATGAGACCAAGATAGGATGTAACATAGGAAAGGTTGTACCCATAACACCTTCACATCACATTGTGCCATCATATATTCCAGCCTGCCTGTCATACAGAAAAGGAGACCTGACAGTACAATATGTTGCTTCCAAGCAAGGGCTGATACACCATGTTGCTGCTCAGCCTGGATGTGCCATACACTCATTGCTGGGAAAAAAAAACCAAACTGAAAAAAAGAAAAAAAGCCCAAACAATTTTATAAATGTTCTATAAGGAGTCTGAATGGTTTGTTCGGGGTGGTTTTTTTGTTGTTGTTTTTCATTTGGTTGGTTGGTTTGGGGTTTTTTTGGCCTATATTTTTTTAACACCACCCTTTAGGGAGGCATGTGCAGTGATCATTATCACTTCATCCATACACAAAGCACACAAAGGTATAGTCCCCCATAAATGTTGACCTTAAATTGCTTTTCTCTATATAGAAATGCCGTGATCTTCATGAAGGAAACCTTTCTGCTTATTTATGTAAATGAAAAACATGGCCTAACACACACAAACATACAGCAAATGTAAGTGTACTAATACTTGACATAATCTTGTAAGGAATTGCTGAAGCATATACTAAAATTAATTCATCACCCCCCTAGTTTATCACAAACCTGTGACTGTTTCGTTTGCACTCTGCTTAATGGTCCATCTTTCTCAGGACAACATATGTTACAAACCTCTCTGTAATTTCATGCTCTTACCTTGCAGACCATGCTTAAAGAAAAGAAAAAAAATTAAAAAGAAGCATTTTCTCCTTTCTTTAAAATGTAGCTCTTGTCTAAGTACTCGGACAGGCACTGTCAGCTCTGAAAAATTCAAGATTAATCAAGCAATTAAGAATTGATATCTAGTGACNTTGTTGTTTTTCATTTGGTTGGTTGGTTTGGGGTTTTTTTGGCCTATATTTTTTTAACACCACCCTTTAGGGAGGCATGTGCAGTGATCATTATCACTTCATCCATACACAAAGCACACAAAGGTATAGTCCCCCATAAATGTTGACCTTAAATTGCTTTTCTCTATATAGAAATGCCGTGATCTTCATGAAGGAAACCTTTCTGCTTATTTATGTAAATGAAAAACATGGCCTAACACACACAAACATACAGCAAATGTAAGTGTACTAATACTTGACATAATCTTGTAAGGAATTGCTGAAGCATATACTAAAATTAATTCATCACCCCCCTAGTTTATCACAAACCTGTGACTGTTTCGTTTGCACTCTGCTTAATGGTCCATCTTTCTCAGGACAACATATGTTACAAACCTCTCTGTAATTTCATGCTCTTACCTTGCAGACCATGCTTAAAGAAAAGAAAAAAAATTAAAAAGAAGCATTTTCTCCTTTCTTTAAAATGTAGCTCTTGTCTAAGTACTCGGACAGGCACTGTCAGCTCTGAAAAATTCAAGATTAATCAAGCAATTAAGAATTGATATCTAGTGACTTATCATGACTGGAAATGAGAGATGCTGCATTCATTTTAGCTCTGCAAGAACCCAAAATAGCTAACCTGATTTTTATGGACAGCAAGATTATTTTAAATCTTTTGGGGAGAACAGTTACAATTCCGTCTATTAAAGTGGTTCTTTCAGAACCACCATCTGTGTTTTGCCCATTCCTTAGCAAAGGGCCTGTCTGTACAGAGGGCCATGCTGGAAGAGCTGTTGTACTGCAGATTCACACCCTGTATTTACCTGAATGAGTCTGAACGTGTACAGAAATCCCAAGAGCAGGAGCAAAGATGAAGTTTTGCTTTCTCTCCCTCATATGCCAGCACAACACTGCACTGCCCTGCTTGAATAAGCAAGTTGGGTTGGATGAGCAACAGCTCATGGGTTGGATGAGCAACAGCTCAGCACATTCCCTCTATAAACATTTATTTGGGGAATTACAGCATACATATTTGGGCTTTCTATGGTAATTTGGATCTGATGAGCTTTGCTTATTGCCAAAATGGTGGATGCCTCTGTAAAAGAGAGGAGTAACTTCTGCAGCTTTGCTACCTCAGCAAACAGGCCTCAGCTAGGCAGATGTGAGTCTGATTGATACCCGCATGAGAAATCAAAAATGAAAAGCAAACCCAGTGCTGGTGACTCAAGAAGAAACTTTCTTTTTTCCTAAACTCTAAGTACTCAGCAGCTCTTACTTACCCAGCTACTGCCTTCTTCCTGGACAACCTGATACAAGTAAGAGCATAGAAACTTGAATTCTGTTCCAGACTTCACCTCTGATGCTCTGCAGTTTTGGAAAAGTCATCTAAGCTCCTGAGTCTCCATTTTTTCCATGCATGAAGCTGAAATGACATACTGAGCCTCGCAAGAACTTCTGAAATCTTTGATTTTAACAGCACATGTCAGTGCCAAAAGCACCATTACGGGCATTACAGCACAAATTCTCTCACAAGGGAGGGAAGCTCACTGTGCCACAGGTATTTTGGATACAATTATTACCCCTGGAAGTGCTCAGATATCATTGCACAAAATTGTAGGCAGATGAATCTTTCAGATGGGATAGAAACCAGAGGCCCTGACAGGTTATTAAAAGACATAACGTTTTGAAGAAGCCCATATGTTAGCTTTTTCATGTTCACCCTGTCCCAATTTGGATAATTACGTCCTAACTCCTTAAAGCAGGGTGGCTGACCTGCCTGGTCCTACCAGCTGTATATCCAAATCTTCATGTGGCCTAGAGCAATACAACACAACCCACATATTTCAAAAAGCTGAAGGAAAAGAGGAGCTCTAGGAGAGCTTCATCAGCTAGTGAGAAAGATTTCCTCCTGGAACGGGAGCCCTCCCATCGTGCTGAAACAGTCCTTGCCTCAGAAGCTGGTGGCTTCTCCTCTGTGTCACTTTCCACAGGAACCTGCCAGGTACTGTCAAAGCACCATCACACTTTGTCCCCAGGTAGCTGTGCAGTTGCAGCTCTGTGATGCACAGATGCTGTGAACCTTGAAGATCCACAGCTCGCAACACATTCCAGTGGTTTACAGGCCTAGTTATTATTAGTGAAGGACTTAGTGACATGCTACTTATTAATAGTAATCTGCATTTCTACTTTATCATTAACAAAGAAAAACATTTCATCCCTCACAGTAAGTGGAGACTGGCTTGCCCTAGAATCAAGCAAGAGAAGACACTGAAGGTTCACCTTATTCTCTTCTCTTGGAGATCACTGATGCTCTCTGAGCTGCTCCTTTTTTCTTTATAAACTCTCAATGATACTTCACTGTGCATTGTAAATCTTGACCACGACAGAATCCCAAAACACAGCAAGAGCAATATCTGAGCCTTCATCAGTTTCCTGACATAGTGAAGAAGAAAAGCAGCATATGGTGCAAAGGATTTCTTTCACGACGGACACACAGTAAATTTTCCCAAACTCAAGATAAGATGCCATTTCCAAATGGTGAAAGAAGGTGGTGGCAATTCTAAGCAGCCCCCGACATCTGGCTGATTTTGCATTTCAGATGCCACTCTGAGCCAATGATGGTGTCAGCAGCCACTCTCTTGTCCCTCGCATGGGCAGCCCTGTGCCAAGACGTTGGTATCTGATGAAGTGATTGCTCCGGACATCATGGATGCAAAAGAGGGGAGCCTGTCCTGTCCCCATCTCTTCACAGGTGCTGGTGGTACCTGGGCCATGGCACAGACCTTTGGGGAGTGTCACAGTCATAAGCCCCAGGGGCACAAGACAGTCATGGCTGGGGATGTTCTGCATGGCTGTAGCTGCCCATCCCCGGGGAGTCTTTGGTCTGGGGTTACCAGGGAAGCTGACGGGGGCATGTGGGCACGCAGGGGACAGCAAAGAGAGCAGAGAGGACCTAGGGCACCATCTGGTGGCTTCACTCACTGCCTTCCCTAAATCCTTGTCTCACAGGGTCATAATACTGCATGGCCAAGGGCTGAAGGAACACCAAGTCTTTCCAAGAGACAGTCCAGCTGGAACAAGAGATCCCTGCCCTTGGCCCAGAATCACACACTCGTTGGGCACTGCTGGGTAGGACAGCAGTGCAAACCAGAGCCATAGTAACCATTTTTCTTGGGTGATCTTCAGTCAAGCACTCTCCTTGATAAAGAACCAGCCCTAGCTGGGTATTTAGAGATGATTTGCTGTAGAGACACCCCTGAGAAGGCTAAAGAAGAGAAGACAGAAGTGATGAAGGAGAACACTTTGGACGTGTTTCACTAGCGTTATCCACCACAGTAAGGTCTTGTCTGCAGATAAAGGCAAAACATAGTTTGCGCTGTTTCGTACGACAGAACAGTACCCATGCAAGAGCTTGCCCTCTGCAGAAAAAGATCAAACCTCTCAAGTGCACCCTGGTTTTTGCCTTCTCAAATAAAGATTTGCTGTAAAGCATTATGAAGGAGTCCATTTCAAGGGTATAAATGACCTCAGTGTCACCAATACCCTTTGCAGCAATGCACTCTCAGGACCAAAGGCTGGTGTCTGGTGAAGAGGGCAAGGGATCCCAGTCCTAACACAGCACTTCCTTTAGAAGAAGGCAGGCAGTGCATTTCCACCTCACACCACTGCTTATTTTTTTAACAGGTCTCCACTTCCCTGAAATCCTGTCAGTAGAAAAGGATAATTCAACACCTGGGAATCAAAGGTTATAGCACTATAACCAGGGAGCCTGCTCTGTGCATAACAGCACCATCCTGGGGAGAGCTGAGGCCCTTAGAGACACAATTTTTAAGAGGAATCCATTCTCAGCATTCAGTTTAAAGCAAAATGTATAAGGTGAACACAATAAGCCAGTCACTGCTTCTCACATTTGTGGAGCTGGGGAAACTGATCCATAATTTGCTTTTTTTTTTTTTTTTTCCCAATTGCCTAACACTTAGAAATGAATACATTTCCTCTTGCTAATAATACTCATTTTCTGCACCTATTCTCATGGGCCACAGAGACAGGTAAGACAAAAAGACCAAATGTCAACAAAAAGATCAAATGATTGCCTTTTCCCTGAACAAATCCCTGCTACAAAGTAGCTATACCAATATTATATAAATTATATTTCCTAGTCTCCCCTACCTGTGCCTTCAGGCATTTCCTCATACCACCTTGGAAAACTCCATACCATTTAAAAACATCCCTGCTCTCACAGCCTTCTGCTTTATGCTTTTCTCTCTCACACACGCTGTTGCTGCCGTGGCTGCCCATGGTGCATTATGCTGAAGAAGAGATTTTAGATTGTGGCTACATAGCTTTAAACTTCCTTTTTCTCATGCAGCAGCCTTTTAGCCTTCCTCATAGGGCCAACTCGAAAGCCATTGAAATCAACACAGCAACCCCCACCCTGACTTTGACAAGGTTTGGCACACAGCCCAAATCCCCACACTTGCCAGTGTTTCCTCAAAATTTTTACTTTTTCACTTAATTGATCAAAACCTGGTGTGATTCTTCCAGTACTTTAGCACTGACTGTTCTAGAATAGCATCTTCCATTCCAAATACTGTTCTTTCTCTCACGTTTTATTTTAAACAGCTTCAGCTATTTAATATATAGAGTTGTTCAGGCATAAATGTAAGAAAGATGCTACTTAAAAAGGTAACAGAAACACAAAACAAATCAACTCACTGCAAAGACAGATTCTTGCCAGGAAATTTCCAGTAGCACCCAGTATTTTTAGCATTTATAAAATTTAAAAAACAAAACACAAAACCTAAGCATCATTATTTTGAAAGTTTTTACTTTTCATCTAATCCACCAGCATTTGCTGAATATTTTATTGCCATACTGCAACATATTTATAATTCATCTCATCGTTTCTTCAAATTTGTTAAGGAAAGGAATTGTTATACCTCTACAATCCTCTGTAAATTCTTCTGTGAACACAAATGTTTCCTGGTCATATTAGTAAAATCTAAATCATTGCACTGCATCAAAAATATTTATAATTGTTGTGATCATTTAACAAATTATAAATGGGTCTAACAAGCCATGCTGTCCATTCATTGCTTTTTCTGAAATGAATTTCTCAGCACTGGGAAGAGAAAGAGCATTTTTCTGTGGTTAAAGAAAGTCCAAATTGCATGTTTGAAATCTCTTCTAATAAAAAGAGCAAAGCAATAAGCGGATTATCTCTTTAAACATAGTATAGGAAGGTTGGAGGCCCCGGAGACATTTTCCATAGCCTCTATCTCTGATACATAGCAACATTATCTTCAGCTAGAGAGGGTCCTATGACCCTGGAGCTCAATTTTAATTTGATCTTCTTCTTTAAAGAGGTTTCTACGATTCCTCTCAAGTTACGCTGCATATTCTTATTTTGGGTTGGTTTTGTTTGGTTGTTACTTCGTCGTTGTTTTTTAAAATGAGATAAAACAGCCTCAGCTTTTTGATCCGCTGGTTTGATCGTGTTATACGGATATTTAATGTAAGTTCTTCCCTATCAGAACCAGAATATGCATCAGCACAAATGGTAGGCAAGTTCCAGCTGACAGGGGAGAAAGAATTTGGATAGAAAGTTCACTTCTAAGGCCTCCCTCCTCCTTCCTCCAGTCATTCTAAGTTTCAGAACTGGTCTCCCTGGCCAATAATGCATGGTGGGGGTGGGGTAAAGGAGCTTTATACTCTGTACAGTGGCCAGCTGAAACAAAGGCAAACCTATTGGTTTTGGTGGGGCAGAGGTACCATGCCTGCTCCCACAGAGGCTCGAAATCCCAAGTGATAACAACGCCCATTGCCAAGAAGAAAAGGAAACTGCGGAGCTCTGCCTGGACTTCTGTGGGCTGGAACCTGGCGCCAGACCCGCCTGGTTTATGCAGCCCCAGCAAGGGAGCTTCCTCACGTTCCCACCTCCTTGTTCCTCTTTCTTCTTCTGGAATGAGCACTGTCACTGAGACATGTTGTCAGGAAGGGATATTTTCTCTGTGTTCCTTTTCTCCGCCTTTATCTCTGTCAGTGCATCCAGTCCTCACCGTGTACGGCTGATAATGCTGAAGGGGAAACATTTATTTGGAGGCACTGATTTCAGTCGCCCGAGTAAGGTCACAGCAGGCATCTGTGACTACTTGATGGGATTAGCAGATTATGAGAAAGCGTGTTTGCTGTGGGGTTCCTGAGAAAGGGAAAATGGGCAGGTGGATGCTTGGATCTGGTTAAACTATGCATGAAGTCCTGATGGCCATTTCGGCAAAGCCACAAGCACAGGATCAGATGGACGGCTGCAGGTCAGGATCGGAACATCAAAGCGGCAAGCAGAGAGGTCTCTGGATTGCCCTACCACTTGCAGAGGATCGAGAGTTAAGTATTTCAGCCGGGGCAGGTGAGAGAAACCTTCACAGATTGCCCATTCCCAAGATAAGTGCTTGACAAAAGCAGCTTTTCTTTTGCATCAAACAGCTTTGCTGCAAAATAGCTTTGCTGCATCAATGCAGACTGAGCCCCGAGGGATTTTAACAGATACATTCTGTTGTTAATGAAGGGCAGTTTAGAAGGAGCCAGGGGTTCACAATTCCCTCGTGATTGTGCTCTGAAGTCACTGTGGATCTCTGCACGTATCTGTATCTCATCTGGGATGTAAGAGAGTAGCTCTGCCATACAGAAAGATGTCTGGTCCACATAGGGTCAGATATCTTCCCTGTTAGATATTCTCATACAATGTATCAGAGGATTCTTCTAGAGTTTCTTGCTTCTTAGGTGTCTGCAGAATGATGAAAAGGAGAAAAAAGAAATGGAGGAAAATTATTCAAAAGATGATGAATTAATTCTTAATAAGCAGACACTGACATTTGTTCTGTTAGAAATGGCTATAAGTGATCTGCTGCAACAGAAGCCACTACAGTGAGAAATGTTGCTCCACCAGAGACGAACGTGACTAATCCAGCCCAAGGGATAAAGATGCCTCCTTTACTAGTCACTCTTCCCCAAAAAAACTGTCAGACAGGGAGGGGAGGGAAAATTGGACTCAGTCAGAAAATAAATCACTTTGGATTCTGTGAAGGAGGAATTCCCTGACCTCCTCAATCCTGTTTCTTCAACAGTTGAGTCTATTCCTCACGACCGTTCCTTGTGTAGACAAGGCGCTGACAGACTGATATTTTAAGTGCTGTGTGGCACAGGCCTGCTGTAAGCAAGGTTACACAGCAAGCAGCTGAAATGCCACCGGCTAAACTAAGCCCTACCTACACTAGCATTTTCTCTGTTGCCACCACCAAAGGGAAACACTCCAGAAGTGCTGAGTGGAGGCACGTCCAAAGCATGCAGGATTAACCCCTTGCTATCCAAACTGGCCAACAGTCCGAAGTGACAGCATGCAAATACTCTTTCCAAAGGCTTTCTGCCCTGCTTCCCTTTACAGCTCCCCCTCTAGGCGCAGCATCCCGCAGCAAAGGTTGGGCTGGGCCCTCTGAAGCAGAGTCAGATACTCTTCAGCAATCTCAGCTCCCACTCACAGGCCAAACCCACTGACCCACAAGTCTCACTCTTAGGGAAAACACCCTCTTATGTTCTGGCAAAGACAGCTGGAGGACAAGTGTCTCAGGTGGTCACAGCCCAGGATGACTGAGGGAAGCTGATCAAGGTGCTTGCAACCATAGTGAATACTGCAAATTCTCCAGTTCTGAGCTCATGGGATCCTGCCACTCACACTTCCCTTCCTTCAGACCAGCACAAGAACTGAGGACACTTGGAGTTGTCTGCTCTCAGTGTGAGAGTTCATCCCATCCTCTCTTTGCTTTACTCTCCTCTCTTTCTCCCATCTCTGCTTTGACCTTTACCCCACCCTGGCCGAGACTGCCGGCACCAGACCCACTCACACAGAGATGCTCCTCTGCTGCTGCTTTGTTGTTGCTCTGTTTTACAGACCCTCTGTCCCTCCAAGCAGCGGTTGAATGGTGTGGGCCACACACAAGCAACTCAGCATAGCCCAGACAGCTTCCTGGTAGGGAAAAACCCCACAAATACTTCATCTTACCATCCAGACTGAATCATTTCAAAGGGGGCAGCTGGTAAAGGTATACAGAAGAATAAAGAGGATCAGAAAGAGGGACTCTATCCAACTAATTCAAAATGCAGCAAAACACAAATGCAGGGATGCTGTCTTTTCCAGTGCATCATATAAGACAAGCCTATACAGAACAACCCATCCTTCCCCTCAACAGTCAGGGACCTGCCACTGCTTTTGCTACTACCACCATGGTGGTGCCACAGCAGTAACTGCAGGGGGCCAGTGGCCATGGGACCAGACCACATGGCACGTAGATCTGACACAAAGGGGGCTGCTTGATTTTAGACCACCTTTTCCTAAAAGGTGGGAGTTGTGAAAATGTCTTGGACACTGGAAAATACTGTCCTTCATGAAAGAGAGGGATGGTGCAACCAGGGGAGCTCTCCCCAATACAACATTAGTGGGAGGAAGCAGTAGATATTTTTCAGGAACATTTTCTAGCATTGGAAGAAAATACATTTCTTAAGCAGGTAAGAAGTCTGGAGAAGAAAAGAAAAATTAAGTTCTGAGGACAGGAAGGAAATGTTCCCTGGGGTGCCTGATGCAAGTTTTGTCCATATGAAACAGCTGATGCCTGCCAAAGACAGGGTAGAAGGCTGTGTGGGCCTCTGATCTGCTTCACGTGGCCCCCACAACTTATTTACACCTGCATATTCCCAGTTTCCTCTATTTCCACTGTGAGTGAATTTAGTTCCTTGTCTCTCACTCCTGATTCTCAGCCCAACAAGAAGACACAAGTCCAAAACATACCCACACTGCCTTTTCCTGAGCATGAGAGCTGACAGCAGAAATTGTATAAGCCCAGCCTCTGCTCAAACCATCTTAGCTTCTGTTACCATGAAATGGCTCTCAGCTTCTTAATGCTGGTGAGAGGAAAGTTGTATCCAGGGTCTGCTGCTGGTGCACAGATTCCTTCAGCCCAGAGGATGTCTCAGCTGCCTAAATAGTCTGGAAAGGGCAATAATGGGACCAGCACCTGCCCAACTCTTCAAGAATGCCTGTCTTGTTCAGAGGGAGCAGTGATCCCAAAGCCCTCAATGCCTTTCAGCATACGTGATACAGCAAAGCATCTGCACGAAACCATGAGTGCCAGAACCAGCAGAGCTGCAGGAGCCAGGGTTCTGCTGGAAGAGGGAAGATAGGCTACATGTGCAGCCCAGCTGGTAAGTGCATGCCACATCCCGTTTTCCACTTTTGGTGGGACTGGAGACACACTTACTGCCTGCTAGGTCATGGGATTGTGTGGGGTTTCTTTCCCCCTGTGCCCAGGGCATATGGGAACTTTCCAAAAATACAGCCCTGGCCCTTACCTTCCCTGGAGGATTCTTTCTGTGTGATGGGCTGTTTTTGTTGTTCTCGAGGCTAGAATAGACATCAACTTGCTGCACATCCAGGCTCTGCACAGAGAAGAGAGAAGAAACTAAGGGTCAAATAAAATACTTAGGTTTAAGACAACTAATTACCCACTGGGTTGATGCCTTGATGTGGCTACCTGAAAACAGAGGCTAGACAAGAATAAGAGAATAAAGTAGGTATTTATTTGAAGGGCCTTCAAAGGTACACCTTGGGCAGTCAAAGGGCTACACCCAAGATGGACGCTGGGTCACGGGTTCTTCACACTTTTAAAAGTTTGGTCCATTTGCATATCAGGGTTAATTCTCCAATTATAACTTCAGTTAATGATGTCATTACCCCAAGTTTGCCCCTCCTCTTCAAAGGCTTCTAGTTTACACATTTTGGGGCCTGGGACAATCAAGCTGTCCTTGAAGAACAAACCTGGAGAGGCTTTGTTAAGTCTAACCAGCATGAGAGAACAGTAGCTAACAGGCCACATGAAATTTCAGAGTTACACACTAGGCAGTACAGGATCTGAAAAATATAAAAGTTAAAACCTAAGGCATCAGGGTTGTTCCCCATCTCATGCCTGACATTTTTAGGAAACACTGCCATCTCCAAAATTTTGAAGTTCCTGACCTTAACTTGGGCAAACAGAAAATCCTTTTGCCCTGAAATCCCTACAGTGCATCATCTGCATCATCATCTTTTTTTCAGGCTTACAGAGACAGGCTTTGATGTTACCTACCCTGTGTAAGGCAGTGGAGACAAATGCCAATGCCCCTGCCTCCCTCTCCTCCAAAATTGTCCCAGAATGCAGAATAAAGACCCCTTTGCCACATGGAACAATGTTGTGCACCAGGGGGACTGTCGCTGTCGAGCGCTAGCCGAGTGCAAGAACCAGACCGGATCGGGTGAGGCGGAATTCTGATTTTATTATTTCATTCTAAAACTTATATAGACTTTTAAAAGTTTCTCCGGATTGGGTCAATTCAAAACCTCCCCCTCGGCCCATAGGCCAGGTAGAACTGCCCATCTTTCCAGAGACAGTTTCAATAACATCCAAACCTTATCTTTATTTATAGAACGCAGGGAGAAGAAGAGAAAAATTCCCATGGGAAAGAATCTGTGCTACCACAGGGGACCATAGGTCAGGGGCGGTGCTCTGCATCGCCCAAGACCGTTTAGGTGCCTGACAGCCACAAGCTCTTGTTCATGACTATTCTAGGGACACAAAGGTGAGAAAACGGGAGAGGCTGGGGGTCCTGAAGCACAGAGGCTGTTGAAAATGAATACCATTTCTGTTTATTGTCTGTTGGGGTTTTTTTCCCAAGCCAGAACTCTCCTTTCTTCTTTGAGTGAGCAAAGAATAATAAAAAAATCCGCATGCTCCCAGGCCCTCAAACATTACCATGGTCCCACACAGCTACGCAGAGAAACACACACACGCCCTGCATGCACATGCACCCGTTGTCCCCCAGGTAATCGTGTCACAGGAGATGCATGTCAGTTTGAGTGATATTCCAGATCTGCCTGAAGGATCAAACATAACAATCAGGAGGACTTTTCCATGTGTGTTTCAAGGATGACAGCAGGTTGCCAAGGTGGCTGTTTCTCTGGCAACAGGAAGATGGGAGGAGCTCCGGCTGCAAGAGGGGCAGATGGTATTAGTGGAGAGAGCAAGGCGCCCTGTAATGCAGTGAGAAGGATAAGCAAAACACGGAGGCTTCATTGGGGGCTGCCAATCACTTGAACCCTCAGCATTTAATCCAGAGTTGCAAACACTCAGCATCTTTAAGGATCATGGCCAGCGGGACAGTGCTCTGAACAGGACCAGAGGGTAGAGAAGCAGTACTGGGGAGTGGACCTTGGAATAAACAGGCACTCAGACATCAGTTTGCCACAGTGAATGGGGCACCACACGGCTCTCACATACCCACTGCTACTCTGGAAACAGTCAAATTATTTCATCTGTCTGCTTCCTGCTCCCAAAAACCTGCTTTGCCTACTCAGACATCCCCACTATTTGCACGTGCACATGTGCACACAGAAAATTCTATTTCCCCTCCTCATTTTCAATTCTCTTTGTGATGCTCACAGTGAGGACCTCATCTTGCATGCTGAGCTTCCAGAAGCCTGGCTCCATGTCCCCTTGGCATGACAGGCAGCCTCTGTCTCCACTCCAGTCTGAAGCCAATTGCAAGCAAGGTGTTTAACCTCCAAAAAAGATTCCCTTCCCTCCATAAGCCTTCTTCCCATGGAGGCTGTTAACAATGCTGGTCCTTTTCCAGTCAGTTGGAGAGCTGGTGTCTCCAACCACCATTTGCAAGTTAATTACTTTTACTTGGTCACTGATCACCTGCGAGTGTCACAGTAGAGGCACACAGGCCACTCTCCTCCCCGCTGACAGATGCTTTCCTATCCCTGAGCAGCCTCCTGTCTCCCTCACGCCTGGAAAAGCTCCTGTGCTCTGGAACCTGACTGCACCTGCACTGCAGGAGTTCTGTTTGCTGCTCAAAAAAGCTTGTTTGAAGTGTAAAGCAGATGAAGCAAGTCCCTCAGACTGTTATTTCCAAGCTGCTCGTTAACTAAGCAGCTAAGCTGGAAATCAGAGGATATACAGGTTTGATTCTGGGCAGTGCAGTGAGGCAGAGCTACTCTACAGATGCAAGAAAACAGAGAGGTCAAGGAAGGCACTACAGAGAGAACGAAGAGGGTTCCCAGCTGCCCCCTTATTACCAGGCTTTTTGCCACGTTGTATGCTTTTCACTGTATACAGCCACCCCCAGGGACCACAAGGTAAATAGTGGCACCTGGAAGAGCCACTGGGGAAGGTATTTGCTCCCAGGAATGTTCAGCAGGACGGCTTTGCAGAAGGTGCGTTAGGACCCTTCCCACACCAGGGATGAGCCTAGCTACCATGTAGGATAACACAGAGCATTTAATTAGCTGTGCCAGCCACTTCCAACAGCATCTGTTACTTTGATGTCCAGTGCTGCTTCCTCTTGCTTCTGCTCCCAGCTTCAGGCCTGCAAGGACACTGTGGTTACCTGACTTTTCTCCGGACTCCAGCCTCTTGCTTTCCCACACAGATGGCATAGCTGACATGTGCTGGCCTCCTGTCCAGTCCCCTGATCTCTGACCTCCTTCTTTATCTCATCACTGGGAGTTACTTCTCACTTGTCCTTCCTTTATTTCATTGCCTTAGATTATCCCAATGCTGATCACAGATTTTTTCCCTCCCCATGAATTAAGCACTGAGTTCAACACCCACCAATAGATTTTCACAACTCACCTAGTTTCAGTTTGCAGGGCTGGGTTTAGACCATGCAGAGCCCCAACAAAATTTAGCAGTGGGGCACCAGAGCTGTCATTCAAAGGAAATCAGGTTCGTCAACGTTCTATTCCCTTTGCCAGTCCTGAGGGCCCATCCAATGCAGGTTTCCACCCCACGGCTCTCACCCTCTTTCCCCCCCTGCCCATTATGCCTTGCAGGGCCGTGCTCGCTGCTCTCCATATCACAGCCCTGCTCTTATCATGAGCCTTGTCTAGAGCGGGAGTTGCTGCTTTGAGCCCCCCCCACTGCACAGCTGCTCCTCAATAGAGGAAACTCCAGTGGGCAGACTCGTACCCCGCAGTGTGCAGGAGATGGTCCCAGGCTGCTTGCAGCCCTGCCAAAGAGGGCCAAGCCACCTGCCCTGCACACCGGGCTGGCCAGGAGCCCTGCACAGCTGGTGTGTGGTTAACAGGCTTCGCAGGAAGGCTGGTTGGGCCAGGTCCATCGGGCTCCTGCAAAGCACAGGGGCCCAGCCAGCTCCTGGGATTGCCTGTGCCTAAGGCTGGCTCTGCTGGCTTGCTATATTAGCCTTAGTGGAGCCTGAACAGAACAACATGATGAAACATGTAATTAAGATGGAGCTAAGGATGCATGACGAGGCCGACTGAGCGAGAAATGGATTTGATTTTTTTTTGTCTCCTTGCAGAAACCATCCACTTCAGCAGGAAACTACCCATTCGGATTTTTATAAGCCTGAATTAAAAAGAAATTACTTGATACAAATGAAAAGGTTTATAACCTGCAACCTCCTTTACCCAAAGCATTGCCTTTTGCCCAGAATAAACATATCACATACAGTATGTAGTGCTCTCTTTTAAACTGCTACTCCAAAAATTAAAGGGCCACAAAATGGTGCCCCCCCCCCACATAGAGTGAGAATGAGAAGGGGCAGATCCATTCTCTTGTATGTATCTGCCCCTGATCAGGTCTCCTGCCTCCCTGGCAGAGCTTTGCTCCTCTGTGTAGTACATTCTCCAGAGCTTTGCTTTGTTTAGTTTAAATGATTAATGCAGCAGAGCTCACACGTTTTCCTTGGAGAGACTTTTCCAGCCCTTACAGACCTCATAGACAGAAAGGTTTCCTAATATTCAGGCAACATCCTTCTCTACTCACTTTCCTTTTATTCCTCCTTGTTGGTCCCACAGACAACAAGAAAAAAAAAAACAAACCCTTCCCTTCTTAGTGGAGCAGCCATTCCATGGGAGTAAAAGGAGAAAAAGGAATCCATCTAAAATGGAGCTGGACAGGTTGTAAATGGGATTAGGAGTCATGGTTACTTGAGGCAGCTGAGGTCTAAGCCTGACATTTCAGGGGAGTCACTTTGATCCTACTACCTATGACACTGCGGCTACTGGCCTCAAGGAGTGGGAGCAGTTAGCATTCCTCAGTTTGGGAAATGCAAAAGGAGATCCTATGCAACGAAAAGGGAAATGCTTAAAGAAAGAAACTCCCTTTACTTTCTTCTTGCCCATTTCCCCCTGCTAGCTAGTGTGCCTGCTCAGGACTGCAGTGGTCTTTGACACTGGCACCAGTGAAGGTACCACAGCAGAAACTCAAAACAGCTGGGGGTTGTTCAGGGGAGCATGTCTCTCTGCCCCTTTCCTGAGCCATCATTCTCCAGCTAGGAAGGGTGTATCCTTGAGACACTCTGAAGTACAAAGTGGGGCTAAGAGTCCCTCTTCCTTCCCGACCTTTGGAGACCCTTCTACCTCTTCCACCAGGAACCCTCCCTGGCCCCACACTTGCTGCTCTGTGCTGCTGGCAGAGGGAGGGGTACTGCTCAGCAGGGAATGGGGCAAGGCTTGGGCACTAAGGAGGCCACGACTGGGACTGGGATGGAGACACACCCAAACACACTGAGAGAAGCTAAGCAGGGCAAGGTCACCAAGACCAGGCCAGTATGAAGGTATTGCTTATGTTTCACATCATGATACTGGCATTGCCTGTACCATGGCAGGGAAAGGAAGGGTTGCACCACGATGTGGACAGAAGGGATGAAGGGTGATTCTGGTACTCACATCATAGACAGGAGGTGGTGGTGGGCTGGCAGAAGGGAGCTGCGTTTCCACCTTCTGTCTCAGGATATTTGGCTGGTTCCTTCTAGGGCACAACACCTGCTCAGGACAAGACACCACATTTGGAGAAAACCACATCTCCCCAAAGCTAAAATGAACACCAAAGTCATATCAAAGCCAGCTGTTCGCACACCTCCTGAATGCTTCCACAGGAAAGAGTGCTGGCGGTGTCTGCACAACACGTGCTGGTTACTTTCCTCACCGCAGGGTTAAGTGTAGAGTCCAGTGACTCCTGGAGCAGAGGAAAGGAGAACTGGGCTCTGTGTGTACATATAAAGCACTTTCACCACTGAAACCTTACCGGCTGAAGGGTGTAAGTATTTAACAGCACAAAACAATGCTATGGGACAGGGAGTAAAGCAGGGCCCTGGTCGTACTGCAGAGAGGAATTTCAGAGAGGCAAAATGCAATTACTTTTACCAGGATTTTGCAGGGAAGCTTTTCCTAATACACAGAGTCTACAGAAGAGCACCAGACAATCATTAATGGTGACATATAATCACAGTGATACATTAATGCACAAGTCCAGCATGGAGTTGAAGGAACAAGGTCCCTTCGTCTGAAATGTTTCTTGCATCAGATGAGTTCTCCTTGAATACATTCCATTCACACACAGAGAAGGGTTAGCCCTGCTCAGCAAGCAAGAGAAGAGGCAGAAAAGGCAGAAGGCTTTGCTAAGTATCTCTGTTCTAATTCAGAAAGAAGTGGGATGATTATATTCACATCACATGAAAACGACAAACTGCTTTCCAGTCCATTAGTAACTAAGGAGGATGCTAAATAGCTTCTCTTAAAGATAAACATTTTTAAACCAGCAGGTCTGAGCAAGCTGTGGTGAGAAATATGGGCTGTGTTCTGCAGGAGGGCAAATGTAATGACTGCACAATCTCTTCAGACCCCAAGGAGAGGCCATAAGTCTGAGATTTGCTGGCCCACCTCAAAACCCAGAGATGCCAATTGGTGAGTCATGGCAGTGCCTCCCCTCCTCATCCCCACAGAGACACTGTCTAGGCAGAGATGGGAGCCTGACTCCAGCCAACTCTCTTTGCCTCTTACATTCCTTCTCCTGCATCAGATTGCCTGCAAGGTAAGTCTCACGAGATTAGCTGGGCTGCCAACTGCTGCCATTCTGTTTTCAACCTCATGATCTCTGACTGTGTGTGCTGAAGCCTGATGCTCCTTGGAGTCAAAGGACTGTACACACAGCACAGCCTCCACATAAAAATGCATGCAGAGAATCTGCTGTTGTGGTGGTAGAGAGCAGCTTGGAGGACTTATGGGGTGTACTCTACCTAGAAAACAACAATCCCAAATTTCATTTTAAAAGATGTAAGGGTATTTTTAAGCCACCCTTGAGATCTCTGGAAGAATGCAGATGATGCTATTTGGACACCTGAGGATGGCAGTACTAGAAGCAGTAGGTTTTCCCCAAACAACAGAGATTCCAATATCATGACTCCAGAGGTTTTTCCACAGGGCCCATCTCATCCACATCTTCCAGTTCTGCTTTTGGCTTCTGTTCTCCCACTCTCCAAATCCTTTCATCCCCACTCCTGGTATCCCCTTTGCCCTCAGCTTCCCAGCTTCCACTTCCTTACCCAGCTGGTCCCAACCTGGGACACTAGTCTGCTCACCTAAGGGACTCTGTCAGTCCAGTCTTAAGACCCTCTTAGTGTTTCCTCACTCCAGATTCCAGTCCCAGTTTCCCCCCTTGAGGCTCAATCTTCCAGCCTCACAGAATCACTGCTGATGGAAGGTGTCCCTGGAGATTGTATAGTCTGTATTTTTTTTCCCCCAGTTATATCTAATTTCCACACAGGCTTCCTTGGGATCCTTGTCCTGACCTTCCCCTCTCACTCTGTCTCTTAATATTTTCTCTGCCAAACAGACGCCCAAGGCTTTGGCCCCCATCCCCATCACACTGCAGATTTTTTCTTCTATGGGGCCCGAGCTCAGGAATGCAGCTGCAATCTCCTTGAAACAGAGTAACCTCCATCTTGAAAGAGGATTAGAAATAGGGAAAGTCCTGCCATCAGGGTTGTAACAGACTTGCTTGGGTGCAAAGGACATTACTTGTCTAACTGGCCCCTTCACAGGGGTTTTAGACAGCTGAACGGGTAAATTGACAAAAGCCATGACCGAGTATGCACAAACCACAATTTTCCAAAATCCCATCACTAGGCTACATCTCCTTGAATATTCTCAGGGCCAGCACACTGCTAGAGAGACTTCTTGCCCTGTGTCAAATTCTTGCTTTAAAGCAGAGCACATTGTAGTCAAAATGATTACGAGAATTTCTTTAATGGACAAATCACTTACTCGTTTTTGTCTTTCCTGTAACCTTTCCTTCTCAGAAAAACTGAACTTAAGAAAATAAAGTGGATCAGACACCCAGCATGGAAAATCTCAGCATGGGGACTTCCAATTCAGCCAAGTTAGAAGCAAATGGAATTAATTCCTAGAATGGGTCAGGTATTGCTTTTTGTTTGGTTATTACTTGCCTTTCTTTTCCACAGAAGCAGAGCTGTTGCCGTGATGCTCAATACAGCAAGAAGAACAGTAAGGGTAACGAGGATTTCCCACCCATAAGAGGTATTTATGTACCCTGTATCTGTAAGAAAGAAGGCAAAAGGTTCACAGTGTGAGTGAAGTTACAACACTGCTGTATTTTTAACCCTGGAAAGAAAGAGCCCTGAGAAAACTAAAATACAGGAGTGCAGAACATGGTGGCAGAAATGCACACACCCTTCAAAACGTACTGAACAGAGAGCAGGGTGCAGCTGCAGAATCACACAGAAGACACAGGGTATAAGCAGCTCCACTTCACAGAGGAAGGTGACATAACCATGAGAGCCAAGAAATTTGGTAGGTAGAGGCTGGCAAAGGTATTTTGTGATAGGAGCAGAAAGATGGTGGAAAGCACACAGACCACATGAACTGAGAGGGTGGGTACTGTAGGCATCCTCTGACCAGTATAGCAAAGCTACTTCGTCATGCCTGTTTGCATTTACATAAACAAGTCCTTCATATCCAACAGTCAGTAATGCACATCCAGCCAGTCAGCAGCATGCACATCCTTATCACTTTTCTTTAACATTCCTCTTATGTTGTATCAAGCTTTCCCTTGCTTTCCAGTGCGCTCATTAACAGACCAACTAGCTCCTTGTACCAAACAGAAAAGAGGGAGGCATGTCAGTAAGTCCATAACCTGTTCATGAGCCCCTAAAACTGAGCATGCTGAACCTGTACAAGTGATTACAGCAAGCACCCTAATGACTGACCTTATCAGCTGCCTCTGTCACACTGCTGAAGGACAAACGGCACTGTCTCCTGAACACTGACACCTAAAAGCACCATCTGACCCAGTGCCCAGGCTCCCTGGATAGATCCTGACTCCCAGGAGGCTGTGGCAGGGCAGATATGAATTACTGCATCTTCATGTCCCCATCTGTGCATTGGGGACAGCAGCACAGGTCACCTGTGCCAAGTGCATTCAACCCCGTTGGCAGTAAGTATTGGGCATAAAGCATTATTCATACCTGACTTCACGTTTGGGTAGAAAAAGAAGAGCAAAGATCAGGTTTTCACAGCCAGATCCAGCTGATTTTTAACCTCCTGCCCCTCCTTTCTGGTTGTTCACTTACCTCTAGCAAGGACAAACACTCCCTTTCCCATTTTTTGGATATCATTCCACTTGACCTCGCAGTAGTACGTGCCAGTAGAAGAGGTGTTTTCAAGAGACATGATTCTGTAGTCGTAAGATAAAGCAGCAGTCTTATTCTCTTCTCCAGAAGGAATGGCTACATTTTCCAACCTACTGTAGATAGATGTCTTCTGATCCAGTGAATTAATCCAGTAATAGCAGATTGAAAATTTGGTGTATTTTGGCATGTAAGGGAAGATGACTTTGCAGGGGATGGATATTCCTTCCTTGAGCAGGGCAACCTGGATTGGAGGTTTCTGCTGCACACCGACATTTCCCCCTGTAAGGGTAATACTTGTTAGCAGTCACCTAAGCTCACTTTCAGTGAGTAGAGGATGGCTGCCCCAAAGACAGGATCACACTGAAAATAACCATACACCAGGAAGCACGCCCATAGCATACAGTGTTGGCCCTTGTCAGAAGCTGAGTGATTCAGAGCACGTGCCCTGTGTGATCTGCCACATCTCTTGGGTAATTGCTGTCTGATCCACGATAGCCTGCTGCATTCACAGGCTTCCCCTTTTCTCTTGTGAGCTCCTCCATACAACACCAGCACACAGAAAGACAGGAAATGAAGCGGGAAGTGAACTGATTTTGCAGTGGTGTGTGAACATATTTACAGCAGGTGAACAGAAAGCGATTTTCCAAGATAAATACTAGCTAGACATCTCCTGAAACTCCCAAGATATAAACCCTGCTTGGGAATCTATGTGTGGCCGTGTGATGGCTCTGTGGCAGTGAAGGTGTTGTACACAAGCAGGTGTTATCGGTGGGACTGTATATTTCTGAAAACCAAGTGAGGAAGGAAATTGCATATTCCGTATAGGGGCCAGCACCAGGGCCATAAGAAATAGGCCACAGCTTAATCACTCCAAACCTTTGCTGCTCTAAAATGAGACCAAAATGTGAGCCTCAATGCTAGATACGGGAACTATCTGCAGATCTTAAGTATTTATACATGACAGTATCTTAGGCAGAGATGAGAGAGCATGCCCTTCACGTGCTTCCTCCTAATACATACACGGCAATTTAAAGTGATCTATCACTGTAATTCAGTGGACAATGATGTCAGAAGTTAAAAGAGAGGACGAATAAGAGGGGGAACCACACCACAGATCACGCCCTCTTTTGTTTAATAAAAAGGGAAAAAACCTAAGAGTGAGCCACAGGCTAGTAAGGAGACTGGGGTACAGGGCTTCTTTGGCTTCCCAGCCAAATCTGGATTCAGTATCAGGCAGTCTCTGGACCTATTTGTTTGTCAGCTGATATAACACCACATATAAAGCAACTTAAAAGGAGGCTTTTTGAGAAAGGGAACTGGAAACATACACACAAGTCTTCTCACAAAATGAAGGATTCTTTCAGAGACATGAGAAGAGGGAAAAAAGGATAGAGAGAGAAAGTAGGGGATGGGCAGGCTTTTCCATTCATCCTTTTGATGGGATTCCCTGGAGTTCTGCATCTATGAACAGGCTCATAACAAGGTATTAAAGCTGTCCCAGAGCACAGCCAGGCTTGCTTTTCTGTCATCATGGACTAACGCTGCATCACAACAGCAGCGTCACCTCAGCACAGCAGGAGCTGGCATTGGAAAAGGCAACTCAGACTCAGCATTGCTGAATGCTGAGCACTGAGGATGCGTGGCGGGGGGCAACAATGGAGAGAGGGCACAGCCACTGCCCAGAAAGGACTGTTGGGGAGTACCATCTGTTAAGGAAAATTCTCTACAGACCACATTGCCAGGGAAAACAGCCTGAGAGTAAGGAAGAGCTTAGGTTACAACACCAGATAAAGGTTCTTGGCTGTAAAAGCAGCTGAGATACAGTACAGTCCTCAGGGACATGCTCAGTCCTGTGTACACTAGTTACAATATTATGGAAAGGTGGTAACAAAATCCTGCAGACACTGTGGGAGTGATAGCCCAAGTGGTTTATTCTGGGCCACATTTTTTCAAAATCATTCATCATCCTTCTCCTCATCTCTACATAGCAGAACACACATGAATATAGTTTCCCTGTAAGACATGGCTAAGCACTACTGTAACAAAACAGAGGAAAGATCCATCTTCTCGCATTATCCCAGAAGCCACTAGCTTGAGAAGAATATACCAACAAAAAAGGCAAACCATTTTATTTAGGTTATCTAACCCTTCTCCCATGTTCCCCCTTTCTTGAGGATTCATGCTCTTAGCTTTGAAATGCTTGAAAGACAGAAATAGCAGCAGTGTGCAAATTCCCAGAGGGGATCTCTGGAAATTAGCAAAAGATAGCAGCTGGAAATGCGCTAATATGAAAAAACATGAGAGTAAACAAAAAGAATTAAAAAGAAAATATTTGTTTACCTCCAAACTGAAGCAACCAAAGAAACAGGAAGATGACTTTTAGATTAGGGGCCATGATGGGGGTCAAAGGCTGTAAGAAAGCAACCAGACACAAAGATCCAAAAGGCAAAGGAGATGGGGGTTTGTCAGGTATTTTCATGCCCAGGCAGCTGGTTGATCCCCTCCTGTTTGCAAAGGGACAGGCGGGATGTACACACACTGCATTTGGCAAGCAGTTCCTGGCAGATGCAAGCTCTTCTGCTTTTTGGTCAGACTCCTCCCCACACCAGGGCTGATTTCTCTGTATTACAATGACGGTGTTAGACCTACCAGCGGGGGTCCAACGATTAGACCGCAAGCACTTTAACATACAGAGCTTTGTCTCCGGATGACTGTAAAATATTGCATGCATTTAAAGCAAACTTTGTCACCTTCCACAACATGAAAACTCAAGTGTGGGATCACCTGTTTTGCCTTCAATGCAGAAAACCAGTACACACATAAGTAGTCAGTACAGAGCAATGGCTCTACTGTACCCCTGACTCCATAAAATGTCCCCCCACAGCCAACTTCTCCACTAGGCCCCTTCAGAGGAAGGCACTCATATTCACAGAGTGAGAACAACCAGACAGCAAATTGATCCTGAACAGCTGGGCTGTTTCAGATCTACAACATGCTGGCTCCGAATCAGCTTCGCAATGCAGGCAAGCTTTAAGTAATCTATTGTAGGCAAATCTAAGGAGAGTCCTTTGAAGAAGAAAAACCACGTTTTGTGGGAGGCTCCTGCCGCCTATACTCATGAAAATCTTTGATTTTCAATGAACGCTTGTTTTTAGCTAAGACATCTGCAATGCAACAGCTGAGCAGCATCTGACTCATAAAAACTCCTGTGGCTGAGAGGTCTTCACTTCTCTTTAGGCAGCTTCCTCCTTTCACACTTCTTATGAGACAATTGCACTGTCCACAAGAAAGCACTTTGCTGCAACTTCAAGGGTGCCCACTCACATGGGGTGCTGCGCTGCAGAGACTGGTGGGGGATGGCCATGTGGGGAAAGACCTAAGGCAGCAGATGAGCCTGTAAGCTTCACAGATTCAAAAGCACTATCAGTTGTTTTATCCCTCCAGACTTTGTGGGAACGAGGTTTACTCCAAACAACCTTTGGTTTACAGCATTTTTCCTCCTGTTTAGCCTGGGACAGGTCCCCAGGAGGAAGAGGTCTTGACACAGGGGGAGGCACGCAGCTGCGGCCACTGCAGCCCTGAGCCCAGGGATAGCTCCAGTACCTTGCTGAGAGCCCTGACAGATGGGGAGAGGAGCAAGTGGCTTTGTGTGGCTCTGCAAGGCTGGTGCAGCAGCTGCACTCCTCCAGGGAAGGTTTAGCTCAGATTAGCCAAAACCAACTCCTCTCCCCAAGAGACGCTGATGTGAGCTGCACAGGGCTGGTCTCAGCTAGAAATCACTCCTCACAAGTCTTAATGCTGAGCAGCAAGGACAATCAAAAGTGGTAACAAGACACTTGGGGCCCACTTGGTATTTCAGATTTGGAGGCACAGATCAGGCAGCTGTGGCTCTGGGGTCACAACAGTGTTCGGAAGCACTTCTCAGGCCTGAACAGCATCTCAAGGTAGTTGGGGCAGGGATGGAAAAGGGAGCAGAGGCTCACTACCCTCCTGTGGAAAAACTCTGCTGAACAGTGAGGGCTTCCTTGGCTTTTATATCATGCTCATCCCCATGGTAGCACACAGCTTTGCAATTGCCAGTATTGATGTATTTCTAGAGGACAGAACATGCTGCTCCTGCCAGTGATGTGTTTTAACTGTTATCAGCATTTATCTGCTTCAGGAATTCAGAGTGATAAGTGGATTAAGTGCGGTAGGTTTGTAGGGCTGCTAGGTCAACATCGTCCTTCTGTCCTTTCTGTTCTCTTCCTATAAACAACCCTGTTGCCACTTGAAATGCCAAGTCCTAGAAATATTGCTGTCTGGAATTTAAAAAAAAAAAAAATCTAGCATTTCAAAAGAGATCACACATAAGACTCAGCTGTGGGATTAAAGGCACAGCCAGGCCAGAAATACATTCACTGCTGGGATTTGCTATGGTAGAGCTCACTGAAAAGAAATGGCTTTGAAACGACTACCCAGCAGCTATTAACTGCGAGACAGGATGACATTCTGTTCCTTAGAGCCTAAAGGGAGCCTGAATCTTTGAATGTTAAATTCTAATTCAATTTGGTCTGGGGATTCTGAACTGAGTTTTAACCCTGGAGACATAAATGGGAGGAAGATGAGGAAAAACTGGGGAGTTGCTATTACCAGCCTGTAGCGGGACTGAACTGATCGCCCCAAAACTTAGGTGGAACTAACCAGGATACCTGTGCGAAAGGAAATAAATTACAAAGCTCCAAAGGAATAGGTCATTGTATGACCTTCACTCATGCATTATACAGTACATTGGTGCATGTGAGCCAGTCCCTGCAGCATGATGAAGAGGGAACTGCCTGGCCAGTTGTAACCCCACCGCAGCACTGACTGGCCAGGATCCGTATGGCTTGGTCCTTCCTTTGATGCAGTGAGTGCTGACACTTCCTGAAATGAAATACAGCATTGGGATAGATTCAAGCCAGTTTCTGCCTGTAGCTGAAAAGTGGCTATTAATTTCACTCAAGCACTTTTAAAAGCCCACAATACTGGCCAGCATTCCCAACGGTGAGGAAAAGCATGGTGTTCTGGCACGCACGAACAACGAGTTTGGGCAAGTGCTGCACCTACCAGAAGTGCCTGTTCACAGCTGTATCCAATGTACACCCACAAGTAAAGGCGCACACACACACACACGAGCCCACACATGCCCCCACAGCCAACTCCAGGGAAAGCATTAATTCAAACAAAAAGGTTGCTGCTAGCCAAAGCAAAAGCAATGCTGCAGAGACCACAACAAAGCCTCTTTATTGCTGAAGCGTTTAACACCACAACCATCCAAAAGAGAAACACCACTTGGCGCACAGAAGAGCTGCAGCAACTCAACGAGCCTGATTGCACAGAGCGTTTCAGAGCATTCCCCAGCACGGCAGCTCTGGATTTGCTGCCTTGTCAGACACCAGCTCAAACCCCCATTGCTGGAAAGCCAGCCAGTGGCAACATGTGCACCTCTGAGGATTCACAATCTCTTTGACTCCTCTAACCCCAGACTCCACGGCATACAGTTTCCCTCTGTCTGGCGGCAGGAGTGATAGCAGAGCAAGCGTGAGCAGGGCCGCACCTCTGCCAGCATTTTTACCACTGTTGTGTATCGAGTGCCTCTCAGCAGGGCTGGATGATGCTGAGGTAAAAGCTGCCAATGCCCTCACTACGTTTCTAACCATTGAGCTGCTCTAGAGAAGAGAATGAGCAGTAACTTAATGGGAAAAGAGAAAATTAGAGGTGTTGACGCCATCGTAGGGAAGGGAGGGGACACTTCTCTAATTCCCTTTCACCAGCAAAACAAGTCTGCCTCAGAAATAACCCACTCCTGCTTTCTCTCTGTTCACCTGCTGGAAAGATTCCCAGGGACTAAGTTACCACCACAGGCCTGACGCACTCTCAGGGCCGTGCCTCAGCCTCGCGGTGCTCCCAACCGCTGTCCTTCACAGGTTCCTTGTGTGGCAAGCTGTGGCCAGCGGGAACTCGCCTGGCGGGACAGCTTTGCCTACTCAGGGTGACACCTTCCAGAAGAACATCCACCTGGCCGGGCCTGGGGCTGACCCCAGGCCAGGGCATAGCAGGCCATGTTAGGTCCGCCTGATCCAGGGAGTTAAATCTTCCTCCGGGCAGCCCCCCCGCCCCCTGCGAGAGGCTGAGCCGCGGACACCGAGCCCCGGTCCGGGCGTGCCGCGGTGCCGGGGCGNAGAAAACGAGCACAACTAGGATCCACTTAAGGCAAAATTAATGCTAATTAACTGTAATCAGCAGGTCGAGGAACAACTTTTACTCGGCAAACTGCAGATACTGCAGTCACAGTTCGCCCGTCAGGCAGCAGCAGCAGAAGAGGGGGTGTGGAAAAGGAAAACCCACTGTCTGCCGTGGGTGTAACCCATCCCCGCTGTGTCCTGCCCTCGTCGCCCCTCTCTGGTGCCAGAGGTCACTGTCCCCGCAGCAGCCCAGCCCAGTCACCCCAATACACCTCTTGCCCCACCACCGGGCACTCCCCTCGCAGCCCGCTCTGGCAGCGGCAGCCGAGTCACTTCTGCTGAGCCCTTTTGGGGGGCAGCAGCCCCAGCCGGGGGGGCGCAAAGCACAGGGAGCCGCCGGCAGCATTGCCTCCAGCACCGGCACCGCCTCCCCACTCACAAGCCATCCCTCCTATGCCGAGGGTGCTCTGGAAACTCCTGTCAGTGCTAGTGAGCAGTTTTATTATGAATGACAATTCTCAGCTTGCAGAAGCCTCTTGGCACCACGTGTGGGTGCCTCCCACCACGAGCAGAGCGCAGGTACCTATTTCATGCCACTGACCAGTGATGCTGCACTAGTCAAGGTACTGGTAATGGTATTCAGCTTGCTGTGGTTGCCTCAGCAGAGGCAGGCTCAGAGGAGTGTCCCCACAGCCACAGACTCACACTCCTTGACAGCCCCCATGGGAGCATGAGTGCAGGAGTCATAGGCACACAGTCCTCCCACAGTCACAGCATGTGTCACCAGCCCCGCAACGCCATGACCAGGCCAGCCCAAACTTCCTCACATTAGCAGCAAAAATGCTGGGGGTGGGATGCTGGGCAGGAGCAGGGCATGCTGCCAGCAGTGCTCTCCTGAAACAGGAGCCCCTGAGCCCCTGCTTGCCAGCTGCATGCCTTGAGGTGTGCACATCATGCCCTGAAACTGTCCTGAATGAAGGGCTGTGCATCCCCTCTGCTGAGGGTGAAGGGTGGGAGCCAGGCAAGTTTGGCAGGTGCTGGGTCCTGTGCAGGGCACACACAGGGAGGATCATGTTGGACAAGATGGCAGCAGTTGCAAGGGAGCCGCAGGACTGGTCCCTGCCAGCAATGGCCTCGCCAGATGGCCCTTCTGGTCTTGTCTGTGCAGGAAAACTGCTTGGGCCTCAGCCCTGCATTGAGCCAGCCAGCTGTGCCAACCCCAGCTCCCTGCAGCCTGGCAGCAGTTTCTGACTGCCCCTAGGTACCCAGGCCTGCCCCACAGCTGACTCCGAATCTAAGCTCCTTCTCCCTGAGCTTGTTCAAGAAGTCCCTGCACTCCCTTTCACCAAAACCACCTCATTCCCTTCCCTGCTCCTCCTCTCCCATTTTTCTGGGTTTTGTTTTTTATTTCCTTTTCCTTTTAATGTCTTCCCTTTTTTTTTTTTTTTGTGGGAGGGGGACCCTGTCTTCAGCTTGCAGGAGCTTTTCAGCTCAGGACATTGGGAAGTAAAACTGGCAGCACAGCTGCAATGACCCTGGGAACTAGCACGGAACCCCACAGAGGACACTTGAGTGCGGTCACACCCCGCTTTACATTGGCACAGCTTTCCTCATGCACACTAGGCTTCTGCCAGCTCCCAGGAGGAAAGCTGGGAATGGATTAAGTAGCTAAGTATCTCATTGGCAAGTGAATATGTTGGTTTTTTCTTTCTATTAATTCCTCAACTTTGCTTTGATTGTGGACTGTGGAGAATATGCAGGCTGATACAGCTGTAATAGCACACCCTCCTAGGGTGGAAAAACATCTTTTTGCCACCAGGCCCTATTCTGGCTATGAAAACTAAATAAAGGATCCTGGCAAAAGCATGTGCTGGAAGAACCACATCTCTGCTAGGATTTTTGCCAATACAGAAATGTGTTTCATTCTGTTTCCCTCCCTACCCCTGAATTTCCCACCTGCTGTCTACATTCCTGGCCGACAGAACTACAGGACAAGGATCTGTAGTTTTGGCCTAATGCAAGAGAAACATCATTGGGTTTTGTTTTTCAAACCCTTACAGACCACTGCTGAGCGCACTGGGAGCATCCAAGGCTACCATAGGCCATGGGGAGACCTGGCAGGGGTTTTGTGAAACTCTCTGTGGGCCTGGAGGTTAGGCACTGAGCCTGAACCCACTCCAGCCCCTCCAATGGAAGGGGGTCTCCTCTCCCCGGAAAACTGCGTGATAGATGTGGGTCCCTGTGGCAGTGGCCCAACCCACTTTTCGGGTGACAGACATCCAGTGGGTTGATTTCCCCGCCCATGACTCCGCCTCTGAGGGCGGACCGGAGGAGGAGACAGGGGTGTAACACCACCGCCTACTAGGCGTTTCCCTGAACATGTCTCCTCCCCGGGTTCTGGAACATTCTCTCTCCCTCGATTCGTTATTGGTTGACTTGAGTTATGTTTACTAAGTAGTTCATTGCTTATTTAATTAAGTTCTGGAAAGTTCTGTCTTGTTTTGTTCCCTATTGGGTGGTTTGAATAAGTTCCTCCCCATGTGTTACCCGATTGGCTGTATGTCATTCCCTTGTCATCTCTCCATTGGCTATGTCCTTGTTCCTCCCTTTTCCCCTCCTCCCTATTTAATCCTGTGTAACCACCCCTAGCGCAGCCAGTCCAAGGGCTAGGCTCTGGCGGCTAGTCCCCTCTGAGATCCTTCATCAAATAAAGGCTGGGATTATACTAGGGCCTGAGCCTTCCTTCGTTCTCTGCCTTCACCTGCTGCGATATTCCACCTTGGCTGCGCCAGCCTATTTGGCCTCTGGCAAATAGCCTCTGGGCGAGCTGTGGCTCCCGAGGCAACCATCTGCACCTTAAGCTGCAAAGAACCCTGCGCAGTGCTGTTGCACCGGGAGCTCCTGGAGTGTCCTGCACAGGAGGACAGCAGTTGTCGCCTGCCACGCCACCGGGCGGCTAGTGGTCAGCGCGGCAGGTCCCACAGGGATGAGATGCAAAAAACCCTGGAGTACAAGAGAAATCATAGCCTATCTGCATGGAGAAACAAACCCCAGTGGGAAAAAGCGCATGGAGATGAGACTACATGGACACCATAGCGGAGTTCAGACCCCTTCACCCCTTCCTCTGTGATTAATTGTATCTCCACTTGCTCTTTTTATATATATATATAAAAATACATAAATATATATATATGCGTATGTATATACATGTACCCATATTTTATACCTAGCTACTAATATTGCTGAGGTTTCCATAAGGCAGCCCCTCTGTGTCCCCCTACAGCCCAAGTAGTCATGCTGAGACCCTCTACCACAGCTGGGCCCATGGTTTCTCCTGCAGACCACTCTCCTCACTCTGTACACTCTGGGGAGATCCTTCCCTACCCCGGTACTGCTTCATTATCTTTGCCCAGCTGTGGTTTATAAGTTGTTCAAATCTTTTCTAGGAACAGATAGAGATCACAGTTACCCAGAATCCAAAAACACAGACAGCTTGAAATGTGGTTAGACTCTGTCCTACTTTCATTGAGTTGAGAGCAAGGCTCTGCCAAGGTGCTCAGGGGAGACGAGAAGAGAAAGACACATTTCAGCAAACCACCCTTTCCTCCCAGCCCAAGAAACAAACCTAACCTGTCCCTCTCCAAGCCTGCTGCATCTGTTCAAACCGCATCGCCTCTCCTCCTGGCTTGCCAAGGACTTGCAAGTGGAACAGGGCATGGACACATGGAGCCTGGGAGAGATGCTGTCCTGCACTGCAATACTTGACACAGGCACAGGCATGTCCCCAACCTGAGAGGTGCAAGGGATTCACTGAATCAGGGCCACGAGGATGGCAGTGCAGGGTGTCCTGCAGATTAAGAACGAGATGTGTTGGTAGAGTTTTCACCATCCACACGCTCACCAACAGCTCTTTCCCATAGCAAGTTGCTCTCTAAGCTGGTGGAACTGCAGAAGTGGAAGTGCTGCCTGGGACCTCCCTCCTGTGAGAAATCCCCTCCCTGGGAAGTCCACACTGGGTTTCCGAGCTGCTGTGGGGCTGTGCCTCCAAGGTGAGCTGGCTCCCTTGCACCGTCAGGCTCCTCTTATGCCAGTATTTCCAGGGATCTGCAGGGATCTGGAAAGGGATACTGCTGAATAAATGCCAGGGGGCTTTTTTCCTTCTCTTGAGTGGTGTCAGCCCACAGGACCAACCTGCAGACAAGGATGTGTGTTTCCTGTGCTCATTTTGCCTGTGGTCTGATTCTGATAACCCTGGGCTTTTCTCACAAGCACTGATGGTGTTTGGAGGAGACAGGACTCAAGCAGGAGATAACAGCTTGCAGATACAAACCTCCAGCTCTATGACTTTCTCTAAAGTAGAGAATCTTTGCTGAGTGATTCCACCTATATTCCAGGTGGAATATATGGAACAGTACATAGACAAGCCACTTGCAGCCACTAATATTTCAAGGTATTACTTAACCCTGCTTGGAAGAGCTTGTATCAAGGCAAGGATCAGAGCAGCACTGGGATGTTTTTGCTGGTGCTCTCATTAGTGGTAGCAACAGTGAGGTGTTTCAGAAGGGCTTGCTGTAGTCAAGGCCATAAAGAGATGCTAAAGAAGGTTTCATCTGAAATATAATATAGTCCAAGATCATGATGATATTTATTAATTCCATTTACAGGGGCTGACTTGAACAGCCTTAGAAGGAAGAATGAAAAAATGCCAGCAAATACATTAGGCTCTCCTGCAAGAAGTTTTTCATCCTATTGAAAAGCTTTGTTAGAAAGAATGATGAGAATGGTAATAATAAGGCACTATAATTATACCTGATCCTTCTATAATCTCTCTCTCTGCAGAGTTTGGGAGCACTTTACTGCTATTATTGGATTTGAACAGTCCCATCTGGATAACATACAACTGATTTGTTTGCATGGCTTATTTTAGGTATCTCAGCACGTACATTAGAGTTGCCTTCATATCTGGTTGAGTCTCTGCACAGTCTGGGAGAGCAAGAAAAGATCTGCAGCTCACGTTCTCCACTGCCCCATTCTCCCATCCCAATGCCTTGGAGCGCTCCTTAGAGAAGACCAAGGATAAAAGGAACCATCCTAACTCAGTACCGCAGCATGTACAACTGTAGTACTGAAGCGCTTAGAGCATGGAGGCTGGATACTACCAAGAACGTCTGGATTTGCACCTGTATTATTCTAGGCTTGAGATTCCATGGGTCCTAAAACAACTCCAGATGCGCTCAAAGTCTAGCAGCAAGGACCTGTGCTTTGTGATCAGAATAGCTGCTACCTGAACCTTTTAAACAAAGGGATGAACTGTGCGTTTCCAGCAGGCACAGAACCAGGGAAAGCATGAAGGGTGCTCACATCTTTCTGGATTTAGCATTCCTTGCAACCCCATCTCAGTTACAGAGACGCTGGCAAGCTCTCTCCGCAGCTCCCATTCACCATATCATTAAATGAGCGTCCATCAATGTCACGGACCTTGCTGTCCCCTTGCAGGAACTCTTGAGTGTGAAGCTGGGCACTCGCTACTTCACTCTGCCAGGGCCAGTAGAAATGAGAAATAATTGAAAATAATTCAGCCCATACTTAAAAACCCTACATAAAAATGAGATTTTTTTAAAAATTATTAAGAGCACAATACAAAAACTATGATTTACATTACTTGAACAGTTTTCAGTCTGAAATGTACAGCAATTTGTCACTAGTTTGCAGTTCAAGGAGGGAATGTCCCTTTCAGACTGAATCACCATAAAACAAGCACAAGTAGCCTGATTCTTTTGTTGCTCTCACTGCTTTTTAGGGACTTTTTTTCTCCTGTGAACTGAAGCAGCTTTTTTTCCTGCATCCCTTACACATCCCACCTGGCCTCATTCACAGGGACAGATGAAGTTTCCAGTGTCTGCCCATCCCTAAGGCTGTGGGACATCTTGTTGAGGAGTCTAAGAGGACCCATTAGCCCTGTCTAGTTTTCCCCGACTTAATTTTTGGAGTATTATATCCAGTCTCCTCACTTTCGTTCTCTTAGATTCTTCAGAGCCATCTCTGTCAATTTGTTTACTTCTAGTTTATTTTTAAAAGACAAACCCCCAATGGACATAAGCTCTCAAGTCCCTTTTGAAAATGCTGTCTTGTCTGTAAGTGCTTTGTTTGTGATCCTCTCCAATCCTTTAGGCTATTGTTTACAAGCTGGAAGGCATCTGCACTTGGGCTAATCATGCCGAATGCCAGCAATTCCCCCAGCATGATTTGCTGCACAAGCCAGTGGGAGCAGGGTTTGTTTTGATTACGTTTAGTGCAGAAAACCCCCATTTTGCTCACATCAGCCTGACAAAACAGGGAGGCCTAATCCAAAATCTCCAGAGGGGAACAATAATCTGGTCATTGATTTCAGTAGCATCTGGGACCAGCTCAAGGTTTGAGAGCTTGCATGGCAAGGGTGGTGTCTTGGGAAAGCAGGTAGCCCAGGAGGCAAAAATCTTTAGAAGTGTGTGCATGTCGTTTGCTCTGGGATGGATGAACCTAGGAGACTGCCAGTGCTGTGCTTCTCAAAGCTCTGCAGCTCCTTTCTGACATGCAGTTAGTCAGGCTAGGACCCCCCACCTCTGCCCCAACCGGCCGCCGCCTCGGGCTGATGCTGGCCTCCCCCAGTGCCCTCAGCTGGTAATTCAGGCTCTTTCACTCATTCTGAATGATGGCGATGTTTTTATCCTCAGCCTGTGCTGATGCTTGCCTCCAGGCATCAGATGGGTGTCCCAATTTTTCTGCTTGTGAAAGCTGGGAAGAAGCGCCCGAGGGCTGCTCCCTTTGGGGCTGCCATCAGACTGCTGGGGCATGCAACTGCACTGCAGGGCTGGGTCTGCCAGGTGCAGACTCCTCTGTCTCGAGAGGCCCAGCACAGCTTCTGAAAGCTCAGCACAGCTGTCCCTGGCCAAGCCACCAGCTCAGCTGGCCTGTGCTGAACCCTGTGCTGCTGGGCCACAGGCTGAGCCTAGGCTGCCTTGTTCCCACACTCCTGCCATGGCAGAGGTCTGCCCAACAAGGCACAGAACTCAAAGCTCCACCTGGATCCTGCCTCTCCTCTATTTCCTGACTCTGCTTTTCCTCCTCCAGAGGTGCTCCATCAATCAGCATTAATCCCTTTTTGTACCCACATAGAGGTTAGCCTTGCTGGTGGCCTGTGGCAGAGATTTCCACAGCTTAAGCTCCTATACGTCACACGAAGAAATGTCTCCTTTGAGTCTTAACCTTGAGTATTTCATCAGAGGCCTCCCTGGATTTTTAAGAAAATACATGGTCACCTACTCCATGGCATTTGGGCTTTACAGATCTCTGCTGCAGACCTCAGCCATCTCTTTTCTGGCTGAAGAGTCCTACTATTGAGCCAGCCCTTGCACGGGAAGCGTTTGGAAGTACTTTGCTTTGCCTGAATCAAAACCCCAGCTCCGCCAGCCCCAGCTGAGATCAGAAGGCAGCAGAAGCCTGCCAAGACCCAGGCAGCTCTGCAGGGAGGCATCGCGAGTTTCAGAGCGACTCTGCCACATCTCCCTCTCCCTCTGTCACCTGCTTTCTCTCTGAAGGCTGCCCTCAGCAGCCCAGCCTTTGCACTAGGGAATGGCACAGGGCAGGCAGAAAGCTCCAGTGTGTGCAGTTTTAACTGTACAGATGCCAAACATCTAAGGAATTGGGGCAAAACGAACTCCATCAGACAAAGCCATCACATTCCCCTAACCGAGGTGTGTTGTAAATTAAGGGGTTTAGCACACTTAAAGACTAATGACACAAATACACATTTTCAGAGGGATAGCAGTGTAGGGGTCAAAACTGAGATCCAGCTGTGTGTACCCAGGCTTTATTTTGAAGCTTGACTACCTAAGAAGAGTTCATTTCCCAATCACTGAGGATGACCAAATGTTAATATGTTTTTAAAGTGTTTTTGCACAAACTTGTGTCTTTTGGTGAATCTTGATCCCTAATGACATACAGACCCTTATGTCAGAGGTAATCAAGTATTATTACAAGAACTGATGGCTGTGGGGCCCCTCCTGAGCACACACATGGGTACATATGGAAGTTATTAGCAAGTTCCAGTGAAGAATTTTGGGAAATTAACCCTTGGGGCCCCACAGCACTACCAACAGACAGCTAGTTGGGAGCAGACAAAGAGCAGTTTCCTGCTGGATGCCTACAGCATATTGGGACTGAAATCCAGGCCCTTCACAGCATGGTAGAGGAAGCCCCTCTCACAACCACTAAACTTTTCAACTTCTGCTGTTAGGAAGAGCACTTGAAAAAAAACATCTGCAAAGCCTGTGTAAGTTTCCTCGACAAACTGAAATGAGTCAGCTGGAGAAATGTATAACATAATGTATAAAAATGCAAACAATTTTCTTCTATTCCCCAAATGGTGCTCAAGAGGTTGTGAGGAAGTTTGCAATTTCTTTTTAAGTCCCCTTAGGAGCCACCAAAAGAAACATTTGGATACAGACCACCAAGAGCTACTCCTGCGTGACACAGGGACCTGTTCAGAGGCAGGGTCATTAAAGTGAACATCTCCCACTCTAATGAAAGCAGCAGGACAGTGTAACCCGATGGAAGTAAATTCTTACAGTTTTGCTTTGTACATCTTTTTTCTCAAGAGCTGAAAAGAAAAAGGGTTCTCTTCCAACATCCAAGCAGAGAACGAAGGACTCTAACACTTGCCTTGGTCAATGCACTTTTCACTTTCCTGTTCTTTCTACATTGATTTCCTTTCTTGCACCAATCCTGTTCTGCAAAGTGACCTCTCCTTGGGAATAATGAGGATACTCACACATGATGTGCTTTCAACTTCCACAATATAACAATGCTTGGCAGTAATTCACTGCTTTTCATCCACAGATCTCAAATCAATTCGCTGCAGCCCTGCATGGAATTGACTTACTTGTAAGACTGAGACAAGTGCTTGCTGTGCAATTAAAAAAAAAAAAAAAAAGGAACAAAATAAAGTAGACTTTATTAATATCCAAACTATTTCCTTCTCCCATGGTGTGATTTTCCTAAAGCGCAATCCAGGCCGCAAATAGGGCACTTCTGCAGGCCCCAGCCATGCAACCCGAGGTGCTTATTTGCGGCCAAATGAGAACAGTTCACAGCCAGGTCAGAGCAATACAGTTAGAAAGCTCTTCCCTCAGTGAGGTATAACCGTGGCCAGAAAACAGAAGCATTCCTGTGCTCGGTTCTAAACATGGAAGAAATTATAATGCTTCTCCACCCCCCTGCTTTCTGAAGGGAAGGCAGGAAGGCAGCCAAAGCACCTCAGCAGACACCCTCAAGAAAGAAAAGGATCGAGGGGATGGACATGATGCCTGGACCAGCAGATCCAGTCCCACTCCTCCGTGGCAGAGAGGGAGGGCAGCTGTGTGGCTGACCCTGCCGAGGCAGGAGCTTCACCCAAGAGCCAGGAACAGTCCCAGAGGTGCCCAGAGCCACCTGAGATGCTGGCAGCAAGCAACAACATACACCCATATGTCAGCCGCCACAGGGCACGCAAACCTTCAGAAATGAACAATCCCAGCTCCTGCTTTTGCATTGGGCTGAGAGACACAGTAGCTGCAGGGCCACTGAGCTGCCTCTGGCCTCCCTGCAGCTGGGAGGAGCAGGCAGCAAGGACAAGATCACCACTTCCCTGACACTTAACTACCTTGGTTCATAAGCCAATGCCCTGAGCCAGGCGACCAGGCACCTCACTGCCAGCAGAGCAACAGAGCCCTCCAGAGAATAATTCAGAGTGTCTAAGTTAGGCTCCTGTGATGAATCACAGCCTGTATCTCTCTCTGTGCTGACCACACACTTTAGTTCCTCAGATAAGAGACCTGAAGACAATAGAGCAAATTCAGTGTACTCTCTTCTCCTGTTCAGCTTTTTTCTTCCATACAGGTCTGAAGAGAAAAGCCAGCATGAACACAGCAGGCTGCCTGCCCAGCTATGGATGTTTAGCAGCATATAAAGTGGTTTGGCTCAAATTTTAGAGTATCTGAATTTCTCCTTTCATGTAGCGGTTTTCATTCACTTATTTTGAAGACATCATACCTGACTATCCCTGAAATGAACCATGACCCTATTCAAGCCAACTCTGTTCCTCCCATTTGTACTCATACTCACCAGTTCAAGTTCACTGATGCTGTGCCCTGTTCTAAGATCTTGAATTACTCAGTTTTTTCAAACACTCAGTACAAATTTTAAGGTACTAAAAAAACACGTTTCTAAAAACGTAGGGGTGGGATTTTCAGAAGTATTCTGTGTTTAGAAAATTTCTTCAATTAATTACACTACAAGATGAATTTAAGTTTAATGTTCCCAGCTAGGACCATTCATTTATGCTCTGCTTTTGTTCTTTATGAGAAATTCACTTGTTCAGTTTCAGCTTGATTGCCATGCCTGGGCACTAAACTAACTGGGCTTCCAACATTACAAGGGAATGAAGTTATCGCCATGTATTCACCGACTTTTAAAAATCAATATAAAAACTTTATTAAAATTTTAGAAGTTTTATATAAAAAATTCTTTGCCTTTTCAGAGGCAAAACATCTTCTGATGCTCGACAGATGGCAGCAGCACACTATCAGATGAGCTTAAGAAAGGGTGCAGGATCCCATCTCTTCACACCCTCCCAGGACAGATACGACTCTCCAAACCAGGCTTATCTCTGCAGGAATGCCCTGCCCTTAAGTACAGCATAACCCATCTTCACTCCCAAAAATCCAATCAAATAAAGCAATGCAAAAGCCAGTGAAGCTGCATGTATCGTACACGGCTGCAATGGTTTCACTCTGGTGCAAACACTGGCCTCTGAAGTAACAGGAATGACACTCATGCTGCAAGGAGTGAAACGTGCTCTTGCTCCACCACAGCTTCGTGGGTCAGCACAGGGGTCACACCCATCGATGTCCAAGCTGCACTGCTGTGGGACTGGACTCAGCTGCACTTCACAAGGGCAGATTTGAAGCAGAAATGATCTCAAGCACTTTGGAGTAGAAGAGAACACAGGGCTGACCTGGGAGGACGGGCAACTCACCTCCTTCTGAAGCTTTTAAGTTATAAATGGAGCAAAGAGCAGCACTTGGTGGTGGTGGAAATGTCTGCTCTTCAAGTCTGGCTCTACCCCAGGCATGTCTGGGGAAAGTCACACACCCTGTGTACGTATGAGGACACATCTGTCACAGCCACGGGGTTCAAGCTCTGCTCCCTCTGCCCTCTCCCGTCCTCTCCCAGCAGCCAGTCCAGCCTCACTGGTGTGGCACACATCCCACCAGCACAGCCATAAAAGATGCATCTCCCTTCGTCTCCCATATGAATGGCATCATCTCCCAGCCCAGGACAGAGAGTGGCTGGGACCAACGCTCCCCTCTGACTCTCCCCTTCTGTCCAGGGGTGAGAACACCTCTTCCCTCAGACACATCCCCAGGGAGGCCCCCATCCCTGCTCTGTCCCCCGTCATGGCACCAGCAGGGAGGCTCCGATAGCACAGTTCTCGCAGCGTGGGCACCGCCCGGCGGCTCCGGCACAAGGGCTCAGAGAAGACTAGGGGAGTTCCCCCCATCTCATCAAAGTGCAAGGGGTTGTTCCGGGTCCCTGCCACCACCAGCTCCAGCAGCCGGACCACGCAGTCTGAAAACCAGTTCTTGAGGCGGAAATAGCCCTCCTGGAAAGAGATTCGAAGGCTGACGGGCCCCGTGGGCATCCGCACGCTCAGGCTGAACAAGCAGTTCCCCTGCGAGCTGTCCCGCACCAAGTAGGTGCCTACAGGCTCCCGCTGGAGCTTGGCGTGAGCCTCCCCCACAGACAAGGGGCCCCAGTAGAAGTCACTGGCCTGGAGGATATTGAGGGATCGCTCCAGGACTTCCCACTCGCAGCTGCGAAACATCCGGAAACGATCGGGCAAGCCGGGTGGCGCGGGGCTGGGGAGAACGCTCCGATGCTGCCTTTGCAGACGAGAAACAGTGGTGTGTGTGTTGTGCAGATCATCTGGCCTCCCTCTGATCATCTCTCAAAGAGCCCATGAATCCTGGAAAGATGCTGCCTTTACCATGCTTCCTCCTTTGCATCCAGCCTGTGGGACAGAAGGAGAGTGAGGCAAACCCAATACCTTCTTCAACCTGGGCAAGACACTTCCCAAGGGAGAAAGACCAGCAAGAGTACCAAAGAGGGTACCAAGGAGCTATTGCATGTCACCAACCCCCAGTTGTAGGGATAACCAAGGATCTATGTGCAGAAAGGGCTCCAGCTGGGTCCCCACCAGCACAAGGTGGCACTTCACAGAGCTCTGCATCCATTGGGTTTCTGTGATTCACAGCAGGGGCTCCTGCACACCCTCCAGCAGGCTGGTTTGAACCTAGCAGATCTCAGCATTTCAAGATTTCCCTCTGTTGGATGTTTGGGACTTTTCAGAGTGGCCTTGAGACTGGAAAGGGGAAATGACACCACAAATCAAAAGGGAAAGATTTCCTAAAGCAGGAAGGTATCATTTACTTTTTCTTTCAGTGATAGGTAGAAAGGTTTCCTTGCGCCTCTCCAACCCTTTCTCCAACAAAAAGATTGACAACAGGACTTAGCAAAAGCAGAAAACAGGGATGAGCCTTTCTCACCAAATCCCAGGAACCACTCCCTCATCCCAAGACATGCCTGTTTCACTATGTCAGGAGAAAGCAAAGGTCTCAGATCAAAACCCCTTCAAGAAATGTTACATCAGCTTCAAGGCTGGGACTACCATGAATGAATTCACTTAACACTGGTACCAGACGCTGCTGATGCCCTTCCAGACTCTCAACTTCTGTTTCTTCCAGAAGGACAACTCCCCCTGCCTGCAGACAATGCTGCCCTCTCCCAGTCATCATCCTCTAATGTACTGTCATGACCCTGCTCATCTCCTGCACCTTGTGTTATCACCAGGCTGTTTTCAGAAATGCAAATTTCTGAACCCAGTGTTGCCATCAGCCATCCAAGTCACTTCAATTGTATAGAAAAAATACATATTCTAAATGTGTGTGTATGTGTATAGGCACAAACATAAAAAACACAGCCCTAGGCCAGAGGCTCATTCTGTGTGAGAAGCTGAGCTGTAACATACCACTTCCCCAGGCCTGACAAGTCAGTAGCTCGCCACCAAATGCTGCCCTCGCTCCCTTGACATACTCCATTAACCCAGTCATACTCACTCACAGCACAGCCATGCTTGGAGCAGAACAGAGTGCTGGCACAGCCTGCAGCAGAGGAAGAGACACACTTCATCTCCAGCAGTCCCCTCCCAACACAGACTTGCCAGAGCATCGGGGCTCGTATCAGGCAGCCCCCCAGAGAATGTGCAGGGACCTGTGGAGGGCTTGCTCTGCAGGGAGAGCTTTATGTTAAGCTTAGCTCCTTGCAAGGTTCTCCTGTCTTGCACCCTTTGCCAGCTATTCAAAAGCCTCACATTCCTTTTGGTGCTTGTGCCAGCTGGGTGGCCATGCACACTCTGCGCCCCAGAGAGGACAAACGTCTTTCCTTCACACGGGCACAGTAGTTCGGGACAGCAGGCAAGCGCCTGGCAATGCCTCACTACAGATATCTTTTCTAGTCTAACATCTCTCTCAATACTTAACAGTAATACCAATAACGTAGCTGCCAGGCACGTTTCATATATGGAGCCATAAGCATCCCTTCCAAGAGCAGCCTGGGACACTTATCCAGCTTATAGCCCTGTGATTTGCAGTCCACAAGCCGCTAATGTCCCTAGTACTATTCTGAATGCTGTTGATCCTGCCCTCTAGGTAGTGTCATAGTAGGAGGGAAATTTCATGCTTAGAGAAAGGTGGGAGGGGTAGGAAGGAGTTAATCAAGTTGGGGTTTTTCTTTTCCATTTAAAAAAAAAAAAGGCAGCAGTTGAAAGCTGCTAAGATCATTCAGCAAGTCAGAATAAATCGTAGGTGATTTAGTGAGCAGGATGCAAACAAACACAGTCACCACTACAGCAACTAGGGCCATCTATCACCACCAAAAACTCAGCACAGAAAGCATCACAAGGAGTTGCAGCATCTCTGTCCCTTTCCTTCTCCTCTCTGCTGGGAGAGGTAGCTATAGGGCCCTCTGACATTAGCTCCTATAGAAAACAAAGGTCATCTGCCAGGTCCCTCCAAGGCTGTGGCTATAGCTTTGAGAGGAGTGAGAAAGAACCTTCCTAAACAGCAACTTCTCTTGGATCCAAGTGGAAATTTTGCCAATTTCACAGGTCAAGGTTGGAAATTTAATTCAAGCACGAAAACAGAAGCAGCCAGCTGTCTTTCATTTCCAGGCTAGTTTTAAAAATAACAAATATGTAATTTGTTTAAGGCTGTAGATGCTATTTGATAGAAAAAAACCCCAAACTGGTTTGTCCCAGTTTTCAACCTTGAATCATTCACCCAAGTCCTTTAAGAAAAATCCACTGCTACTAGAAATCGGACTGACTAAGAACTGAGACTGTGTCATCATTTCAAATTCAAAGTAAATGCAAAAATAGCACCTTGACAATTTGTTCACTTGGTTTGAAATCTACATATAGGTCAGAGCCTCAGATGGGGGGAATTTGTTCAGCTTCAGTGACCCATTTCCAAGAGATAAGTGCCTGGCCTGCAGCACAGCATTAGTTACATTAATATTAGCCCTCGAAGTGCTGCCTGATACTACCTCTAAGGTTCACTTTTAACAGGTCAACAGGTCCTATGAGTACGTGGCCTCCCACATCAAGAAGGATGCGCAGACCCAGGATGAGGAATAAGCCAAGCCAGGGGTGTAATGAAACACACATGCATAATTAGTTCTGCTGACTTGCCATACCATGATTTGCTTTCGCTCTTCTCCCCTCCAAAAAAACCCAAAAAACCCCACCGCCCAAACAAGTTACTACCTCCCTACTGCAAGTCAGAACAATGCTTGCAGCCAAAGCAACATACCCTAAAAAGCTGCTGTCCTGCTAATTAGAAGGTTGGATAAGTTTCCCCAGACTTTCTGATTTACTGCAAGTTCAAGAGCTTTTCAAAATAAGTGCTGTTGACACAGGGCATTCTGCTTTCCTCCTCACTCACGACCTGGGCAAGGCAGCGTATTTTACAGGAGGAGACAATTCTAGCAAACCAGGGGACTGTACGCAGTGTGTGGTGTCAGCCAAGCCAGCCCTGCTCCCTGGGGCTTGACAAATCTGGCATGTTCAACAGCAGCCTCAAGTACTCAGCTATGATGCATCCTTGCACCCTTCTTCCAGGACACTTGAAAAAGCTTACCTCTTTGTCTTTGCCACCCATAGGGATGAACTTCTGGATGTCAGGCCTGGAAGTGGTCCAAATTCAAAAGCTCTGATGCAGCACTTCCCAATTTCTGCACAGCTTTACTTAAGAGCAGATCCATCCTTTGAAAAGAAGGAGACATCCATCAAGCAGGTGACTAAGCCCATTAGTATGCTGTAATGTGGATCTAAAATACAACAAATCTGGGGACAGGTTGTTTGTCTCGATCTCTTTGATCTGTGTTACTGTAGAAACACGTATACAGCACTTCAGATAGCAACAGAGACAGCAGATTATTGCTGTTGTTATTATTATTGCTACTTACAAAGCCGTGAGCTGGTTAGGTCCAGGCAGCTCACAGGTGGCCTAAGGACAAATGGAAAGACCAAAAAGTTGCCATCATCTTCCAGAAGCAGGAACCATAAAACCCAAGTGTTAAGAGATGATGGCAACAGGAATAACCCTAAGAATTCAGAACAGCAAACTCCCAACTTGTGCTGAATACAACACACAACATTTAGAGTGTCTTATTTGACACCACGTAGGTAGCCATTCGCTGCTGAGTTATCCTAGTTGTGACACACTCCATTCTGGCCCACACTCTTCTGCCCTGCTTCCCCAGCTCTCAAGACTTTTCCTTCTCACCTCGCAGATGGAAAGCTAAACCCACTGACCTGGTGGGTCACTCTATGTGTGCAATCACGTCTGTCAGTGGATCCATCACGAAGCTGGAAAAACAATCCCAGCTTTCTGCATGCCTTTCAGAGGCAGTCCCTGTGCAGCTTCACTTGTATCCACATAACGTCACGTCTCTGCATCCTCCCCAGCCCAGTCCAAATTGGGCACACGCCCCACAAGCAACACTGACTTGCAGCTAGCAAAACTGCAGGTCTATCCCATTATTATACTTTCCCATGACCATTCCATTTGGCTTTGACATCTCCCAGATATCAACCCTCAGTTCCCAGAGCAGTTAGATGGAGGCTGGGATAATTAGGAAAAGCTCTCCCTAAGGTACCCTGCAAGCCCTTGCAACAGCTTCCCTACTCCAGGCAGCAGAGCCTGAGCAGACATCTCGTTTGCACGTCTGTATCCCACAGAAATGCGCTGCTACTGATTTGTGGCTGGGAAGGCTGTTTCAAAGGAAAGCTTGAGCAAAGGGCTGGAAGAAACCTCCCTGGTTAAAGTCAAGCACACAGCCCTGGGTTTTAACGGTGGGCCAGCCTGGTTCCCATGGCCACCACCGCCTGCCACACACCGGCACTGGTCTGAATTGCGCCGTCACCACCACGGTGCATGGTCACACCAATGTCCCTTGTCACGAGCACCCTGCCACAGCCAAGGTGACCAGGGCTGATCCAGAAAGGGATCAGGGAGGGGGAAGGGAAAGGAGATGCACAGACAGATGTGCCAAAGAGAACAGCGGGAGCTGTGGTTAGAGGAGGAATGTGGCCCAGCTCAGCCAAGAGGACCAATGTTAATCACAGCCAATTTCTCCAACACAAAGCAGGCCTCGGAGACATTGCAGTTCCCTCTATCTTTTATGCCATGGCAGTTTGATGTGAGGCTGCTATTATGTCTGACACATGAGGGAATACGTGGGAAAAAAACCAAACCACATCACACATACATACCCCAAACCAAAACTGCATTTCCCTATGTAACCAGCATTCATGGATGCAGTATTTAATAGAATAAGATGAGGCAGCAGACACACTGTGGCAGTTCCTACTTCACACAATAGAGACACAGTGCAGGAAGATCGTGCATGCAGGCTCTGGGAATCAGCAGCTGGACACCTTGCAAGAGGACTGGTCTTATCAAACACTTCCCAACACTTTGGAGCTGGAGAACGTACTTCAAAATCCACAAATAACTTCTCATGGATCTGATATTCATGTTTGGTACTTCTTAATATATTTTTCTATGACATGTGTTTTCTGAATTAATATGGCACTTTGCTGATAGGGGCTAAAAGGTTTTTACTCCAAGAAAACCAACAAGACAGTGTGATGTGTGTCAAATATTCTTCAAGACAAGGAAGTCTGCAAGCATGTTTGGTTTCTCCATGACATGCATTAAGAAAAACCCAACAAGGTGGCAATTTACAGGAAAAGCTAATTGTCTTTACTGGGCTAATTGAAAGAGCTGGCAGAAAGACACCCATTTTTAGGGTCCCCTCCACATACCTTGGAAATACTAAGCACTTTCAGAAATACTTTCAAATAAAAGAGCCTATTCCTCATCAAAATAGCCCAATGTGAAACTGTAATCCTGCCATTTCAGAATAACAGAGAAGCCTCATCACTTCCCTGAACTCAGGGACTGCTCTGCAGTAGTCACAAGCAACTCCAGCTTGTTCCACAGCAAGTAAAACTACCAAAACTACCATCTAACTTCTGGCAAAGACAGCTTCTACTGGAGACTGGATTATTTCTGCCTTCTCTTGTAACTGGGGAAACAAGAAGAAAAAAAAAAAAAAAGTTAGAAAAAGGAAATCAGGAGGAGTTACTACTAAGTTCCAAAGCTGCAGCTGAGCCTATCCTGCCATGGTTTAAGCAAAGAGAGTTGTTGCTTGCCTCTGGCCAACAGCATTTTCGGTAAGTGAGGGAAGCCCAGTCGCATTGCTCCTGACCTTTGCAGTTTCACAGTGAGCAGCCATTCCTGTGAATGTCAGTGCTGCAGAGCTCCACAAAACCTCAGCCCTGTGCTCGGCCAGGGAACACAGAGTCTGTGCTGCTGCCTTGCCTTCCCTCCCTCCACACAACACACCGGCTCGGGAAGCAGCCCTCTGGAAAGGTGGCTGGAGCTCTCCCCAGTCTGGGAACAGAAACAAGGAGACAGGGAGAAGGCACAATAAGGAAGAAGAAAGAAGCTAAGGTAACAGCAGTCCCTCATGTCTCCCTACTTGAAATGCTCTGTCCCATCTCCCTGCTGAGAGGGGGATCAGTGGGAAGGGGGTAGTGATGCCCAGGGCTGCCTCCACCCATCATGGCTCCTCAGCATTACCAGCTCCCCCCACCCCCAGACCAGCAGCACAGGTACATTTTCCTCTGCCTCTCTCTACTAAACTGACTTCTTTCAGTTGTTCCAGAACCCTGTTTGAGGAAATGAGTAAATCCTGACACACAAAGGCCATCGGTGGTCCCTGTGACGACCATGGCTTTTTATCAAAACCATCACATTGAGCCGGAAAGGAATTGAAAGAAGCAGCTAACTCTGAGAAAAGAGCAGTCTCTGCAGCTAAAACTGGTTCAGTATCCTTACCAGAATTACGCTGCTAGAGAAGAGTCCCAGGTGATTAACCAACACGAGCACAGGGGGACAAGGGAGACACCCTGCCTTGACTCTTCAGAAGGACCAGCTTCAAAAGATGTGAGGGGCCATTACACAGCACCAGTTACTGTGCCTTCAGAGGAAAGGGCAAGGGTCAGAAAGCACAGACGCACCACAACACTAAGATTTATAGTGGGGGATTTCCAACACACAAAATAAAGAAACTAGTCCTGAGAGTCAAAAGTAAAAAGGAAAAAAAAAATTAAGTCATGAAAGGTTATTTAGGAAATCTTGAAGTGACAGAGTGGGCAGACCTCCCACAAATGATGGCACAGAGATGCTGCCTGGATAAGAGGACAGGCTTGGGGGACAACACAGGTCACACTGCAGGTATCAGCTGTAGGTGCAACAGCTTGCAAGGGCCTCTGTTGTGGATCAGAGACATCAAACACCCACATCACAAAACCACAGTCCCTGTCCAAATCTCTCTACAACCTCAATAATCCTTCAGAAGATGAAAAAATAATCCTGGAGGAGCCAATATAAAAGACTATAAATTACTGACGGTAGGGAACAAATTTATATGAGGATGGCTGTCATGAAACTGGGACAGTAGGTGGCCAAGATAAACAAAACAAAACCCAGAAAACATATGGCATTTTCAGTTTATCAAAACCAGAAAACCTCTGGGGGAATCATTTAGTTGAGTGGGAAACCAGCTAGTGGGGACAGGGACACTGCAGAAAAGTTGCACAAGCAAGCAGGTATTATTTTTTTCTTGCACAGGACATTGAGGAGATCCCCCAGTATTTAATGCTGATTAACCTAAAGGGAAAAAAGAGGGTGCTCTATCAGAAGAGATGGGGAAAAGTGACATTAAAGCAGAAAGCCAGCTGGACATAGTGGACTATACCCAGAGATTTTGAATTGGAAATGGATGGTTGAGATACAAAGAGAGATGCTCTCTCAATCAAATCAGCTGCACTAGCAATTGCCAGAAGGCTGCAAGTATCAGAAGGAACTTTTCTGACATGTGCTGCTAAGGCAGGAGCAGCACAAAGCTACCTGGTGTGGGGGAGAGCCAGTCCCCAGGCAGAGTTCCCCATCAGGCAGACGGTACCTGAAGAAGCAACAGATGACAGGACACACTTTGTGCTTCCCCAAAGCCTCCATACCAGAAGCAAGCCAAAAAGCGAGACACGGTACACAAGCTAAAGAGCCAGCAGCAGCCCAGGACCTGCACAGCAGATGGGCAGAAGACATGGAGCAGTCATGCCGCAGGGTGAACGGGAGGTAGAAGAGGGGTGGCCGGAGGAAACCAAGGCATTTCAGCCCCTGCACATGTGATCACCTCTCTGCCACCCTCCCAGCCATTGCATCTTCCCCCTGGTTCAACTCAGCCCACTTTGCAGAGCATCCCACCTCACTCCTCAACAGGTTGGTGGGTACAAGCAGCCCAAAGGCTCCCTCATCTCTTACACAAGCATCTCCCGTCCCCCTGACTGTGCAAATTCACATGCTGACCCAGGTCTCTTCCTAGAATTGTCTCTCCCTGTCTTCAAGCTGTCATTGCCCACAACACCTCAAACCCCCGAGGTCTAACCCTGCCCCCCAGCAGGCAGCTTACAGCCTCATCTTACTTAAATCTAGGCAGCCAACTCAAAACGTGGCGAGCCCGCTCCATCACGTTTGCAGGGTAAACAGTGACAAAATCACTTCACTCTCTGCAGGACAAAGAAGTCAGAGGTCATTCAAAATTTGTCAGCAGGAAAGCAGCAGGAGGTCAGGCAAGACTCTGTCCTGACCCAAGCAAATGCACACAGGCTCGTAGGAAAACCAGCTGGGTGTGTATTTTCAAGAGCAATAAATTAAGTGGTGCAGCTGACCAATGAGTTGAGTAACAGTGCTGAGGGTTCATTAAGGAAAGCTCCAGCTCCGAATGCAAAAGCAGTCATTAAAAAACCCAAGAAGCAAGTGGGAGCGTGAGGGTGCAAAATGGATGTGTGGGAACATAACAGTAATGTCACCACCTCAGAGAATACAGTCAGTTCTAGTCACCTGAAATAAAAACACACAGAGCTGAAACAAAGAGGATCGGCCTAAAGATGGGTAATAAGAAGCAACACGTAACTGTACAGAGAGAGACTGGAGAAATTTCATGCTCAGTTTAGAGAGCAGATATATATACAAGGGGATGCCAGAGAAAGATACAGTACAATCAGGACATTCTTTTAGTATTCTTTCAGAAAACCAGATGAGAGGAAGTTCAAAGGTGACCAAGATTGAAAAGTAACTAATTTTAAAACTCATAAAAGGAAAAACTCCAATCATATAGACCGGGGAAAGTGAGAGAGCTGATCTGAGGAGTCTCATTTCTTTTCTTTCTCAAATGTCTTTGCTTTGTTTCTGTGCTGTACACACTATGTCGTGCTTTAGCAGACCTCAGGCAGAGGAATCCAGCAGCAAAGGGCTGGGTTTTTTAGCAACACCTTTTTAAGACACTTCTTAACCATTTAAACCTGACATAACACTAAGGGAAGCCCAGCACAAGGCGTAAATGCCCCTTGTGTAAAGTAGTAAACAAGGGTGTATGAAATCAATATGTGGAATCAGCTATGGACCTGCTGCAGAGTTAGCTCTGCCCATGTTTTCCTCATTCTTTCATGACTAAAAAGAACAGCAACCTCTTCTTTGGATGTGCTGACTTGAATATCAGCATGCACCCTACACAAATGCTAAAGCAGTAAATGTTTCTCCAGCTCTGACTTCCCTCCTTCCACACCACAAAATCTCACCAGAAAACAAGGAAGAACTAAAATATGGATAAAAAACAACACTGCTGGTCTGTCAAAAAGTATAAACAAACCATTCCTGCACAGTCAAACCTGTGCTCATCACCACTAGTGTGCCAACTGAGGCAAACTTATGCTGAACCCCCTTAGCTTCAGCAAGGCACCTTCAGCAGGATGTGCAGAAGCCCAGCTACACAGTTCAGACTGCAAATCTCTAGCATTTTCTAACTGCTAACAGCCACACTCATTTTCTTAGCTTTAGCCCAAGTTTCCAAATAAACTTTGCTACTGAGGAAGTATGAAGGTAGATCCAAACTGCTTCTGAACTGCAAAATCACATACACACAAAAAACTCCCTTGTTGCACAAGTCACAATCTGAAGTCAAAATTTTTCTTCAGCATTTGCAGGGAGTGAGGGGAAGGACAAAAACCCTCTGCAAAAAAGGCAACTGAATGCTGCCAGCTTAACCCAATTTTGCCAGCCACTGCTCCAGTATAAAGCTAAAGGAGCCCATCTGCAATGGGCTGCTTAATAGTGGCACCGTTCGATTCTTCCCCTCAACTTTGCATGTGTTTGCGAACAAGCAGAAGCACACAAAGTGCAGGAGGAGCAGGAAGGGAGAAGGCAGAGAGAATGTGCATTATCAAAATACCTTGAGAGCGGTTCTTGGAAATGTGCAGCCTGCAAGCCTGTATCAGACACTCATTTCCTGTGAAGTGCACACAGGCCTTTTCATTTCTCCACTGAAGAGGACAAAAATAAGGGGCAGCTCCAAAGCCTCCAAAGACAACACAAACCAGCATTTAGCCATTCTACTAAAACTGAATTTACATTTTTATACTATTAAATACCTATTGAACAGAAGTACTGATTTCCAGAAGTTTAAAAAGTAGGATTTTCTATACCTCTCACTTCTAAATCTTAACTTGAAACCTTGCACTTGGTCAGGGGTGAGGGGGAGGAAAAATTTTATACATCATTTTGATCACTCACTAACACAAAGTCACCAAATCCTGCTACATCAAACAGCACTGCATCTTTTTTTGAGACTGATTTCAGCAAAATGGTGAGCTAATGAATACCTTACTGAGGCAGAAGGATGCAGGATATGCACAAATGCAGACCAGAAGAGTAGGTCATAATGAAGTAGACTGACAGGATAAAAGAGGTTAAGTTGCTATCATACCTGCCTTCTGCCTCTACTTACACATAATCGAGGATCTAAATAATGTAGCGTTTAGTGGCATTATTTTAAATAAATATGCCTCCTAATGACACACACACTTAACACCTTCACTCTGTAAAAAGATATCGTCCCTGTATGGCATACTCAGCTCTGCACCATCCACATTTTAAGTTACAGAGATGCATGTGCCCTCCTCTCCCATCTTGCGAGCTTTTGGCAAGCACCACTAGCTGAGGGCTGCAGCGGCCTGGAATAACAACTCAGGAACACACCACCTCCCCACAGCTTTTATTAATCTAACCACAGTATCAACCCGACCCAAATGATGTCATATTTAAGTATTGGCACTATCTCTTTATTGCTGACCAAACCAAAGCTGGAGAAATCAGGACAGAGAAGCCTGTGGGTGGCAGGAGGAGACAGGGGTGGCAAGGAGCTGCAGGGAAAGACTAAGAGAAAAGAGCAAAACATTCCCAGTGGGGACAGAGAGAAGGAGAAACAAGGGAAAAAACACAGCTCCAAAGGCACATTTTCTCCTTTGTTTCTCAGCAATGCAACCGCAGTATTAGCGACAACAATTAAGAATTTACACCACCCAACCCCAGCTCTATCCTTGCGCAAACCAACCACCAACTTCACAGAAATCCCAGCTGGACTGAGGACGGTAAGAGGCACTGGCTGCATGTTTGAAGCTGTCATCTGGAAACTGAATTTGGCCCTCTCTGAGCAGACACAGTGGGAACAGAGACACACACCTGGGAGGATCTGAAGAAGCTCAGCCTCTCCTCAGTGCTCCTCTATGCCTGTTTTTGGGGACCCCAGCACAGTTTACCTATGCCTTCCAACGCAATCTTACGGAAAACCCCTGTGTTGCCACTCAACCTCACTACATTTAAGTAAGTGATAAGCAAGCCAGGTTATTAAAGGACATACAACACACTGAACATTAACAAGGAGCACAGAAATAACAAAGGCCCAGATCCCAGTCTAACTCAGGAAAAGATGGGAACCTGTGTGGGAGGCTGGCATCCCAGTAATCCTGCGGGTTTGTGCCCAAGAGCCTTCCCCTCTGGAGGGAACAAGAATCCATACTTGTTCAACAACTATGTTTTAAATCACATACCCAGCAGAATCACTCATGAACACAGAAACAAAGCTTGGCTTCATCTGCAGCGACTGGCCGCATTTCATCCTAACTTGATTCAACCAAGAGCAACATTATGTGATAATACAGCCTCAGTCTCACAAACTTCTGTGCATGTGCATAATTTTTAAGCACATGACCACTGCCCTGCTGTGACTGAATAGGCCATTTGACATTCACACAGCATCTGAATTGCAGTTGCAATTGTTTGGAGAAAGAAGATATGCTTGCATACCTTCTTAAGGACACAGTCAACAGAGAATGAAACATCAGGAAACTAGTTATTTCTGATTCCACTCCATTTTACACAGTTGAGTGTGGTCAACGTGGGTTTTTCATTTAAGTTCTCTGAGAGCTGCAAGGACTAGAACTAGTAAATAGCACTGTCTGGACCACACAGTCCTAAATAGCAGCTTGCTAACAATACTCCTTACCCTCAACTTTCCAGAACAATGGTCAAGCCATATCCCCCTTCTTCACCATGCAGGAGAAGAAAAAAGCCAGGGACACTAAGTTAACATTCTTGAGTTCCTCTCAGTTACCTCTGGGGTTCATCCAGATCCTGTTTCCAAGCTTCTACTAAGCAGGAAGGAATATGCACTTGAACTAAATTTTTGAAAAAGGAAAAAGAAAAAGAATCCTAAGAGTAGCATGAGCTGAGGTTTTACGTGGTAACCATTCCAAAATTCTCAGTAACAGCGCGTGCGTTTGTGGGAAAAAGTGAGTAGCGGATTCTGCATGGCTGTGAGCACCATGACTCAGATTGCATAAAGAAGGAGGATTTAGCGATAACCTTTGCGATGAGGCTTTTCATGGGTGCGCAGCACTGATCTTCTGAGAAACGGCAGGTGAGAGGCTGCGTTCTGACTGTGCCAGGTCTGGAGGATGGCGAGTTTCTCTGCCTTTCAAGGCGACCCCAAACGGGCATGTACACCCCTGGTTCACAGTCACCCCGCTTCCCTGCAACGCCTTCACTTCTGGCAGGCAGCTCCCTTTCCCTTAGCTAAAACCAAGTTTAACACTCTGAGCACCGCTTCTCCCGTGCTTTATGTGAAAGGAAAGAGGTGGTGTGAAGACCAAGTTACCCGGACCTGTTCGGCTGCTTCCCTACAGACCCATCTAAGACATTACATAATTTGAAGGTTTCATTTTAAAAGCAGCATCTCCCTCCCCTGACGCTGTGAAGAACACCTTGACAGCAGGACAGTCCCCACGGAGCCTCCCAGGCTACTCCCAGCGCCCCACCGCCACCCCAGTACAGCACATGGCTCCCTTCAAGGCCAGCAGTGAGATGCCAGCATCCCAAATCTCCCCCGACTCCTCGGGAAAGCCCCCCAAGCCCCAACACGCTCCTTCTTCCCAGCCAACAACGGCCCCAACGCCCCCAGGAGCCCGACCAGAGGGGCTGCACCCCGTCGTAAGCCGAGGGGGGACCGGAGCGACAGGCAGACGGACGGACAGACAGACTCCTCGCAGCCCGCCCCCCCAAAAAGGCCGTTTCCAGTTAACGCAGCACAACTTACTCTCGGCACCTCCGGGGCCANGTTTCTCCCTCCTCCACCACCCCGTCTTTCCACAGCGTGGCTCTTGCAAGGGGAAAAAAAAAGTAAAGAAGAAAAAAGTTTGTGGGGTTTTTTTTAAAGAAAACTTGGACGGATAGGAGGGAGAGAGAGGAAAAAAGAAAAGAAAAAAAACCCGATGCTGTGAAAGCTCCTCCGCTGCAGACTGGCAGAGGAACCCCACCGGCATGGCACCGCATCATCCGCCAGCCCCGGGACCCGCCGGAGCCACGTGTCGTCCCGGGGAGGCGGCGGTCGGTCCGGGGTTCTGCCCCTCCTCCCAGCCACCATCAGCTGCCCTGCAGCGCGGGGCTGGAGTATCGGAGCTCCCGAGCACCGGGGAAGGGGCAATGTCTAGGGCCGAGGGGATCGCAGAGGGTTCTTTATACCAGCGGAAAACAGAGAGCCTGCCCCGACCTTCCCTGCCAGAGTCCTCCCAGCTCCTCTCAGGCACTGCAGGAGCTCTCACAAGGACACCGGGCACCCTGGAAGCACAGCGTGTGTGGCAGGGTAGTACGCACTTACGGAGCGTGCCCCAAAACGCACGCTGTTGCCTTGGTGGGTCAAATTAAAATACTGGAAATCATGTACAAAATTACAAACGCAGAGAAATGTTATGATATAAAATATAAATAGTGCACCGCGTGGTGCATACTGTAAGCATATTGCTGCTCAGAGAGAATAGATGTAATAGAAGAAAAGATAAACTTTGGAATTCAGTACAAACCTGACACTTTAAAGGCCTAGCCTGTAATGAAGCTATGATTTGATCATGTCATCAGAGCTCTCACTCACCTATATATTTTCTCTAGATGCTGCCGAGCCTGCCGCACACATTCCCTGGTGTGTGTGTACCAGGTGAATTGCCCTGTTGAAAAAGCTCTATGCAAACCCCAAATGCAGAAGTGCTCTGGCTGCTCTGTACCAGCCTAGTGATGCAAAGCAGCTGTAATTCCAGCTTGAGCAGCAGACTAAAAGCTGTACAGCTGCTTGCCATTGCTAGGGAGCATAAAGCAGTCAGAAACACACCGCTGAATCTGATCCTCAGCCTTGCCAGAAGCTCCACTGAGCGTTGAGACATCAGTTCTTGTTTTTTCTTTCAACCAAGCATGAAGCTGTTGCTGACCACAGAAGAATTTCTGAACTTCCATAAGAATCTGGGCAAAGCACTTCATTCTTTTTCAGAGAGGCTTCAGTGGGAGGACCTGCCGCTGGAGCTCTAAATCACAGCAGGGATGAAGTGCTCATCTGTTCCATTTTTGGTTTTTAAGTAGGCTTGTCACACTTTTCTTTGTATTTTTGGATGGCAGCTTCAAAAATATCCTGTGGTTTGTTTTACAGTTGCCTAGTAGGGAGTCTGTTTCCCTCTGTGGATATTTATAACATTCATTGGGTGACTTCATAGACTCTTCCAGCCACCTTGCCTTAACGTTAAATGGCCTGGTCTAATTCTGCCTTTTATTCTTCTTCTTCATCTTTGCCTGTGAAAAGTTAACATCCAGCCTCACTGCTCCGAGATTGTCTGTGGGTCTTGCTCATATTTCTCTCATCCACTTGAAACCATGACCTTGCAGCAGTTACAGCTGAAGCATACTGCAGCAATCCTCTTCAGCCATAAAAGCCAGTGAGACATGTCACAATGACACCATTGACCACAATTTTCCAAAGCTCAGATTTGACCCACAGTATCCAAAATGTGTTCAGGATCAGGGAACCTCTGAGGTGGCTTCATTATAGGTGGAAAACACAAGGATGCTGAAATAGCTTGTGTCCTGTGACATGAAGGAGGAGAAGGCAACCACATCATGCACAAGCACAGGCTTAGCTAGTGCTGCGTTTCTTTCCTGTGAGCCTGAAACCAAGTCTGGATGTGTTTAATGTGAAAACCAAATCCTGTCTATAGGTAAGTTTTCTTGAGGAAAAAAGAATACAAGTTCTCTAGAACCAAGAGACTTCCCATGCTCTCACTGCTGGATTGATGATTTTTTTCCCAATGGCTTTCAGTGCAAGGATACCCACCTGAAAGGCTTTGTGTAATGACAGTGAGGATACAGGCAGGCTAATTTGAATACTGCCCACTGTTGCATCTCTGGAGGAAGCTGGATCCATCCTAAAGACAGTTTTTGAGATGCCCAGGATGTTGACGACAGCATGACAAGGAATAACTCCCAAGAAGGTGCCAGAATTTGTTCTTAGGATTTACAAGTTTTATCCTACCCCTCATTTTTTCCTCTGCCTATGGATACATATACCTTCATTATCCCCGATACTAAAACTTTAAACCACATTAAACATGAAAGCATTAATTGATAGAGCTGCTGACAGAACGAACTGTTTCCAGAGAGTTTTGTCTGAAGTCCTGCTGCTGACAGCAGTGCGTCTGAGTTCACTCTACCTTTGGATCATAGTTCTACTTTGTGGTGTTTCTCTGCTGCTTCTTCAGCAACCTCCAAGTCTTTGGTAAGTTCCAAGATGTTGATATCCAGCAGCCCAAGAGCTAGTAACACCCTAACAGCTTCATTTCTTCACAGCGTGCAGATTCCTTACAGCTTGCATAAGGTAGAAGGAGCCACAATCTGCCAATTTACTCCTATCAGCTTGGGAGGTGTGGGCAGAAGAAAGGTATTTTTTGGGGCAGGTCACTGCAAACTACTGAATAAAGATGGTTTTCTGGGAAAGTGAAGGGCAAACATTGCCCCAGAGAAAGAGAGAGGATAATATGATGAGGGAAAAGAACTGGAGATAATGAAACACTGAAAATCTGCAGAAGAAAGGAAAAGAGATACAAAAAAAACCAAAGGAGAAGAACATAGACAGCACAGAGGAGGGAAGATGGATGAACACATTAGAGCTATCAGTACTGATTTGCCCTTCAGCTTAACAGACCTGTGCATGAAAGCTCAGCTGGGGCTGGAGCACCAATTCCAGATCACAGGTGAGCAATTACTTAGGATCTCAGTGCCTTACTGGGCCCCGGCCAGACCCAAACATGCTGTAGCCCACTGGTGTGGACAGTGGCTTTCTGGATGGGATGTGAGTAGGATATGAAACTGCCCTGACAATGTAGCTGACCAAGTGGCCCAGACATAACCTGAGGGGTTCCTGCCAGGTGGTTAAATGGGAAGGAAAGGGAGAGAAGAAAGCAAGGGGAAGGCCTGGGTACCTTGGGATGAGAGGTGATGCAGGCAGTGCATGAGATTTTGTACAGATAGGAGGATGGAAGGATGCTTGGGGGGAGAGTAGGAGATGACAGCCACCATCTCCTGATGTGCTGCAAGTCCAACCTGCAAATAATACAACATGTACAACGTTTGACTGCATTCAGTCTTTGATAGTTTTTCCCTTTTGACCTTTCCTCCCTTTCGAGATGCTCTCTGTCTTAACTTGCTAAAAGCCTCCTTTTGGGAGGTGCTAACAACAAAGCATTAAGAAGAAGGGAAAAAAACCCAACAACACAAAAAGAGAAAGCCAGGAGGACTAAACCAACACACAAAAATCCCCCAGCCCTGTTCCTCTGCTCCCCCCAGGAAAAAAACAAAAGCCAACTAAACAAAAACAATCAAACAAACAAACACGTTTAGTGGTTTAGAGCGAGCAGAGGCTGTTTTAGTTCCACTCTTATGAGAAAAATTAGCACAAGTAGTGGCCCCTTTGCATGAAGCGGTGGCAAGGCCCCTCCTTCCTCTACCAGAGCAGGGCTCTTCTCAGTAACGAAGAGAAGCTGCTTTCCAGGAAAGCGAAGGTACAGGGGCTGCCCAGAGCAGGGTGACCCAGCGCGGCTGCGGGGAGCCCGGTGCCGCGGCTTGCGGGCTGCCAGCCTCGGCACGGAGCTGCTGCGCTGCCGTGCCCAGCGGTGCTGCGTGTCCCGGACGATGGACGGAGCGAGGGGAGCCCGAGGCAGCCGCGCCGGGGGCACTCCGCACACCGCGGCCGATGCGCCTTCGTGCCAGTCTGCAACACCCTCTGCTGTTGCGGCTTTCCCCCGCGGCCGCCGCAGAACGCGAGTTCTCACTCGTTGCCAGTCCATGCCCCTGCTTCACTTGAGGCAGGAAGACCCAGCAGACAGCGACCTTCTAGGTTTTCAAACAAAGCGTCAGGCTGCATAATCTGGAAGGTATTTAGGTCAGATTTAAGCAGCTGCAGTCTTTTGTAACTGTACACCAAACCACTCCCTCACCTCTGAATCTTGCCTATGTGTCAGACATCCTGGAGCAGTACAGGACAATCTGGGACGGGGGAAACGAGGTACGAGCCTTCCGCACCACTGGACCCACGTGTGAACTCCTTGAGGCTCTGTGGCCCCATAAATCCGTGACCACCCCAGGTAACTTCTCCCAACATTGCTGCCCAACAGACAAGGAGGTAGATGCTCAGTTAAGGATTTCATTGTATCCTTGAGGTCTATTGCCTCTCCTCGTTATCCCGCATTTTCAGGACATGTTACTGGAGGCCGAAAAGGGTGGACCTTGCCCAAATACCTTTGCTCAGAAGCCTTCACTTGGAACATGTAGCCTCAGTCCTGCCCATGCTCTCCCAGATTTGTCCCCCCACACTGAGGTGGGTGGTGATGCTGAACCCCACTCACAGGACACAGGCACTGAGCTCACTCACTTCAGGCATTTCTCTGAAGCAGACAAAAACAGTCAGGAGAGGCTGTTTGCAGGGAGCAATCCAAGACAGAGATCCCATAGAAGAAAGGTCCTAAGCCATTGCTGGACCTAGAAGCAGGGGCTTCCTCAGCTGAGGAAACCAAGCCTCTAAATGAAGTAAAACATAAAATGCAAGGAGTATAGCTATGGACTATAATTTTGGGAGTGGTTGTAGCAGAAGCATTGCAGGCTGGTACCATCTGACAGCAGTGTCTATTGCAGTAGACTAATTTCCAGACCACTCTGCTTTCCAGATGATCACAGGACAAAGGACTCTGTCACATTAATCACTGTTGTTTTGTTAAACATCCCATCTTCATTAAAAAACTGCCAATGGTTGGAAAGCTGCCAGCACCCTAAGTAAACCACTGAAGTATTTAACTCCTTTCTCCATTATTGAATGTACACCTCGTCTCTAGACTGTTTTTTCTTGTGCCATTATTAGGCAGTGTGACAACTGGAGGACCAAAAATGCAGCACTGCATAGGTATACTAAGGCTTTGATCATATTGGTCCTAAATGCTTCTCTCCCATAAAATGTCTTCCAACTCCTTAACAGGCCTTAAAGCTCTGCCAGGAAGCCTCTCCAACTTGTTCCCTTCCTCATTGAATCACAGATGTCAAAATTGGGAATTCTTTCACACCAGTAATCACCTCCATGGAATTAGCAGACACAATATAATCTCCTGCAATATAATCTTATTACACCTGTTCCGCATTCCCTGTTTATACATAGGAGAATGGAATTAGCCTTTCTGACTGCACTGGGAGCTCAGAGTCAGCTGCTGCTCTGCTCTGAGTCAGTCTTTCACCAGAGTCACTTCTTCCACAGACAGCGCTGCCAGACCAGAAGTGTGGCCCGGGTGGAGTAACTCACCATTGGGCTGTTTCAAAACCCTCCCCCCCTAACATGCTTGTATCAACTTTAATATTTTGACACTTGCTATCTAGTCAATTCACAGTCCAATTACTACAGAATGTGTTAATTTGGTATCATTCCAGTATTTTAAAAATCAAAACACAGTGTAAGACTGTATCAGTTTCCTTGCTGGAGAGCTATTACTTCAACAGCTTTTAGTTTTGTCAGCCAAATCCATAACCCCAATCTGTAACTTACATCTCCAAAAGTTCTCAAGCAGTTTTATAGATTCTTTTTCATAAACACATGAGACTTAGTGTTAACTAGAACTTTTCCCTTGTTTTTAAATGATGCTAGTATGTGCTATTTCCTTATGCTGTCTGAGGTCAATAAGGAGCTGGTAGGCCTGTAGCTGGTAGGCCTGTCAGATTACTTATGGTTTTCAGTATTATTTCATCTCAGCTTATGGGGAATCTGCCAGATTTTCCAAGTGAAAGAAGGTTAAGTCTAGACAAGAGCTGGAGAGAAACTTTTCTTCTTCCCCTGCCACTTCATACATTGAAATAGGTGCGTACTCTAAAGGTGGGTATGGGTTTTGTAGAGCTCTGGAGAGTAGCTCACCTCGCGAGTTAACCTAAACAGGGCCAGGGGATGGGAACCAGCAGAGACTCCTGAATCTGTCCCAAATATAATAACNCGAGCGGTAGGAAGGGGCCGGGGCGCCGCGGGAGGACGGTGCGGGGAGCGGGGGCCGGGTCGGCCGTGGCGCTCCGGGGGCTGCTCTCGGCGCCGGGCGGGGGTCGGTCCCCCGGCAGCCCTTCCCCGGAGCCGGGACCAGGACCGGGATCAGGCGCTCCAGGGCGCCCCGAGGCGAAGGCCCGGGTGTAGCGGCGCCTCCTGCCCACCCAGGGAGGCCTCACCCCGGGGCCGGGGGACCCCAGGGCCGGAGCCCCGCTGGGCCCAGGCAGGACTGTCCGGGGAGGGCCATCAGGCTCTGCCAGGAGCTCAGGCCGTCAGGAAAGGGCAGGTCCGTGGTCGCACCGGAAAGTCAGCCCACGGTTGGTTGTCAGGATCTGGCCCGGCGAGGGCAGCTGTGGTCAGACACAGCCCCGTGATCAGCAGGCAGGGCCACGGTTCCTGGGACGAGGGCGTTGCTGATGGAGACCGGCACTGCTGCAGCACTGCTGCGGCTGGTCCTAGGCCGAGTTTAAACACACTCATGGGGAGCCCCAGGCTTGGCTGATTGGGACAGTCAGGGCCCTGACAGCAGCCTACCCCCTCTGTCCTCATGCCTTAGAGAGGTATGGGCTCAGGAAGGACTTCCTGTAGAGTGATTTAATTGCTGTGCGGTCTCAGAGGGCTATTTAAGGGAGCAGATACGCAAGACAAGTCACTTGGAAGGGATATGACATGAGAGACTTGGGGAGAGGGTTGCCTATGGCTTGGGGGTTAAGAAGAAATGTTTAAACCACCATTGGAGGGTCCGCAGAGGCTGGGTTCACTCAGGAGCTGGGGCTTGAGCAAGGGTCAGTGATTGCCAGATAGATGAGATGGTTTGAGGTCGAGAAAGTGCCTGGCAGGTTGTGGACCCATATCCCATGCAAGGTCCCTGGCCCTGAGAGGTGCACAGGCAGCAGTGACCTGCTGTNGGAAAGCTGAGACTGGAAAGAGTTTATTTGTATGATGGGTGCTCATATATAATTTATATGCAATAAATGTTTCTAGCTATTTCATTAGTTGCAAATAAAGTGATACAAATGTGCACCACTTGGACCTGACGCATGGTGTGTGCCTGGGGCTGCTTCCAGCTGAATGGTGGTGGTTCATGTGGGAATGATTTAACACTCCAGCAGCCCCACTATCCAAATTATGCTGCAGGTTAATCCCTGAAGTAGATTCACTCCGCTTTTTCAACCACTCATGTCTTGGCTTAAAACAAAGATTTCCATTTAAATTATCATATTGGCCACAGGCTGTGGTCGGTAAAGAGCCAGCATCTCTTTGTCTCTCCTACCTTCTGCACAGCTGGAGAGCTCTGGAACAACTGAGTTTAGCTCAGTTGGTTACAGCATGATGCTAATAAATGAAGAGCACAACAGGTCTGGAGCAAGGGGGGAGAAACCAACTTAAGCCATCACAGAATTTTTTTGCACTTAATATGTAAGCAACTTTTTCAGTCAGAAGTTCACATAAATTAAATTCAACAAGAAATTAGGGAAAACCAAAGAAAAAGTATACCACGTAAGGTACCTGGATGGGTCTGTTGCTGTTGAGCAGAGCCCAGAGGTCGTGGGATGATATCCTACCTCAACTCTTCCCACCTGGGGAGCTCATTTAAACTCTTGAGACTTCCTGGGACCATCTCCAAGGCAAGCAAGATTTGTAGATGGAGCTCAAACTAAAGCCTGTGAGCCAGCATGTTGAATCTGGTTGCATGATAACATGCTTCCCTGTGATCACTTTTTTTTCCCCTGTCTACTATAGATTGCAGCATATGCTCACAATATGGGGCTTTATATAGAGGTGTGTCCTCTATATATCCTCTGAAAGAAATCAGTTAAGCTAGCAATAGCATGCTTTTTAAAATTTGTATAACCGCACAAAAGAAATTGGGGTACAGGGCTATTACTAATAAATCAACATAAATAGATCAATATGTCAGTACTTCAGTGCTTGAATCCAACCAGCTGTGGGGAATTTGTCCCCTGGTAGCAATCAATCTGCTGTACTTAAAGTTTCCTCACCAGATCTGCAGCTAGCACAAACTGATCAATGCTGTTCCAAGTCAGCGGAGCATAACAGCTTTGCATGTCCCAGTGTTCACCCTTGCAGGTCTCCTGCTCCTTTGCAAGGACACAGAGGTTAAATTGTCCTTCGCTAAGCACATCGGATATCCCACACTGACTCACAGTTCTTTATTCAAAACCAGCCTTTCTTACTACCAGTCCAGCATAGCCCAGCCAACACCTCAGCACCTTTCCAGGTGGAGTCTATTTTGGTCCTCCACAAGCAGCAATTCCACTGCAGCAGCCTGTGGCACTTAGTAGAAGTGGATGCAGCAAAATGAATTCTGTGAGCCATCCAAATTCTGCTGTGCATCCTGCATAGGGCCCTCCCCTTGGGGGGTGGTTTTCCAGGCTGTGCTGGAGGAGATGTACAGTCTTGTAAGATGCTGGGCTGCTCTTTTTAGAGGGGTGAGTAGCATTGCTAGAGAAGGTATGAGGGACCTGGAGGACAACTCAACAATCTGGCTTTGGCTAATAGGATGACAGTCCTGCCGCTGAGGGGAGGGTACAGAGCACAGCCCAGTGCCATCTTCTCCACTTGGAGCTCTATCTGAAATCACCTATTCCCAATCATTTCTGTGAGGAATTTTTCCTTTCCCATCAGGCAGCTGCTGATGGAGCCTCCTACCAGAAGTGATTTAGGATGCAGGTCACAGGAGTCCAGCATCACTAGAGAATGCATTATTCCCACCTGAGTCCCAGAATCATCTCTGTGACCCAAAGCAATGAGAGCCCAGATCCTACCGACTGCTGGAATGGGGGAGAGAGCCCAGTGTGGTGGTCCAAGATATGTGGGTGGTGATGCATGTACTGCCAGGGCAAGCATTTACAGCAGGATCCCAGGATTATCCCAAACAAGGCTTGTGCCCAAAAACTTAGGGAGGTAAGAGGTAAACAACTTTGGTAACTACCATCTACCTACAAGCTCTGTCCAGAGCTCTTGGCTGCTAACAAGCTCCGTGGGACCAGCTCCAGCATGTAGCACTCAGAGGATGTTGCTTGTGGGTACAAGTTCTTGGAGGTGAAGTTCCCCATGCCCCAAACACAGGTGGCAGCCAAGGCCTGGGGATAATCTGTGCTGTGCTTGTGTGGCTGGCTGGACGATGCCACCACCTTCAGTGGATTCATTTCACTGCTCCCCAGAAGTGGGTCTGGCTCATGAGTGGCAATGAATTTTCCTGGCTATGGCCTGTTGTCGCACCAACCACTGGAGTGTGTGCCAGCAGTCCATATAACTCCTCATGGCACAGGGTCCTCTTCCTCAAATGTCATGCCATAAACCGAAGAACCACAAGCCTAGCAGCAGTCACTGCCTAACAATTACACTGCCTCTGGTGGCTTCTTTAGGAGGAATTCCAGGAATTCACAGGAGGGCCCTGCCCTCTGCAGCAATTGATTATTGAGTGCATTTTACAAATCTGTTCTGCCAAGCTGTCTCTTGCTTTTCACCTTTTGTAATCAGCCACCCACCTCTGACAGTTGTAGGAGAGAAGCTGTAGAAGTTACTGTGGCCTCTCTCCTTCTGCAAGGAGCTCCTTCCCCAGCACTTGTAGTCTGCTTTCCTGCTCCCCCAGCATGGAGGCCTAAGAAAAAGCAAGGCACCGGACACTTTGCAAACCTGTAAAAATCCATGCTCTGATTTCCTTTCTAATGGCTCACAAGGAGAGGAGGCTGTGATCTGCACAGCACTTTTGTTTCTTCTCAGTGATGGGTCCCCAAGGTTACGTTTCAACTGCCGTGGTGCAGAGCCCATTTTGCCAGGATGAGTTAGAGCTAGGCAGGAGAAATAGGGCTGCAAGCTTCTACACCGTTTTCCTTCAAGCTTTTTAGGCTGTTTTGAAAATATATTGTGTAATTTAGGAGACTGATGTGCTGAACTGAGCATAGGGCTTTCAGTTACCAATATAAAAATGATTCCCTAAGAACATATATTCATCCTGCTTTCTCCACCTGTTCCAGCAAGGGGTCTCACTGCTCACAGTGTGATTTGACTTTGCTTCCTTTGACCGCAGTGTCCTTGACTGAAGAGGAATTGTTGTGGTCTGCATTAGGCCTAACAGACTGACTGCTGGAGGGAATGAGAGGCACCACCAAGCAGCCATACTTGGGTATCGACTTTCTTGAAATTTGGTCTGTGCAGACATTACCTTTTCGTGCAACAAATGAGGCAAACTGTATAGAAACCTCTCCATCCGAGAGGGGTCTGTTTTCGTAGAAGAGCAGTGGAGTGGCTAAGGCAGTGCTGTCCACTGTGTATCGGTGGCAGCTTGGCCCTGTCGTAGTCAGTTCACTGCAATGGGTCACAGTATGGGAGAGTGACTCTTGTCCCTGAAGCAACACGATTCCAGCAAGCGTTAGGAGTTCAGAAGAGTCTCTCTATTAGACAGCTACAGAAGTTCAGTGTTAGTGTCAAGCACTGGGGCCTGTTTGATGTCAATATGAAGCTCCTGGGTCACACTTAAAACATCTCACACTGTGTCACCACAGTACAGGCAATTTCCATCATCAGTAATGTCTCTTCTGGACGCAGTCAAGGATGCAGCCATATCTCCTTGATTTCGACTCCTCAGAGGTTCCTATCATGCCCAGGAGGTTTTTCGCAGCTTCAGACCCCACAGCCATCGTTAAGCCCACGTTCCTCTTATTGAGCCCCACCCAGGCAGAGGCGGGGGCGGAGGCCGGGGCGCCCCGGGGAGGCGGGCAGCGGGGCGGTGCAGCCGGCCCGGCCCGCCCTGCCCGNAAACACACTCATGGGGAGCCCCAGGCTTGGCTGATTGGGACAGTCAGGGCCCTGACAGCAGCCTACCCCCTCTGTCCTCATGCCTTAGAGAGGTATGGGCTCAGGAAGGACTTCCTGTAGAGTGATTTAATTGCTGTGCGGTCTCAGAGGGCTATTTAAGGGAGCAGATACGCAAGACAAGTCACTTGGAAGGGATATGACATGAGAGACTTGGGGAGAGGGTTGCCTATGGCTTGGGGGTTAAGAAGAAATGTTTAAACCACCATTGGAGGGTCCGCAGAGGCTGGGTTCACTCAGGAGCTGGGGCTTGAGCAAGGGTCAGTGATTGCCAGATAGATGAGATGGTTTGAGGTCGAGAAAGTGCCTGGCAGGTTGTGGACCCATATCCCATGCAAGGTCCCTGGCCCTGAGAGGTGCACAGGCAGCAGTGACCTGCTGTGCAGCATGGAGTCAGCTGCTCTCATGACTCTGCCAACCAGTGGTGTGAAAGAGAAGCACCAAGGTAAAAGAGGACAAGGGGGTAACAGTCTAATGCTGGAGGCAGCATCCTTATTCCCCAAACTGTCTTTTTGGTCCAGGACAGGTGCCTGGCTGACTACAGCTAGCTGGGGGAATTCTGCATGGTTCCCTCTTGCCAGATCTCCTGTGCCTTCTGGTCGGGTTGCAGCTGCTGCAGAGACAGAAAGAAGGCTTTCTCCTCCTGCTTAGGGAAAGCTTATTTCTTCCTAGGAGCATAGCTAGTACGTGCTGGGAGAAGGATTCCCCAAACAGGCAGTCAGGAACGGCAGCTTGGGATGTTGAATGGGGAGCTATAAATCAGCAAGCTGCTAATTAAGACCACAGGAGGCTGGTGAGTTACTAAAGACCTGTATTACTCTTTTCAGAGCTCTAGACCATTAACAAGACCCCTGGGACCTACTCCAAGTACGTGACTCTCCAAGGACATCACCCTATTTTGGGCATGTTCTCAGAGTTGAAGTTCCCTGTGCCCTGGGGACATGTGGCAGCCAAGGCCTGGGGACCCTCGGAGGGACACCCTGTGCTGTGTTTGCATGGCTGGTTGGACAATGCCAACACCTTTGACAAGCTCATTCCACTGCTCCCCAGAGGTAGGTCTGGCTCATCAGGATGGCTTGTGTCATGTGGCAGGGCTGCACATCTGATACTCTTTCCCTTTCAGGTTGTTATTACGTGGCAATGGATTTTTCTGGCCATGGTTTGTCATCCCACCGACCTGCAGGCTGCCCCTACCATTTCCTAGATTATGTGACTGACGTGCGCCGGGTGGCAGCAGGTGGGTAGTTGAAGGAACCCTCGAGAGGGTGCTTGTGCAGGGGGTGCTGTATTGGTCCTGCTCTTTACAACAAGCAGGCAGCATTTACTGCCAGGAGAGGAATCAGTTCCCCCTGCTTCTCAGTTTGATGTTAGCCAGTGCTTTGTGATTGAATAAGCATCCCTCTTTCTCACTGTTTTGAGAAAGGAAGAGACAGTAAGCCCCGGGTGTTTCTATAGTGTTTCTATACTAAAAAAGCAGTAGTGGTGAAGTGGTGGATGCAACTAAGTAGTTTTGCCAGACTGGCTTTTTGTAAGCAGTCAGTGACCCCCAACCAGTGTTAGGTGTAAGTTGGAAACTTCCGGTTCTCCCTGATGGCAGTTTGCTACTTGCTTTAGTATCATACAAAGAAATCTCAAAGTCAGTGTCTTGTATTCCTAGTAACTCCTAATGTAACTGTCCATCTGTATACTTGGCATGTGTGGTTTTACATCCCTCATCCAGTACACAAAAGAGCCTCTAGAAGCTCTCAGATGCTCCAGAGGGTAAACCCCATCTTTCAGGGAGCTATATTTCAGATGGGCAGCACAGATAAAGCTGTATTTTCCTATAAACCTCCCAGAGTGCCCTAAAAATGGACTGAAGAGCCTGATGTGCTAAATGGTGCAGAAAGCTTTCACTTGGAATCATACTTCCCTCAATGCAGCAAACCTGGCTCTGTGTCCTCACATGTCTTGCAGAATGCCCTGCAGCAGGATGCTCTGTCAAGGTTTCTCTCTTCCACCAGATGCTGCCCAGTTAGGCTCCTCTGCTTCTTGCCAGTCTCATGTCTGGCAGTGAACGGGAATTTGCTGGAGTTTGCTTGACATACAGAGAGAGCTTGAGAGCTGCATGGCTTAACTACCACGGAAATGAGGTGGTGAATGCTCTTTTTCTTTAAAACTGGCCTACTTAGCTGCTTAGTTTCTGGATTAAGAAGCAAATTAGGCAGTGCAAAAGCCCTCCTGGGAGAAAGGGCCCATGTCAGAGGAGAAGCAGCAAGATGCTGCTGCTCTGGTTTCTAATGCAGCACTATCTGTTTTTGTCTGTTGCCATTTAGCCTTGCAGTGGAGACGGTTCACCCTGATGGGTCACAGTATGGGTAAGTGGCTCTAGTTCTTGTAAGCTGTGAGATTAATAGAAATCAGTAGATAATTAACTTCCAAGACATGCTGCTAGGAGCTGGGTTGGAATATTTATTATATTATGTCAAGTACCAGGTTCCTGCTTGAGTGATTCAAAAATCTGTGCCCTTGTTTGAAATGCCTCTGCTTTCAAGACCATGTAGTACAGACAGCAGTAACTCTTGCTGTGAGCATTTCCCTCACTCACAGGAGGGAACAGCAATTGGCAAAGAAGGGTGGTCTATGCAGGAGAATTCACAGCAGGCCTTCGTGCCTGGTCCCTACAAAGTCTGGGAACAGACAGGCCATTTGGTGGGCTATAAAGCTTGCAGAGGGGAACTGGACTCCTGGATCCATCCCTTTGAGCTCAGAGTATGATTTAATTTTGCCACAATTTGGAGTTTGCTTCCCAGGGCTGCTCTGGTCACAGCGAACAGGACCTGCACACCAAGGCATTTTAAACAGTAACTCCTCCTTGGCCTTTGTTGCCTGAGGGAGGTGGGAATGGCACACAGTGGGGAATACAACAGGTCAACAGCCCTGGTCTCTGCCTGCATCCTGCAGGCTGGGAGAGCTCTCCTCTGTACTGGGGCTTTGTCCCATGGTACAATGCACATTTTTATTTCTGAGGCAGCTCCTGCTGTGGAGAAGGGGAATTTCTGTTACCAGGGGCTGTTCTGTGCATAACTGAGCACCCTTTTCTCCTTTGCAGGTGGGGCTGTGGCAGGAATGGTGAGTAAAGCATCATTTCTTCATGGGGTTGTGATTTCTGCAGCTGCAACAGCAAATGGAAGAGGAACGAAGGGACAGACCTGGATCTCAGGGGAGGAGAGGCCCTTCCCTGACCCCTCTCCCATGTAGCAGGATAAAGACATAACTCAGTGCTCAGCTTTTCATTCTCTTATTGTTTCATCTCTCCTCAGTTCTGTTTCCTTTATCCTGAGATGGTGGACAAGCTTATCCTGCTGGAAAGTCTTGGCTTTCTTCTAGCTCCAGAGGTTAGATCTCTTGTGTCCTTCCCTTCACTTTTTTAAAATAGAAAAATAGATGGTTTTTTTTCTTTCCCTCATTTGTTCAGAGAAAGCACTGATGTGTCCACTTCCTGGCAGGTCACACAAGTCCCAGGGCTCTTCCTTTTGGCAGGCACTGATCTGCTCCTTGTTGCACAGACTGAAGTCCATCCTTAGGGTGGCCCTTGGGGCACACTTGGTAGAGCTCCACATCCTGCAATCCTTTAGCACTGAAATGTACTTGTCTGTGCCAAGCCCTTGTACAAAGAAAACTGGAACCTCTGTCCAGGCAACTGCCAGCTGAGGTTATCTTTTTGCCAACAGCTTGTTGGGTGACCTAGGTACAAGATTGGTTGATTTCTTTTTCTGTTCCTGGCAGTTCATAAAGCTACATTCCCGACTTGCCATCATTGCTACCAGATCCTGGAGCTTTCGTTGGCAGAAGCGGGACAGAAGCCCTAGGTCAGAGAGACAAAAGATACCAAACTTTGGAGAGTTGTCCTCAACTCAGAAATGAAGTAGGTAGGGTTAGAAAAGATTGCAAGGATGAAAAGTTAGTAAGTTCACTACAGCAGTATTGATGTTCCCTTTCTCACAGAAATGGGCGTTTTTAGTAAGATACCCATAACTGGTACCAGTTCTGAGGGATGTTGAAGGGTGAAATTCCCTCTTCCGCGCTCTGATAAGGGGTAAAATCATTCAGTAGAGAGGGGTTACTCCTCTTCCCTGCCTCTCTGTGTTTCAGGACACTGAGGCATGGCTGAAATCTAAAAGGAGGGTGATTGACAGATTACTGAGTCTGGAGGCAAAGCAGCAAACCCCCAAGGCACGGAGCCCCGAAGCAGCATTGCAGAGGTGGGTTCCCATCCGTCCTCTTCATTTACTGCCTGCCCTCACCCTGACAGAGTTACAGCTGCACAAATGAGAAAGGAAAACTGTCCCTGCATTTCACCTTTCAAGTCCTCTGGAATCCCAGCAAGACCTTTTGCTTCTGCTGCCAGAAGCTGCTGCTTCTTCCTGCTCCTTTCCGAAGCAGCCTGAGAGCTCGCTGTCACCTTGTCATGCATTTTTGCTTCGCTTCCTCCCTTTTTCCAGCAGCACAATCTCTCTGCCATGTCTCCCTCAGGCTCTTAGAAGCAAACAGCCATCTGACAGCAGAGGGTGGGGCAATCCTGCTGCAGCGAGGAGCAACTGAGACACCCACTGGTAAGGGGCTGTGTGGTGCTGGGCCACTGCTGGGTGTGGGAAGGGACTGGTGCCAACAGCCATTGTTTTCTGCAGGATACAGGGTGCCCTAGCTACAAATTTACACAGCCCAAATGGGATCAATTAAGTCTGGAGGCAGAGTTCTCCATTCTCAGCAACTGAATTTGTTGCTCAAGTCCTGGAACAGCTAAAGAAAATAAATTTAAAAAAGGACAAATCTGAATTAATCCTATTCCTCTCATCTCAAAAAGTCTTAGGCAGACCCCAAAAGTGAGTTAAAACAGAACAACTCCTGCTCCTATGAAACATGAAAACCTTCTGGTTTTTTTTCCAGGACTGGTGTATAACAGAGACATGAGAGCCCGAACGGTGAGCACTGCTCTTCTGATGTGTCCCCTGCTACTTTGGAGCCCTGAGCTTACAGAACACTCAGACAGAGGATGCCTGCTCACTGAGCCAGGCCCTGCCTCCACCCAGCCACTTACTATCTACTTCCCTAATTCCCACATCTCCTTTAAATGCTGCTTTTAAAAGAGCCTGCACTTGATCATTGATTCAGCTTACAGAGTCACTGGAAAATGTTACCGCTTATTTTTTTTAGAAGTTCCTCTGCCCCAGGGCCTCCTGGCTGCATTTTCCTGCTGTTATAACTCTTCAGGCAGCAGATGGATGGATGCTTTCTGTCAGCTTCTTTGTCAGGTGACCTGAATAAGAAGGGGAGGGGAGCAAAGTCCTTAGGTTTGGTATTTTGATAGTTTTGTGCCACTTTTGAGCAAATAGGGCCTCTACCTGTGCTACTGCCAGGATATGGAAGCCAGGGTAATGTACTCTCTCCTTTTTAGTAAAAGGATTTTTAAAGCTTTTCTGTATGAGATCATTCCCATATGTGCTGCAGCCCAGCAGGCAATGTTGTTGGCAGCCCTGAAACACAGCTGGACAGAAGGAGCCTTTACAGAGCCAGCTACTCCTTTGTGCAGCCTGGATGCTTGTCATGTCCCAGCACGGGACCTGCAGGGCCATAGCTACTTCAGCCTTCAGAGCCACTTGTGCAGGAGGGCTTGGGGACACCCTCTGCCCCCAGCTGCTGTCCCTGACCTTTGACACTTTCCCTGTCTTTGCACCTGCAGCAGAGTCGAGAGTTCTTCACGGTAGAGCAGTGTGTGAAGCTCCTGCAAAAGATCCAGGACCGTGTTCTCATCATCGTGTGAGTGAGGCACAAGCCAAACCAACCCTTGCTGTCTCCCTCAGTGAAAGGAATGAAGGCTAGGAAGGAGTCCTCCACTACCCCTTCCTCTAGACCAGTCATCCAGACCTTTGGCCAGTTGGTGTAAGCCTCGCATGTGAGAAGGTATTTCCCAGTTCTCCACCCCTGCCCTGGGTTAGGCAGGCTCCTGAAGGCAGAGAGCAACTGGAACATGCTCCCATCCTGGCACTCTACTTTCAGGCTCCCTGGTGCAAGGCTGACTGAGGAAATGCTAGTCCTGTCCCATCTTCCCCATGCTCCTGGCTTCACAATCCCATCTCACAATTTTCCATCCCTTGGTACTACAGCAAGGGGCGATCCTGGCAAATATGTGACCCTCCACAGTACCACACCTACTCACTGTCCTCCTGACCTGACTCTACCCCAGTCAGCAACCGAGCCTGCCCCCTTCTCCAGACCCCAAAACCTTTTGCCTGAGCAAACAGGTGAAACTACAGCAGACTCCATCTCCTTCAGCCGCTCCTGGAGCCCCTGGCCTGACTGAGCTCCTGCAAGCTCTCCTGTGGCACCTGGGGCAAGCTCTGGCAACATGGCCAGAGCCAATCCTGTGGCACAGAGCTCCACAAGCTGTTAAGCTGTCTGGGTGTATAGCTTGTTCTGCGAGTGGTCCTCTGCATTTTCCCATCTCCTTGGAGGGCAAGGTGTGCAGGAGGGCTCTGGCTACTGTGGCTGGTGGGGTGCTGTTAAAAGATTGTCTAGAAAACAAGAGGAAGTGCTAGCAGTTGAGAAAAGTGCAGTTTTGGCTTTTCTGATCTGTTTTAGTATCATAAGAGGTTAAGGTTATTCCTGCTTGTCCAGAAATGTAACACTGTGATGAGGTCAAGTTCTCTGGGCCACAGAGATGCCTTTGAGCCTGGGATGTCTCCTTGTCTCATCACCACCACAGTAGGAGACAGCATGATCTTAGCTCTGCAGATCTAATGCTGACTTCTCCAGGGCAACTGCCCTGGCACCTCTCTCTCTGAGCAAGGCATACCCTGTTTAAATAAGCAGCAAGGGGAGGCAGAAGGGACTGAGAGGAGATGTAGAAATTCTAAGGAAAATGTTAAGAGCAGAAGGCAGAATGGGGGCAGGGAATGATGCTCTCAGACCAGTTACAGAGCCAGCCCTGGGAGGACAATATTTAACCACTCTCCACTCTGATACTACTAGGCAGTCACCCAAGGTTTTACAGAGATAGTCTGATAGAAAATAGCTGCTTATCCAAGCTGTGCGGTGCACTCTGACTACCACGTATGACCCTGTCACCCTGCTGTTTATGAGCAGCATGGAAAGAACAGTTGGGACTGTCACCCCACTGTCTTGGGGACACTGCTTCTGCCCAGGATAGCCACAAAGACAAATGGAGGCACACTGAATGCTGTACTGAGCTTTGCTGTTGTTTTTCAGATCACAAGATGGACTCTTGGTACCACACAACCTACCCAGCAGAAATCACTTTGTGAAAGCCCTGCAGGAGGCATTCGAGTCTACCCTCAAAGAGGTGAGAGCAAACTTCACCCTTGCATCTCTATTTGCCACCAGCCTGGGAGCAGGAGCTGGGAAGCAGCTGATCTTGGTGGACACCCTCCATTAGGTGATTTGTCCTGAACAGCACAGCCCTCATATCAGGGGTGGGGGGGTGGGGAAGACAACTTTGTCCCTGCTGCCAAAGTCCCAAGTTAGTACTGCCCTCTGAACCCAGCTCTTCCCTGGCCCTCCCATTTCTGTACTGCCTCACTTGCCTTGCCCCTTCCCCTAAGTGTCACACAGCAAGCAACATGTGCCTGAGGGAACACTTTCCTGGTCCACATCTTGTGTCCTTTCCCTTCAGCACATCCAGCTAGTAGAGGTGCCTGGGAGTCACTTTGTGCACCTGAACGAGCCCGAGGTGATATCTGGGATCATCAGCAACTTCCTGACAGCACAGAACACCAGGGCCAGACTCTAGGAAGCCCTCATAGCTGCAGCAGTCCAGAACTGGGAGCTAACAAGCAAGTTCCAGAATTGTCACCATTCCTACCTCACATCCAACATCAGATTGTGATACTCTTTCCTACGCTTAGCTCACTGCAGGGTGGAAGCAGGTCTGCCAGGGGTTCTCTGAAGGAGAGCTGAGTAAAGTTTCTCATTTGCCAAAGGGAGAAGGAATCCTTGCTCCACTTTCAGCTCTGTGAGTACAAGGATAGAGGCCCAAAGTGGCCGTCCCCTTGGCTTACTCCAAACTTGCACCCTGAAACGGAGCAGAACACAGGCAGAGGCATCCTCTGTGACAGCGGCAGCACCAGCTTTGGCACTGCAAGAGATGGCTCATCTTGCCTCCTTCCTGAGGATGGTGTGGACAGGCTGCTCCCAGGATTTAACCTGCTGAAAAACAAGTAAAGTTCTGCTTCTCTGCTTACTTCCATAGATGCCTGATCTCAGAGGGCCTCAGTGTCTCTGTTGTACTATGAGAGCTACTGTTTTTTTCAGAGTCAGCTTAAATAAGAGCTCACCTGTGCAGAGGCGGCCATTTTAATGAACGCTAGAGAATGTCCCTAACCCTCTAGCTGAAGCAGCTGCGAGAACTACAAATTATGGGAAAGTTGGCAGAGATTATTTCTGTCCTAAATAAAGATTAATGTCCTAATGTTAAGTCCGTCTTCTTGACACTATAGGAGAACAAACCTCCTTTCTCTTTCAGGCCGCTCACCCAAGCAGCTAAAATGCATTTTGGGAGGCAGCAATTTTTATACACAGTCTGCCTTAAGTAGGCTATATTAAGGATCTGCCTCCTAGTTAAATTGATGCACAAAGCCCACTGAAGCAGGCAGGCCCCGTCATCTCCGCAAGCAATGCAAACTGGATCTGCAGTGACAATTCTTAAGGAGAGGGTATATCCATTTTATCTCAGCTCTCTGGAATTTACCACCACTTCCACCTTACATTCATGGTCACATCTCTAGTGAGGCTGCAGGTAGTAAAATAAATGTGTAGAAGCCTGGGGTTGGGTGGGTTACTTCGATCACACAGCTACCGCTATGTCCAAAGCTGCACAAATGCTATAGGAGCAGTACAAAAGCATTGCCCCACACCTAAATGTGCCTGCTACCATCCTTACCTGCCTTCTGTGGGCTGGGGACAGGTTAAGTGGAAACAGGCTGTGGAGAGTCTGGTTTCTCCTTCCAAACCAGGCTGCTCAAAGTGGCATTTGTTTTTGCAACAGTGCTGGGTATCAGGAATTTCCCATGGCCTAGACATGGCTGCAGAGCTCCATGCACAGCTGGATGACTGGGCACTGCAACACTTGGCTGAGAGGGGGCTACCAGGGAGGAATCACCAGAAGGGGTAGGGCTCTGTACCAAACCACTGATCTTTACTTGTGACAACAGGTCTGGGAACTTCACAGTTAGGCGTTTCCTGAAGTCACTTCCCTCCTCTTTCCTTCAATAAAATGTGCAAAGGAGCACCAGGTTACAAGCCATGATTTTTACTACCACCCCAGCACACAAGAAGCTGTTTCCCACAGGAGACATGGGGGGAGAGAGAAACATTCCCATGTTCTGAAAACAGTAGCAGCAGTTTATTCACAGTTCTTCAGCCATTCCCTGCCCCTGCTGAGGCTGTGTTAGGTCAATCCCAGTTCTCAGCAAGCTTTAGGAGGTGTGGTTTTGGGTGGCAGGGAGATACAGGTTGCCACAGGATGTGCCTCAGCCCCTTGACCTGAGCACCCTGAGAAGTGGTGCCACAGGGTCGACTGAGAGAAGAGCAGGAGGATACTGGTGCAAGTAAAGGGAACTGCCCTCCAGCAGCAGTTGCTGGGATCTCCAATTTTAGATCCAGGGGTAGAGGCAACCCAAAGCTGCCTCAATTCCTTAAAATCCTTTGGCAAATGGAGTCAGTAGGCATTTCTCCTACCCTCTCCAGCACAGGCACCTGAGGAACAGCTCAGCACAACCTAGTATGGCCGAAACTTGCGCTGGGCTCGCATCAGTGCGATCCTCTGCTTGTCCTCCTCAAATTTCTTCCTCAACTGGGCAATGTCTAAAATACAGAGAAAGAGAAAGAACAGGTCACACAGGAGCAGCAGATCTCCCTCTCCTGGGAGCTTCACTTCCACACACCAGGAGGGGCTCAGTCCCAACAGCCACAAACACACGCTTCCCCGAGTGGGTCGTTTTACACCTGGGCTGAGTGCCAAGCTGGGGTTCCAGCCGTTCATCTCCGGCGGTGCTGCAGCTCCCTCTTGGGGAGGAATCTGGCTAGTTTCCCCCTTCAATCGCTGCCTTTGTGCAGACTGAATAAGCATCTCCTGGAAAACCATGACCTGCACACCCTCCCACAAAATATTCCAGCAGCCCTTGCTAGGACAAGTGGTGGCAAGAGGCCTTCCAAGAGCTGGCAAGGCCATTCAGACCCAGCCAGCCAGCTGTTTACTGGCAGCTGGATGTAGCTTCCGCTGAAGGCAAAGATGCTCTTTGGGCCACAGTGTGAGAGACAAGAGACAGGCAGGGGTAGGAAATTTGCACACTCACGCTCTCTCTTGCTCTCACGATGCTGCCAGGCATAGAAGTTGAGCAGCTCTTTTCGGGCCCTTTTCTGTTTCTCCTTCTCCAGCACACGCAGGTTGGCCGCTTCTGTCCGGGGCAGGCCAGGCTTCCGGCCCTTCCGTGTCACCTTCACCCAGCCCTCCTCATCCGGAACACCCTCCTCCTTGGCTGCTTTGGCTTCTTCCTGTAAAGACAGGAGGGTGAGGCAGATACAGTGCAGTGCAGATGCACAGCTCCCTCACAGCCCTTCCTTAAATACAGGCAAAGTTGCAGCTCCTGCTTCCACACAAGATTTAAAGGAAGGCATGGGGTCAGGGCTATAGGCATTCAACTCTCAGTCACAACATTGCACGCCAGCCAGGAACCAATTTATTTGTGGATATCTATTGTAAACCCTGGGGGAAGGGTCAGGTGTTGCAGACCAAACCAGGGCCTGACTGCCCACCAGCAACTGGGAGTAAAAAACCTCTGCCAAACAGAGGGACCCTCAGCCCTTTCCACTATGGCCGGAGCACTGAGAAATCTCTTTTCTTTCCCTCTCCCCCAGGAAAACTGCTTAGCTGGGTTCCCTCCCCAGCCTGGCCTCACCTCTGCCATCTTTTTATCATAGTCTTGCATGTAGGCATCCACCTCAGCCTTCAGCTCCTTTGGATCCACGATGGAGGCCTCGTAGCTGGCGATCCACTCTGAGACAGAGAGGGCACAAGTCAGCAGTAGCTGCTGTTAGAAGCAGGCTAGCGTGGTGCTTTTGGGCAGCTCTAGAGTGAATTTTAGAGTGGAGGAAGGACACACCATTCCCATTTGTGTTCAGCTTCCCCCCTACCACAGCTCAAACCGACCTGCAGCTGCGAGCACAACCAATATGTGATGGGAAGAGTTTGCAACTTTCCCAGGCAGATGTGGGCTAGCCTGAAGCCCAAGGGGCACAACATTCAGGGCTGTGTTGCTGTCAAGAGGTTATATGTGAAGTGCTGTCATCTTGACAGACAACTGGTGCCTGTTGCATGAGTCTGGTCTCCATTTTGAGGACAAGATGCAGACAGTACCTCTGAATCTATGCAATACTGAAAAACTGTCAGGAAAAAGCACCCTTCCAAGTCACCCCATTCTCCCATAGGGTCACTGGACCAGACTTCTAACACCTGCTTCAATAAGATTGCTACCCTGTGAATAATAAAAGCACACAAAACACTGAACATCCCCCAGCTTAGAACAAAATGGGACAGGCAGGGTAGGATTCAGCAAACGAGTACAGTTCTTCCCTGCCATTAGCCAGAAAAAAGATAGCTAGAGCTGACATACTGCTAATGCCGGTTTTCACAGGGTGGCTCTCTGTTGATACTAGCAAGGGACCTTCCTGTGATAGAGCCTTGGCTGCCTGGACACCTGCTGGTTTCCTGAACACCACGTATGCTACTTGAAATCCCTAAAAGACAAAAACGCCCAAGTGAGTCAGATATGTTGGGGAAATTAGCGATGGAACAAGGAACTGCAGTACAAATAACTTAAAAAAATAAAATAAAAATCAAACCTACAAGTGGCAGTAGGATAAGAAAAAAAAAGACAGTCCAAACTTAAGTAAGTAATCATGTTACCCAATGCCCCACATGGTTTCCTGTGCCTCATATTCTGAAGAGACCCATTCAGTACTTGCCATCTTCTCCCACCAAAGCATCAGTATTCCTCTCCCCCACGAGCTTTACCTTTACAGTTTTGTGGTCGAAGAATTTGGACGTCAGTTTATCTTTTTTCTCTCCTGGCCCTGGCTTGTCACAGATGTCCACAGACTGCACACGCCCGCAGCGAGAGAACAGCCTAGACAGAGAGTCCTTGACACGGACAGTAAGAGAGAACACGCGGTATAGCAAAGCAGGAGCGATGCCTCCCACGCCCAGCCTGCAGGTCTCCGGGCGACTCCCCGGCCCCAGCCCGGCCCCCCGCCCGCAGCAGCCCAAGGCACGCCGGCTCCCAGGCTTCCAAGGCACTGCCCTCGGCCCCCAGCCGCCCCCACTCACCTGGTCGCAGTATGGGGGCACGTTGAGGACGAAGAGCGTGCGGCGGGGTGGGTGCGCGGTGTCGGCCCCTTCCCGCACCTGGTGCTCCTTCACCAACAGGCAGTGGGGCGAGCGCTGCCGCTCCGCGAACTTCACCGCCAGAGCTGCGAGGGACGCACCAGTCTGAGACGCCGCTGCCGCCCCGGCGCCCCGCTCCCGGTGCCCCGCGCAGCCCCTCACCCGTGTACCCCGCCGGCCCCGCTCTCGGTGCCCCGCGCCGCCCCTCACCCGCGTACCCCGCCGGCTCCGTTGCCGGTGCCCCGCGCTGCCCCTCACCCGTGTACCCCGCCGGCGCCGCTCCCGCCGCACGCCCCGTGG
>VZTH01005574.1:300237-315688 GCA_013397815.1 Aleadryas rufinucha
GGACTCGCCGCAGCCCCGGGGTTGAGTTTGTTTTTGTAAAAACAGTCTAAAATTCAGGCACTGGCCCCAATCTGAGAGAGGCAAATAAATCTTAAAGAGATGTAGAAACACTCAAAGACAATTGTTTTTAAAGACTCTTGTTAATTAAAAAAAAAACCCTAAAAAAAACCTTTACAGAGGAACTTGTCATGGAAGACAGAACCATTCCAAAAATACTGAAGCAAGACTAATGTACGAAGCGACAAAATATGACATCATATGGAGAGTTAACCCAACCAAATATCAAGTTAATGAGCATTATCGGAAGGTACATGCAAAAGCCATGAAAATATACCAAACTTGCACATTGTGGCATCACTTCAGAAGTCCTCACATTTCTGAAATAAAAGAAAAAAACCCAAAACAAACAAAAGAGACACCGTTACAAATTACCTACCACCTGACCTGGCCAGCCATTTAATTTAATGCCTAAATTAATGCACATTAATTTAGAGTGCAGGCAATTAGTATTTCATATGCAAGTTCATAATTTCTACCAGTCCAGAAAAAAAAAAAACAAACACAAAAATATAACCATGTTGCATGAGGATGAATGTAGACAGATGTGAGGTCAGAAGGTGGTAGGTATGAAACCATGATTAGCATGAGAGTTGCAGGACATCCAGGAGAAACTGGAGAGCCAAGGTGAACTACCTGAAAAGGACCAGGAATAACCTGAAAAGAACTGGGAGTAACAGTTACTCGTTTCAGTGCCCAACAAAAGCAGCCATGCCCTGGTGCATTAACGAGCTGACCAAGAACAGAATACCAATGTACACCAAGACATTGCTGTAAGACAAGTCACGAAGTGGTGCTGGACAACCACTTAATTCACTGATTTATAAAAAATAAGAATATACTGCCATAGATCACAGAGCTATGGAACAGAGCAGTCAGTAGTTCTTCCAAGGAAGTATGTCAGTGTCATCATAAAACTCTTAGATAACCTAAACATAATGCAGAGTTTAACAGTAAGGTAAAATGCATCTTATTTGGCTTTTCAAATGGACACAAATCCATTAATTTTAAAAAACCCTTGAGTCTCTCCATTCTTTCAGAAGAGGCAAGAGATGCACTCACAATATGTCTTCACATTTGAACAGCCTTCTGTCTGGCTGACAATGAAAGTACCCCATGTCACCTAGAACAGATACCCCGATTTCAAAGCTGGTTTTGTTATAAAATTACTTTTTAAATGACTAGGCTGTCAGTAACAAAGGCTGCGCTTTTTTTTCTGTGAAAAGAGAATTGGAATTAGATGGACACAAATGGCTCCAATTTAGTAGCAAGAGTCAGCTGCTAATTTTTGTGATACAGATTAAAAGGTGAATGAGTAACCGTTCTCTCATCCATATGCTCCTCTTGCTCTTCATTATCAGTTTTGAAATTTCTATGCTCACCTAGAAAGCACGATTGACTCGATGTTGGAACACCACCACTTGTCTTTAGTTGCTTCACAGCATCTAAAAAGGCTTAGAATCCACTCTCTGTATAACAAACGTTTATTCAGAAACAGGTAATACATTATCTTCTCCAACCCCTAATGTTTCCTCCCCCTCCCCCCCCTTTTTTTAATTAAAACAGGGTATTTGGTGGGCAATCTGAAAAAGGAGAACAATAGTTGTCTTAGGTCCCCTCCCCTACAAACATCTGCTGTTCACATGAAGCACCCTACCAAATCTCGGTGTCACTGGCCTTCAAACCAAAGAGAGTACTCCAGAAAAACAAGTCCTGCCAAGTCCTTATTATTTCTATGGCTAAAAGGGATACAGTGTGATAGAGGAATGATCTGCACGAGCTAGGCAGAGGAAAGAGAACAAGAAAGCAAAAGAAATGTAGGGTTGTCCAAGAAACGGAATCTGGACTTCCAGGAGCTACTCAGCAGAGCTGAACAGATGGATTAGGTTAGTCTCCCAGCTAGTAGGATCAAGTTCAAACCCCATCCAGATTCTGGAAGTTGCTCTCAGCTTTCCTCTCTTAGAATACAATTTGAACAAACGCAAACGAGTGGAGCTACTGGGACTTTCAACATCCACGGTGCCAATGCCATACAAACAATGGGAAGTACTGAAGTGCCACCTAGTGGCCTGTCACACACACTCGCTGCCCTGCACGGGACTTGACACTCCTCTCCCGTGGTCCTTAGACAGTGCTAACTGCTCTCTGCTCCTAAACCTCTCCCTGAAGCCATACACTGCAGCAATCATCCTCCAAATCCAGGCATGCCAGCAGCATACCGGCACAGCAGCCAAACACTGCCCAAATAGCATCTCTCAAAGAAATGAGTTCTCACACACAAGACTTTGTGTGTATTAGGATCTGAAAAGGGTCCCAGGTCCTTCCTTTTTATAGGAGACTGGGTGAGTTAGAAGGTAAGAAAGAAACTCCCGTCTGTGCATCAGCAGGAGGAGGCAATATAGTCTAATGGGAGTCAAACAGCTGGGCTTCTTCTAGCTCTGAACATGACTGGTTCTTAATTCTTCTGTCCAGAAAGTGGAGAGCAACTGAGCCTGACCCTCCCGAGCAAACATATTCATTGTACAAATGCCAGAATAACCCTCCAGCACTACCAGAGCTGAAACATCCCTGCCCATAGCACAATGGCTGGTGCACTTGTGCCTACGGCCTTTGTGCCTGATGTCGCCGTTGGCACACACAGTGGGCAGCTCAGTTTTTCCCGCTGCTTCTCAATGTCACAGCTGCTGAGCAGGAAAGTGTCCAACAGCCAGAAGGAAGAGGTACACCACCAAATGCATACAAGTCCTTTCTGTACAGAGCGCAACCTGACTTAGTACCTAGAGCAGCAACTTCAGAAACAATGTGGTGCTCTTGCCTGTGGACAATCAAGGGGATGCACCTTTTAGTTAAAGGTCAGTCAGAAGAAAAGAGGAGGAGATCACCACTCCTTCCCTCAGAGTCTATGTGCACTTTTAATGGCCACTGGGGGCTTTGGAGTAAAGGATGGAGTTACATGGTATATGCTTGGTAATACATTACTGGCAGAAGGGGGAGGTTATTCTCTTGGGAAAAAAAATCATGGAAGAAAACTCCAACTATGAAAACAGAAAGTACATACACAAGAGGAAACACTATTGTACAGTAAGGTAGCGATCATAGAAAACAAAAAATTTCAGGATAGGCAAATGCAAATAACATCTGCACTCCTGCACTTTCCTCATCCCCCAACTTATATGAGTTTTCCAGTCCACTGCTTGCTCCCCCCTCTCAGAGTTTAATTTTGAATTCTGTGGGCTGCACAGAGGCAGAGACCCCTGAGGATTTGAAGAGTGCCTTCAAGATAGTTTCAGGGTCCACTTCAGCTGGAGGATTTGAGGAGGCGCTTGCACTTGGCCGGCGTGGTTCCCCTTCCTTCTTCACTGAAGGGGTATCACTCAATCGGCTGGAGGATTAAAAAAAGAAAAAATTAAAAAAAAAAAAAGGCAGTATTTAAGCTCTCTTTATGATAAATAAATTTTAACACTGTCTGCATTTACTGTTATCAGTGTTGCCCCCTTACCAGTATTAGAGATAAAGGTTTTAAATATGCTTTTATCACAAGAAAATATCCTCATCTCAGATTATTTTTGAGCCCCAGGGCTGAGAACACTATGCAGTCAAGCTACATTGCACTCCACCCAACATACTGTGCCACAGAAGGGGAGAGAAAGAAAATTCATGGGACAACAATTCTCAAAATAGAACCTGCAAAAGCATTTGGATCTTTTCCCCACTGAAGGACACTTACAGCAAAATAGGCTGGTCTGAGGTGATGACATTCCCATTCATATGAAGATTGCATTTCATTGGTTGACCTAAATAAAAACAAAATACAAAATTCATTCTATTAGAATTGGGTAAGGCAAGATCCTTGAAACATCACACAACAGTACAAGCAATAAGAGTTCAACATGTTGGGGAAACATGAGGAAGAACAGCTGATACATCTTTTATTGCAAAATCAGAGCAATAGAAGAGCCACTGAAACACTCAGTACAATATGAAGGATCACACTAATTAACAAGTTACACAGAAGTATGAAGCCCTTAGCAGGGACACAAGAGGATCTCCCATTCTTAGCTGTCTGCTCCTCATCTAACATCCATAACGTCCCTCAATGTACAGAGAGAAAAAGCACCTATTTCCAGTTAAAAATTAACACTTCAACATTCATTTCAGTTTAACATGGTTAAAAAATAAAATTGCATTATTCAAAGTTTATGGAGAATCTGATACTGAGTACACCCTGAAACTATTGCAAATGCTAGTTTTACTTGTACTTTGCAAGAAGCCCTGCAAGCAGGTAAAGCCTTCATAAGGACTATCCAGCTCTTGGTACCAAATTAGAAACAAAAGACATTTCATTTGGAATTTAGACCAGGAGACTCATCAGGACCCTGCCTCCAGCTCTGAACCTTCTTTTTCTAGGAAAATGTGGGTGGGTTTTTTTATTGCATTTAAATAAACTGTGCATATATTCAGCTAGTTACACAGGAGTTACTACCTTATCTGGCTCTTGAACTGATTTTCTGGTCTTTCTCTCTTGCTAGCATATTAGCATCTAAGATGCTTTTAAACCTTCCACTCAGGTGGAAAAATCATTGTTGATTTATTTATCCTAAATGCAACTCCAGCATGAAACTTACCATCTAAGCACCTGTTGTTGTATTTCTTATATGCTGTGATAGCATCTTCTTTCTTCACAAATACTACCTCAGCCACTCCAGGGTGCACCAGCCGGGCTCGCTTCAGAGCGCCACACACACAGAATAACTCCTGAGGGCAGAGAGTCAGTCATGACCATGGTCACATCAAAGGCACTGCATGAGAAGGCTTTACTTGTTTCATCACACCACCCATCCTGCTTATTAAATACTTGATAGGATCTGGACACTTGTCTTACTGTGTTTGTTATGGTCTAAGTACTTGGCACTAGTAATAGAGACTACACAAGCAGGGAAGTTCAGGGCCAGTACCCAGTAGTGTTTTTCACACAGGAAGACCGGATTCATTCTCAGCCCAGTGAGAATGGAAGCCCCAAGATAATTTGGATGGGGGCATAGGTTTGGGTAGAAGCATCATTTGGCATGAACTATTCTTCTGTGATATCAGGTATCTCAAAATACTCTCTGGGATTTTGTCCCATTTTCTTAAACACACACTTTTAAAAAAAAAGTAAACAAACACCAATCAATCAGGAACCCTCAAAGTTTTTGCAAGGACAGTAAACCCACAACACACCCCTCTTCACTGCATTCACCACAGATCAAGTGATTTATCAAAAGAGGTAGGATAAGGAAAGGAAGTGTCATTCATGCACAGTCTGGCAGTAAGCAACACTCACAACAATATCTTCCTCTGTGACTCGAGGATGCAGATTATTTACGGTCATCTTTGTGCCTTCCAAAGGACTGAATGCCAGCTGCCAACACAAACAAATGCATCACATGAAAAAGGTCAGAAATACAGCACACAATACAGCACAGCAGAGAAAGTAATAAAAGTCACTAAGAGTATGTCTGTACACACACACAAAGGAGAGAGCTACAGCCAGTAATGGGAAGTATCAATATTTACTAAAGCCCAGCTCATCTGATGGCAAAAAGGAGCTCCTTTTCCATGCTAGTTTCTCTCTGAAGTAACTTTTCACTCTTATTCCCAAGAATAACAATCGCTTAATCTGCATACACAGTACTCTGGTCATGCCCACACTTTTAATAGCCTGTCTCTGTTGTACTCTACACCAGCCAGCAAACCCCAAAAATACAGCTCCAGCCTCTGAAAAGCATGCTGAACTCAACACACCTAGGAACACCTGGTGGGTTACTTGTACCCAACATGAGGCAGTTTGGCAAAGCAATTCCAGGCAGGCTGTCTACAAATTGCCTGGGAGGTCTCATGTGTACAGCAAGAAGCTGTATTTGGAAGAACTCTTTTTTCTCCTTGCTAGCTGGAGTGGATATGCAACATAAAACATATCAAACAGTGTTAAAACACTTCTCCTAAGGACATGAAAGCCACCAAGGAGTGTCCAAACAAAAACTGCCACTTCCCTGTCATATGGATTCCTCCAGGACCATGTGCAGGGAAAGGATGTTTAGACAGGTTTCAAATTCTTGGGACATGGACTGCAGTTATCAGAACAACCTTGATGTCCCAGAAGTAATGGTGAAAGGCAGGCAGAAATGAGCTGCTCACATGTCTGATGAACAGCAAGTTTCAGATGTTTCAGAGACTTCCATAAAGAGCATTTTCCCCTTCCCTGAGCTCACCTCAACAGGTGCTGGCTCTTTTGGAGGCTCTTCCTTTGTCACTAAGGTCCGGGACATGTTTGTCAAGGCCTTTGTCCGCATAGGAGCGGGAGGTGCAGGTGGAGCTGTGTACGTATCGTTCTGGACCACTTTAGTCAGGGGAACAGTCTTGGACAGAGAGAACTTATTGCTGCTCAGACCAGTCTACAGGAAGAAAAAAGAAAGTATCTCAGAGCTGCAGCCTACAAAAGCCATCACTCTTCTTCAAGCACCACCGCCATATTACTAGTATGCATTAAGAATTGCATGCCCATCCCACCATCAAAACCACTACAGTGCTGGGGACTTTCAAAAGCCTCTGAGAAAAAAAATCAGTGAAAGTTTCTGGGCATAAACATAAAAAAGTATGTTTATCCAGAAACAGCACTTCCCTCATAAGCACTTTTTGGTTTCATACTTTTCTTAAATGAACTTTAACAATGTGATCTGAATTTGAAAAGCTCCTTTCATCCGAAGATTTTCAAGTACTTTACAAAGTGTTCACAAAGATTGCTCATTAACAGTAAGATTGAGAAGCCCCAGTACAAAGAGCAGTAATTCCTCAGAATCACCAAGCTAGGGCACACAAAGACATGGAACATAACTTTTGTAGTTGGAAATACCTGAGTTTAAAGCCAGACTAAAACTTGTGCTTGGAAGGTGCTGTGAACACTGGAAAGAACAAATTCAGTCCTGAAAAAACCCCTCAAAAAACCCTCACAAGATTATTTGAGAATCACAAATAGCCAGAAGCTCTATTCTGAATACCCACATGAGGAAATAAATTCCTGGGGTAATCACTGTACTACAGTGCCTGCGTGATGGTAAAACCACATGAATCTGCTTTTTCAAAACCAGAGAATAACTTAGCACAAACCTATGTCCAACTCCCATGTCTGAAACAGGGCTAACTTCAGACACAATAGGTTGGCTAAGGGCCTTCTCCAGCCAAGCACTGAATATTCAAGAATGACAACTGCACAACCTCTCTGGGTCCCTGTGACAGACGCTGATCAATATCATGAGAATTTCATCACCTAGAATTTCTTTTGCTGCAGTAAATTTATCAGTTTGTCTTCTCCATGGTCACTCCTGAAAAGGATCTGGTTTTTGCCTTTTCCACAACCAGGCAGTGAGAGTGGTCAGATCTCACTACAGCCTTCTCAGCCTTGAGACACTGCTCTCTCACCCTGTCCTCACACATAACATGCTGCAGTCCTCTGACCACCCTATTGTACTGGTTCCAGTCATGTCTTTCTTGTATCACAGAGCCCCAAGATAGGCACAGAATTCCAGATGCATTCTCAAAATGTCAAACAGGAATAATTATCTTCCTTGATTTGCTGGTTATGATTTCACTACATCTACAGTTGGCCTTTGTTGCTGGAAGGAAGCACTACTCACTTTCTTAGATCACATAGTAGGACCCCGAGGCTCTTTCCTACAAAGCTGCTTTCCAGCCAGTCAGTTCTCAGTTTAAGCTGCAGAGGGTCACCCCACACCAAAAGCAGGACCTTACGTTTGTCTGTACTGAAATTCCATCTTCTCCAGAGCAACAGTCCTCCCCAGCAAGATGCCTACTAAGATTTTTGCACAGCAAGAGATTTCCTGCTTTGATGCCCAGTCTCCAGAAGCAGCAGAAAGCTTCCCTTGCTGGTTTACTCAAACAGTAACAAGACAGGTTCAATGCACTTCCTCAACAAGAAGAAAAGTCAAGAGCCCAGATGCAGCAACCTGCCAGCAGGGCAGAAAGCACACAATCTGGCTGCTAAGGGCTCAAAAAACCAGTTACCCTAAAAAAACTCTGTTCCAAAAATAACAGTAGAAGCATGGGCACAAAGGAAGGGTGGGGTGAAGAGCAAATATTTGAGGAGAAAACACCATTTACAGACTTTAAAAGAACATAAGCCCTGTAAAGACAGCCTCTGTGCCCATGCAATGTGAGCATGGCATGGTGGGGACTGTTCAAATAATCTCTTACCGAGTTGTGCAGGAAACTGTTTGTGGTGGTGATTTTCATCTGTTTGCTAGGAAGGGGAGAGACGCTTTCATCATCATCTTCTGCGTCATACAGACCCTGAAGTGAAGAGGTAACAATTTACATGCAGGTAGATTTCATTCACACATTTCAAAAACTGGTAGTTTTCTCCTGCCTTCAACCATCTACATCTAATGAACACAATTACACTGGATTTTAGCTTCAGGTATACAAGTCCATGTCAAAACATCAGTATAAAAACTATCAGACTTCCTTTCCAAAAACACCACAGAAAAACTGTTTCCCTAGATATACTGAAATCACATACAGATTGCTCTACTCCTAGACCTCACTAGGACTGCTGAAGCTACATTAATGGAATAAAGCCTCAGTGTCTTACTTTTTAGCACCCTCCTACCTTTACAGTTGAAGCCTGTGCATGTAATTTTGAAATTAGTTTGGGGGTGTGTGGTGGGGTTTTTTTTATTATTGCTGGTTTTTGTTGTTGTTGTTTTTAATTAAACAAATCCCTGCTGAATACACCTAAACTGAACACTTCTTTTGAACAGCCTGCTTTTCTTAGCACAGAACATATCCATCTGGCCCTAGAAAGGACTGCACTAAGAGCTTTACTGAATGAATAATTAATTTTCCAGTTCAGCTTAACACTCATAGCCCTGCCTTAAAATACTGAGGTGAACTCCCACAGAAGTATTTTTTTTCACTGACTCTAAATAATGCTAAGGAAAAGTCTAGACACATATGGCAGTGCCTAGAACATAAGAAATCACAACTGCAAACAGCTTCCCATTAATTCAGTAGAAAGGTAAAGAAAAATGGAGGGATTAGCAATGAGAGCTTGCAAAATCAGTGGGTTGTCATAGTCAGCAAGATTCTAGTTTACAAACAGGGAAGTTGTTCCAGTCACAGAAATGCTATGAAGGAAAAAAAAAAACCTACACCAAAATGGATAGAGAACAGAGGAGAATTGTGCAGAAAATAAAAGAGCTGGGAAAAACACGAGGCATCGGGACAATGGACTTGAGTTGGAGACAAAACCAATGGATTCCACGTTTACAGTGATGAGGTCAGAATAATGAAGACACTTCCTTAAACAACACCATCTGGGATAGGTGAGGGTAGCAGGCCAGCACAACGGTAACATACACAAATAGCTGAAGTTACTATAATCAAGGCAAAAAAAGTCCACTGGCATGATATTGTGCATGTCAGTTTTCCAGTATTTCATGCAATACTTTATGTGTATACACACAAAATAACGTAAGGAATAAACCCATGCAATTCCTCTCTGAAAGCACCCAAGGTAATAAGGTGGCTGAATAGCTGGGGGCTGTGAGAAAGGCCTTTAAAACTGATCCCATAAAGGCAATACTCTAGGGTCTTTCTCAAAATCTGCTTGCTAAGGGCTATGGGAACTTTGTAAGTACATGAGAACACTAGTTAACATCATTCACTATCAGGTTTCCAGCAGTGGCCCACAGCTGGATTTCACAGGAAGGTTATACCCTCTCCCACCTCACTGGAGCACATTTGACCATGTACAATCACATCCACTCTCTGAAGAGGCTGACAGCATGGTGAATCAAAACAAGCAACAACTTGATCTGATGTGGTGTCACTAAGAAATTTATAGAAAAACATCAGATCTAGAGGTCAGCCTCCAGGGAAAAAAATACCATTAGCACACTCAGATAAAACTGGGAATATCTACTTCTCATTCAGATAATACACTAGGAATCAAGATCAACTATATTAAATGAAAACCTCAGTTACCATGAAACTCTTAACCACACAAGACATGAAAGCTAAGCTGATGGAGAACTTTGAAACACTTTTTGTTCCTACTTCCTTAAGAGCTTTATTTGCACCTGCCAATGTTTATGGACACATTTTCTTCCCTGCCAAAAGTAAAAGAGTACAGAGCAGGTACACACCTGTTTATGTGTATGGTTGTTCACCACATTGATCCTCATTCCTGCTGGATGAGAGTGTCCAGGAACTGGAGCCTTCTGCTACAGTTAGAGATAAAGAACCAAAGCATTATGCACTACAGTCTGTCAGGTCCTCATTTCAGAAGATCAAAGCTTTAGTTGAATACCCTAGGATCACTGAATTGAAACTCATCTTCCTGCTTCAAAATATATTACCAAAATATGCTGTTAGGTAACACCTATATTTCCTGTGATATGTTCAATATGAGACAGAGTCACTTAAATTAAAATCTAAGGCCACATGAATAAGTGGATTTAAATTACTTAGGGTTTAGTCCAAGATTACTGGGAAGGGAAGTTAACTTCAGTCCTGTCAGGACTGACTAGATCTACACTTCTGCCCGTACAAAACCACGAATGGGGTAAGTCAGAAAGTAAGTGTCTCTTCTTTCATGCTACAGGTAACTAAACAAACAGATCGCCATCAAACAGAAGGAGAAGTATATACTGCCCCTTAGCACTAGAGCTGGAATAAGTTGTAGTGGAATAAAATGATGCACAGGGTAGTGTAGCTGCCCCTTCTACAGCCCATTACATCATGAAACAGGGAAACCACAACAGAAGGAGGTAGGGAATGTAGCTGTACTAATCAGTAACTGAAATCATGCAACAACACCCTTAAAAATGCCCTTTTGTTTTTTGAAAAGCTGGATGCTGTCCATTAAAGAATGGATCTTCCTACAAAAATAGTCCACACAGGTAGTAAAATCTTCAGATTTGCATTTTCTCTAGACTGCAACTTACACCATAGCACCTCATGTTTCAATTTGCTAATCAATTCAGAAACAAGCAGAAGACCTAGGGTAACTTTTTGGTTTCAAAGATTTTTCCTTGCTTTATGAGAAACAAGACCTCAGGACAGCACATTTAGAGCTGTGTGCTGTACCTTGGGATCAAGATACACTAGTTTGACTTCACTTCCACATTCTGGAAGATAGGAGGGTCACGGGCAATTTGGAATTTCAGTACAAATATTTTTAAAAATGTTTAGATAATTGCTCATGTGCAACGTTCTGTCTACAGTCTGAATCACCACTATACCCTATATATAAATATATGTTTCCTTTTTCCTTGCACTATGTTGTCTAATAAACTGACAATACTACTGGTCAAATCAAGTCACAAAAAACCCCAAAACACCAGGTCAGAACAAACAGTTACTGCACCAAGTCTCTGGAAACTACTTTAATACCTAGAAACTTTGTAGAAAATGTTCAATTCCTCATAGCTGATGCTGGTGATTTGGCTCAGAAGGACAGCAAAAGTACTAATCACCCTCCTAATTAACGACTGCTGAACAGACTGCTCGACTGCTCTGTGATTAGCCCTTCTTACTGCCTCAAGAGTCCTTTCTTACAACAGCCTGGCAGGAAACCTGCAGAGTAGTGGGAAACTTCCTAGGCTGATTTGCAGAAGAAACATGTTTGATGCTCTTGAGCAAAACCCACAGCTGAACAGAAAGCAGAACTCATCTAGGCTTTCAAACTGATGACAACAGGAGATTTCTGGGTATGTGTAAGCACACTGCTGATTTTTGGGAAGAGGAAAACGGAAGAGGTAGGCTAGGAACTTCAGTTACATGCTTGCAGAGGTAAGGAGTAAAACCACTCAAACAACAATCCCAACAGTCTGGAAACTTCTCTTCTGACTCTACCCATTGTACCTAACAAACACACAGTTCAACAGCAGTTGTTTCTCAGAGAAGCTGGCTAACAATCAAGTTGCTGTGCACACAGCAAGTGAAATCAGAAAACTGGCCCAGGAAATCAGCAGGTAAGGGTGATCAACTGATTATAATACAATTGAAATTAATCTTGAGCCTCAGCAGGAATGCTTCACGTGATCAGGCAACTCCCTGGAAACCAGGGCTTTCCTGAAAACCAGACAAGTATAAAAAGAGAAAATTGTAGAAGGGCTCATTGAATTTTAAATTTTCTTAGATACAAATACAACTGCATATTCTAAACTGTTATCTCACCACTAGGATAAACCAGTTACCTATACAGGACAATCCACTGCATCAGACTTGCAAAGATGGGCAGTGTAAGAATGACAAAAAAACTTGCATCATTTTGTTTGCATTCAGGTAGGAAAGAAACGACTTAACTATTCAAGACATTTCCTTTAATGCTGACAGGAGAGCTGCCTTAGTCTTTTTGGGCCCAAAATTAAAATGAAAATTTAAATGAAAGGTGTGATTCTACAAAAAGTCCCAAGCAGCTGCAAGGACACACAAAAGGATCAGAATCCTAGCCCACAGGCTGGAATGAACTGTATCATTGTTGCTTCTACTGTAACCATATGAACATATTAATGCATTATCATGTCTACTGAACTGCTGTAGAGTAACTGAGGAGCTCAGAGGTGACCCGCTTCACCTACTTGGATAGTTTTAGTGATTTTCATGGCTGGATTTACTGTCCCCATAGTTGGGCTGATAGCAGCTGGAGTGCTCCTTTTTAAGCTGATCTTCTCTCTGGCATCCACCACTTTGGTCACCTTTTCAGCAACAACACTTTGCTGCTTACGGGAATTCAACATCTCTCGAGCATCCTGCACCTTCCCTTTGATTTTGAACCGAGCGTCTTTTTGAACCAGTTTTTCACGGGCATCTTTAACCCCCAGTTTGAGCCGGGCATCAGTGAGTCCTATCTTCTGTCGGGCATCAAACGTCCGCTGGAAGCTCACAGCTGGTGATGATCTATTTAGAAGATTTTGCTGGATCCCAATGCGAGATCTTACACCCCCAAACACTGGCCTTGTGTTAATTCTGGGGGAAAAAAGAAAAGAAAAAGAAAAAAGTTTCAGGCATTATAAGATGTGAAACAGTGTCAATAAAAGTATTTGTGCTGCTGCAAACAAAAGTTCACTATTACTGCACAGAAATCCACTCTGGTTGGATGTCTAAATACAACAGTAGAGCTCCTAAGCTGGTTTATGCTGGATTTTACTTTCTACATAAACAGCTAAGGAACTGGTTTCCAAAATCCATCCTTAAGCCCAAATTTACAAACTAAAAGAGGCCTGACTTCAGCTGTGCTAAGTACATACTATATTTAAACAAAATTCAACAACTCAAGTACTTTGGGGAAACCTGTGAAGACAAAAAGGAACAGGAACAGACTTTCTAGCTTTAGGACTGAACAGGTCTGCTAAAGCATCTTTTGTAATACAATAATACATCCTGATACAAAGGAAACATGGACTTACACATGATTTCAAGAATTCTGGGCAGCAAGTTCAGATTTGTGGGTGCACAGCAACTTGAATTTTAGGATGTACAAGCACCAGTAACAATCTCAGTTCAAAGCTGCCAGTTGCAAGGTTGACTAGCTTCCAGCAAGAACAGTCATTAGTCAAATTACTTTTTAACATGACTGCCTCTTCTTTAATCTCCTAAAAGAGCTACTGCACTCGATGGCCTTTACTTTTTAAGCACATCATTATCACAATACTGAGAACAGAAAGACAACAGCCCACAAAAACTACAGCATTTGTACTTGTAGACAAGTATTCCTAAAAAGCAGCACAATATGGGGTGAAAGCTAGAACTTCCTTCTTATTACAGGTCTGACACACTTTTTCAAAATCTGCCCTGAGAACAAAACCAGTTTATCTAATTTTTAATGGCGTTCCCCTGATGAGTATTTTAAAAGTTTTTTTCCCATTGGGTTTCTTTGTATTAAAAAAACCCCAAAAAACCAAATAAAAAAACCCAAGACAAAGTAGTAAGAGAAATTTTAAAGTTAAGGTACTGAAAAAATATTCTTGCTGTTGACTTTTTAAAAGTCAAAATAGAGGGCTACAGTGTTCATCTGCTTTCAGAAATGTGTTGTCCAGTATTATAAAGTCTAAAAGTAGGTACCTAGAATTTGTTGTAATACTCAAAAGGTTACTATCACAAAATGAAATGATGATGCTATTTCGATTCTTCATAAACCTTTATATCAGTATTTCCTGATCTAACTCCACAACCTTCACATTATTTACAGTCATGTATTTTCAGTGGAGAGATCTTAAAAAAAAAACCCAACCAACCAAGAGATGAAACCCCTGCTTCTGTCTCTTTTATTCTTGTGTCCAGATGTCTGGAAAGCTGGGACTGGAGTCCCATTTTATTACCTAAGAGTCCTATGGCTCTCTCACACAGCCAAAGCAAACCAGCTAGAAGAAACAGGAGTATTATTAAGACCATCTATGAAAATATAGCCAGAATAATAAAGAAGAGTAACAGTACCCATAAAGCAACAGACACAGAAGAAGACTTTCCTTTCCATTTTAAAAGCATTTATTTAGCCATGTTGAAAGCATTCAGCTAGAGTGCTGCAAAGGGCTGGATGAGTGGTTCATGACAGAGGTCAAAGTAAAACAAGAAATGTATGTATCAACATTTAAACCAGAATTAGTCAGAACTGTTGATGACAAAACCCACTGAAATAGGTTAAGAAACTGTACTGAAGATTACACCATTTCTGAAGGGTTGTGTTTACCCTAATAAACAACTGTCTTCCCCACATAATTACTTACCCTACAAGAGCATTAACTGCTTAGGTATTTGTGCCACAGCAGCTGAAATAAAAGTGGATCTCAAACATCTAATTCACATTCCAGGATTCCAAACTCTGGCTCGAATATGTTATGGATTAGTACATTTTACAGGTGAAGAGTTTTCTATTATTTCATCTAGACTACTGAACAGCATGAATATAATGATTTAAGTTTATTCAGTTTATCCAGCCTTCAGAAAGCCAAGTTTGCTACCTCAGGAATTTATAAAGTGAGATAAACATGACACACAAGAGGAGTGCAGGGCACAATAATTCTTACAGTGCTGCAGAGGGATTATTGTTCAGCCAAAAAAAGCATCAAGAATTCTTGGTAGAAATGAGAGTTAAAGAGGGATTTGAAAAAGGATAAAAGAGGTACTTGGGGTATAGTAAGCAGCCTAAGACTGTTCCAAATATGCAGGATAACATGAATGAAAGTACAAAGCCAAGGCCTTGTCTAGACTAGGATTTAAATATGTTTGAATGTTTTGGTAGTATACGTTAGCAGGTAACTTTCAGAACATTACTCTAGACATGCAAGTGTATATACATCCACAGTTTAAGACCAATAAATTAAAAAAAAAAAAA
>VZTH01005574.1:315693-345886 GCA_013397815.1 Aleadryas rufinucha
AAAAAAAACAACAAAAACCAGCAACAAAAAACCCCAACAACGCAAGATCATATTGAGCTAACAGAGATGGGGGACAAGGTCTTCAGAAGCATTAACAGACCATGACAAAAGGGAAAATGAAAAGCTACCGAAGGACAATCCAGGTAAGAACTGCCAACTGTAGCAGTAAATGGCCCAGCCTACACTGGAGACATCTGCTACGCAAAGAACTAATCTGACCTTGTAGCTCTGATCTGCAACATGCTCCACGTTCTCTCAAGCACCTCAAACAATCTGTCGGAGCACCACTAACTACGTTAGAGGGACGATAGCTTCCGAGGCCCGGACAGCGACGGGGCCGAAGCCCGGCGGCCTCGCCCGCTCGGGTGCCCGGCAGCCCCGGTCGGTTACGGCTCCCCGAGCACCACGAGCCCTCCCACGGCTCTCCCACAATGCACCGAGCCGCTCGCGGGAGCGCGGGGCCACCGGGCACCCCAGGGCACTGCCTGGATGAACCCCTGCAGCCCGGATACCGAGGGGGCTCAGGGGCGCCGACCCCGCTATGGGGAGCAGCGCTGGGTTAATCGGCGGGGACAAGCACGAGGCAGCAGGGACAGCGCAAGTCGGAGGACTCAGTGAGACAATGGACGGTGCCAGGAATCCCTAAAAGAACGAGACGGGAGAGGCCGGTGCGTGTTCCTGCCCCACCGGGGCAGCGCCAGGCACAGAGGCCGAGATGGGGGGCCGACCCCCGCCCCGGCCCTGAGTGACGGCTGCCGCCGCCAATCGCATCGCGGCGCGGCTCCGCAGGCCCGCGGCTCAGCCAATAGGAACGCGAGGGCGGGAGCAGGGCCGGGCCGCGCCGAGGCAGCTGCGGTCCCCAGCCCCCAGAGAGGAGCCACCCGAAGGGAGACACGAAGGACGGGGGCCGCCGGGCCCGAGGCGCTGCGTCGCCCTCCCAGTCGCTCACCTTCCCTTCACCGTCACACCGCGTTTCCGTATGAGCTCGTCCAGAGACAGGTCCGCCATCTTGTCGCGGCCCCAACGATGAGACGCAGCGAGCGAATCCCGGAGGTGACACCGTACGGCTTCCGCTCCTCGCCCCGCCTCCAGGAGTATGGCGGGCCCCGCCCCCGGCTCCGCCCCGATGCCACGGGGCGCCCCACAACCCCCCGCGGCCCCCGGGCGTGCATTTGCATACGGCGCGGAACGGTTCGGCCCGGTTCGGCCCGCGGCAGCGGTCCCGCGGCGCGTAACGGACAAGGGCCGTGCGAAATATTGAGGACACTGGCAGGCCAGCTTGCGGTGGCGTCAGGCAGCGTGACGTGTTACTCGCCCTAACCTGCAGAGTTAGTGCAGAGTGGTGTACTTGCGGCGCGGAGAGTCAATCGGCATGCCTTAAACTTATGAGTAAGGAAAATAACGACCCGGGGTGACGCCCGGGTCCTCACTCCGAATGTGAGAGGAATTTTTGCGCGGGTACAGGTCGCCCCCGGGTGCCCCGCTTACTTCGCGGGATGCCCGGGTGCCGTGATCTGCCCGACCCTCCGTGGCGCGCGTCCCAAGGACAGACCTGGTGGGGCCGGAGTGCACGGCGCTGCTCCGTGGGCAGGGGGGACAGCGCCGGTACCCCGCGTTGGCACGTCACAACCAGAAACTCCAATCGCTCTAAACATCGGAAATATCTCGACTTGTATTTCTCTCTGCTCTGTCCGCTGAGGTGCCCTTAAAATCTTCACGAGGCCTAGAAATAAATCACCAAACGCCTCCTAATAAATATTTCATGTGTCTGAACGAAGCGATTCCATTTCTACGCTTCTGAGGGAGCAATTACACTGTTTAAAATGAAGCTCAGAGTGAAAGGCAAATGATACCTTGTGCAGCTCGGGCGGTAGTGAGCTCCCAGGGCCCTGCCCTGCTGTGACCTGCACGACTGCGGCTCTGGCTCTCACCGCGGGCCCTGGTGCTCTCGGGCCTCCCTCAAAACGCCCTTTTGCAGCACACCACACCCTCAGGGCCCCGCAGAACGGGGAAACGCTTCTCCGAAGTGCAGTTTTGCTTCTGCCCGCAGCTCTGCCACGAGGTTCACTTGTGACCCCTTCGCACTCTCGCTGTTCCCTTCCTGCCGATTCCCCAGCACGGTGTCCTGAGCTGCAGTAACCCTGAGGCATTGCCGTGCATGCTGCAGCACCCATCGTGTTGCTGTGGAGCTGGTGGCCCAAGAGCACTCCATGTGAGATGCAAGGGGAAGCTCCTGGGGGGAAGCTCCTGGACTTAACAGAGTGGGGGCTGCCAGCAAGGGCTGGTGAGAAACGCAGAGGAGACCTGTGGAGCTGAGGTGGCTGCTCACAGCCACACAGGCTCAGGCTCCCACAGCACTGATTTTCTCTCAGGAAGCCTTTGTGAGCCCAAAGTCATACCAGCAGTGATGCCAGCTCCCTGCTTGGTTGTGCACTGGTGCTTGACCCAGCTCCAGGGTGGCACATGCCTGCATTGCTATAAATCAAAGTACACAAAATACAGCCCTTTGTGTGCTGCCTTTCTGCAGCTGTGGAGGTGCTTGATCAAACTGAGGCGATGGGGTGGATGATGTGTGACGTTTGTTTTGCTGCTGCAAAACCAACAGGCAACATTTGTGTGAGCAAATACGTTTGACTTTAAGAGCAGCCCAAGTGGTTCCAGATTAAAGGGCCATCGAGCCAGTATCTGTTTCCAAACTGCAAGGAGCCCTATGGGGGGGTCTCTTCCAGACATCCCACCAACCTCAGTGCTATTTGTGCAGCCACGATACCTTCAGGCAGTACCTCCACTCTCCGCTTCGTGGTGAACCACATCCTCCTGTTCAGGTGAACCACATCCTCTGGTTCTTGCAACTGAAGGTGAAGAGTGCATGTGTAGCTGCCACCCACCCTCTCTTCCACCTGTGATCCCTGAAGTCATCTTCTGTCTGGGTGAGTGTTATGATCCAATTGCTGTTATTAAGGTTCTTTAGAAATTTCTCTGCCCGAATTAAGGTGCAAACGAGACCATATGCCAGTGGCAATAGTATGGGTTTTATTGTATAGTATGGCATGAGAGAGAAAGAGAGAAGGAAGGAAAGTAGAAAGAAAGGAGTAGAAAAATAGGTGGGGGGGACAGAAAGAGAGTGACAGAGACAGAATAAGGAAAATATCACCAGTCTGTGGATCCCAACGATGTTCTGTTGATCCTCTCCAGCTGGTCTTCTTGACGGTGAAGGTCCCCCCGCCAAGCACAGAGTCCGGTGGGTTTATATACCTTCGAGCCAGGTAGCAATGTCCAGGCATGTCCCCCTGGGGAAAGGGGGCAGAGCCATGTCCAGGCATGTCCCCCTGGGGGAAGGGGGCAGAGCAATGTCCAGGCATGTCCCCCTGGGGAAGGGGACAGAGCAATGTCCAGGTATGTCCCCCTGGGGGAAGGGGGCAGACTCTTACAGCAGACTCTGGGTTCGTTGCATCTCACGTGAAAGTCCCGTGGATGTGGCCTGTGAGGTTGGGGGTTCCACAGCTGGGCCAGTTTGTGTATTGGTGGATGGATGTTTATTGCCTCTGACCAGAGGTTCCGCCACACACCCAAAACCTCCTCTTCCACCCCTCGGTTGGGGGGTGAGTCTGTGTTAACCTGGCTTCTGTGAGCTATGCTCTCCTCCCCCATCCCAAACTCAGCGCAGCTGGTGGCTTTGGCCTTGGTGGATGCATACCTTTCTCTCAGCCTGTGGTGACCAAACAATAGGTTTCCCCTTATCTAATCAGTAGTTTGATTTTCAGTTCAAAGTCCCGGTCTTCAGGCAGGCTTCTCCCGTTGCAGCTTCTTTGTCATGAACAAAACTTACATCAATGTTTGAGGCATGAACTTTTTCAGTCTCTGACAGTAAGGAATTCCAGGCCTGCTCAGACATTCCTTCAGTGAGGCTCCCTTCCCTCTGCAGGCTGCCAGGTTTTTAATAGGTATTACATAGGTATTTCCAATAGAGGTCTCTTACAGTTATTTTCTGAGAATACTCCGGTTTTCTAGAAGCCAATTTTCTTGCACACACCTGGACCCCAGCTCATGTTATCAGTGACCTGCAACATGCTTAGGGAATGCTGTATTCCTGAGAGAAGCAGAGCAGAGAGCTTCCAGAGAGCTGCACAGAAACTTGCCTTTCTTTCTGGGGCCCCATTGAGAAAATCCCAGGGAGTTTGTGCAGCCAAGGAAACTGATGGACTAGAAAGAAGAACTGGAGAAAAGGACTCGGCAGGCACACAGCAGAATTTAAAGTCTTTTTTTATTTGGTAATTCTCAAGTTGCTCACAGAATACTGTGTCACACAAAAATCACATGAACACGCATTTGCCTCATTGCATCCCCCTGATGCCATGGAATACAACTTTTAGAGCTCTTTGGTCAAGAGCTGTGGCACGTGTGTAGCTGAAGGGCTTCAGGAGAGGTAAATGGTACAGACAGGGGAAAGCAGCTGAGTGCTAACAGGCAGGTGGCCTTTGTGAGGAGACAATTGGAGTAGCTTCAGCTTTTAATACATGTTTGTTAATAATGATTTATCCTAGGTGTCCCAAGCGGGGGATGTCTAACTTACTAGCTCTGAAAAGTAGGCAGTTCGTGGGAGAAAGAAAGGCAGAGTATTGCATAGCAGTTGTGTCATCTTCTTATGGCCAAGTAAGTAATTAGCTGGACTCTCAAGTCCTTCTACTTTGATCCCAGACTACACCTTTCACAATAATTTCTTCCCCACGTTTCATTATGGGCCACAGAAGTGATGGGTTTTTCCAGTGCACTGCGTCTTTCTTGTCGATGTGCTCTAAATAACTTCTTTTCCCCTTCCACTCAGCTTTAGTTATGTTCCACTCAGCTTTAACTGGTGGGTCCTGAAGAAGCAGCAAACAATAAATTTGGCAGCACTGCAGCAGGAACTGTGCTTGATTTTCAGTTTGTGTAGGAATGGCAGCTTCCTGAAAATCATATGATAACAGTTTTCAAAGCTTTGTAACGCTATGTTGATATATTGTTACATTGCCTCCCCACTCTCATTCTGTGCAGCTGCTCCACATGAACTAAGCACTCAAGAACTTCACTTGTCAAAGCTGCTTGTACTGTTTGAGTGGGACATGCAGGGGTCCCAGGGCCACTTTAAAGGTTCTTCTATTTACTAAGTCCTGACTTCTGGATTGTGCCAGCATCCAGCACCTGTCTCTGTTTCCTCATGGAGAGATCTGCAAGGAGTTTGGTAAGACCGAGCTTTTGGAAAGGCCCAGCAAGCTGCAAAAGGAAGAAGCTGATACATGAAACTCTTTGGAAGTTTCATATATCTGTGATATATATGTCATCCCTTCCACAGAAAAGCCCACTAGAGACTAGTCCATGTGGATAGCAGGTATCAGGGCTCTGTGCACATCAACAGCCTCTGCAAGCTTTCCTCGGCCTTCCCAGGGGTTTGGCTGCTTGTGTTCAAGGCCAGCTCAGATTCAGCACGGCCATATAACCTTGTATTCAACTCCTGCAATAACAGCCAAGCTGGCAGAAAGGGTGGTGTGAGAAGGAGTTATGAGAAGCCTCATCTTCACCCCCAGACTGGCCACCACTTGACCCAGGAGCTGAGTGGTGGCTGGGTGCTTGCCTGAGCTGCGATGTTGGGATGCCTGTGCCCAGCCTTGCTGATCCCACAGACCAACTTCCCAGCTCGGTCTTGACCTGGCTGGTCACTGTGAGCTTGCCCAGTGGTCACTGGTCTGTGACTGACCCTGATCACCACCACGGGCCCTTTGCTCTTTGCTCCTTGCTTGGGTCCAGTAGGGCTGTGCCTTTGCAGGTAAGGGCACGACCCTGCCTGTCCTGCTGTACCTCCCTTACAAGGTTACACATACATGAGAATATTTTAGGAGTATATGGGCTGGAAGGACCTGGCCACAAGCAGAAAACAACCTCAAGCAGAAGGGAGACCTCTCATTTTTTAACTAACAAGCTGCACAGAAAATTGAACCATTGCCCCGGTCCTGGGCTGTATCTTTACTCACTTGAACAATCTTGCAGTAAACCATTGGGAAATGTTGGTAGTAGTGTTGCCTCAAGAGCTTCCTTATTTCTTGCATCAACTCCTACAGAACAATCAGCACAAAGCAGGCTGTTATCATGTGGTAAGGCAAGCACTGGGGATTTTTGTTTCTCAGATTGTGTCAAATCAGTAATGGAGAAGTCACTGATTTCAGGCTTTGGAGCAAGGTCCCATAAAGGCAACCTAGGGCTGGAAAATGCTTTCTGTACTCATATATGTGCCTCGTCCAGCTGGACAATTCAGATATGCAGTGTATGGCTGTGTATCATGGGACACAGAATCATATAATTTTGGAAGGCTCCCACAAGGATGCTCTAGTCCAGCTCCCTGCTTCTCCCCAGAATAGCTTAACTCTTAGAGAGAAAGACCTGGTTTTTATCCATGATGCTCTCATACCTAGGGTTGCTGGCGCTTAGCTTTCTACACCCCCAGCCCTCTCAGCTCAGAAGTTATCCCCAGTGTCATTGCTGACAGATTTTGAGCAGTGTCCTTAGGAGAAGCAAACTTCTAAATAAATGGCACATACCAATGGCCCTTTTACACAGAAACATGAAATACCTGTTTGCTCTTGGTCATAGCATCATTCGAAGGTGGAATGTCAAAACTTTTAAGTATGTCATCTGTTCTCTGCTGCATATCGTTCTCACAGGCATAAAACAGCTTCTGCAGTGCAAAGGCAACAACTGATTACAGCAGCAATCACAGTGAAACCAGAGGTGTAGAGTGCAAAGCATGTGCTGAGAACACATCTGCATTAGAGGAAATTGTAGAGCTGCTAATTGATTGAAATACATCTTCAATAGCTGTGAAACAAACAGTTTCATCAAGCTGCTTGCATATTGGAGCCCATTCTTCAGCATCTGTGGGGCCTTATCATTACAATCAATGCTAATAATGGCCTTATCTCAGTCTTGTCCTTTAAGGTAATACCACTGATGCCTTAGGTAGCCAAGGAGGTGGTAGAAGTTTTGCTTAACCATATAATACCAAGGTTTAGGGTTCCTTTGGGTATGTCATCAGGGGACCACATTTTGTCACAAATGTGATTCAGGAAGTTAGTCGGATTTTGGGAATTGCTTGGGACCTGCATACACCTTACAGACCCCAAGCGAGCGGTAAGGTGGAACGCATGAATGGAACCCTTAAAGCACAAATTAGCAAAATTTGTCAAGAGACATCCATGACATGGGTTCAGGCCTTGCCTATAGCTTTACTGAGCATCCGCATACAACCGAGGCGGAGGGACAACATCAGTCCCTATGAAATATTGTATGGCAGGCCTTATCAAATTCCACATGTTCCAGGTGAAATTCATATGAGGGGGAAACTTGATTTGCAGAGGTATCTAATGGCTTTAGGTTCCACTTTGCAGAAGCTCCAGAATTACATCGTGTTATCCAGACCCATAGGACTGGACACTCCTGCACATCCCTTCCAGCCTGGAGACTGGGTCTATGTGAAGTGGTGGGACAGTGATCCTCTGCAGGCCAAGTGGAGAGGACCATTCCAAGTCCTGCTGACCACCCTCACCGCAGTCAAAGTTGCTGGCAAAGGACCCTGGATTCACTACTCCAGAGTTAAGAAGGCTTCTGCTCCTGAAACTACCAAAAAACCAGAGACTGATACAAATGAAAATGATGTAGCTTAAATGATTTTTTCCTGTGCTTATTATCTATACAGTTGGTAACCCTGACTCAGGTTTGGAACCAAAATTTGCATATGATTCTAGTCCGAAGTGTATCTTAAGACATTCATTTGGATATAGAGCTAACAAACTGACATGTAAACCAAAGTGGAAAGATCAGCAAAATTTGTTTATAGTTTGCTTACTAACTTAGATTTTACATTAGATAGCATTCAAAGATAACACACTGAGTTCTGGTTATATTTTCCACAGCCTGATTTCATGGTCACCAAACTGATCCTGGATTAGAGAATTGTTTATAGTAGTTATAATTATAATTTTATTTATATATAGTATTGTTAGATGTAAACTGCTATTAGACACATATTATATTTAGGATATTTAAAATAGAGTCTTAACAAGTTAGAGGCCTTGTCAAGCCTCTAAAGGGGGGGAATGATGCCTTAGGTTTTAGCTTTTATATTTTTCAAATTCTGTATTCTCTGTATTCCTAGTGTGTAACTCTGATCTGTCTTGCAGCCTGTTAGCTGCCGCTCTCTTATGCTAAGATAGACATAACAAAGCCTCTCCAGGCTTGCTCTTCAAGGACACTCCGACCGTCCTAGGCCAAAATGTGTAAACCAGCATCTTGAGGAAGGGGGGCAAGCTGGGGGGGCGGTTACATTATTAGCTAAAGTTTAATTGGCGAATTTATGCTGATATGCAAATGGACCAAACTTACAACAGTGTGAAGAACTCGTGACTGGTCCTCCATCTTGGTAGCCTTTGGCCTGCCAGGGTGTGCCTCTGAAGGCCTTTTGAATAAATATCTCCTTTATTCCTCTACCCCTGTCTAGTCTCTGTTTCAGGTTGTCCTTTTTAGGCATCACCACTTTGGTATTTTCCTTCAGATCTCCCCAGCATCAGAGCAGTGAGTCAGACATCAGAATGAGGTCTCCCAGCTATCAGATCAAGCACCAACATAAGCAAAGTGGATTGTTTTCCCACTTGTGCTTAACACGTGTGAGAGATGGGAGTGGTATTTGACTGTGGCCTTCTGAAAGGCAGGAGGAACAAAGTCCCTGTCAGTTTGATCTCTACAGCATTCCACAGGGCCTGCTGAGCTGGAAAACCAGTGACCCAAACTTAGGCCCCGAGTCTGTCTGGTACAGAAATACAAGTACTCAAAGGCTGCTATATGGCTACACCATATTGATCTGATAACAATCAGATGGAGAAAATGGATGTGAACAAACCTTAATGATGTGACTGCCTTGTTCATAGGTCCAATGGTAGGGCATGGAGCTCCTGACTTTCTCCCATTGCTGTAGTCGGAGCATCTCATATCTCTCCAGCACAGCAGACAAACGCAAAGGGTCATTGATGTCCTCAGACTGTTGGTGCATGCTCATCGTTTTAGCCAAGAGCTCCTGGTGTCTAGGTCAAGGAAGATATTAAAAAATGTATCATGAGTCAACATAACTATTTTACTTATGAATCTGTTTCATGAATCCCATGTTTTCTACAATGCACTTCTCAACTCTATTATATAGCTGGCAAGCAGCTTTTGTGTGGGAAACAGTGCTTTCTCAGCTCCCTTTTTCATGATCACAGTAGAATTTGATCAGAGTGGCATCTTGACAATGTCATTGTAGACTGGTTGCTTTTACTCTTTATTTCACCGGTTACCCTGAGAATGTCTCCTTCCCTTTGCAGAACAACCCAAGCCATCTTCCAGAAGTCAGTTACAAAGAGATGCTGGCAGGTTGAAAGTCTGGAGAGGTGTCTGGGCTGTCTGGTCAGGAACAGAGTCCCCAAGGACTGGAGGAAGTGAGAAGTATGTAGCTTTTCAGTGTAGAAACACACACTATGTCTGAAATATGAATAAATACCTTACCTTGCCTCTACCTTTTTGAGCTTCTCTTTCAGCACCTCAATTTCCTCTTTCTCCTGATCCTGTGTTCGGATTGCCTTTCCAGGAAGTGCTCTAAAACAGATTTGCGAGATCTCTTTATTTGTACTTGGACACTGGGACAACAGTGGACATGCCCCTGTTGAATAATCTGAATTCAAGGAAAAAAGCTCTGAGGTGAGAAAGCGTGGAGCATCCAGGAAAACTCCAGGGGAGCTGAACAGCTCCCCTAAAAGCTCCAACCCAGAATTTATGCTCAGATCAAGGGGGGAACTGTTTACATCAGAAGAAATGGAAGTGTGGTTGTGAGGATCATAATGATTTTCCTCTCTTATACTGATTATATAAAGAATCACAGTACCTATTGCGACTATCCAGGTATTGTAGAGTATTAACAGTGTCAGTCAAAGTTCTGTTCTCATTGTCCGTCCATCCATCCATAAGGGGAAGAAAGAAATAATAAACCACATTGCAAACAGTGGGCAAGTATGCAATAAAGTCTTAGAAAATGCTCAAGCTAAACTTCCTCCCTCCAATTGCTGATCAGCCCATAGGGAAAAGAAATCTAGAGACCAACACTTCTCAAGGCTGTTCTTTGCCAGGTGGGTGGTTTGTGATTCCATGCATCAATACCACCAGTGCAAATAAAATACTCCCGAAGTGTAAGATCTGCACATTACATGGGGCAGATCAAGCAGCTCCTGTAAATTTGCTCTGGGTTCCCAGTAAAGCCTGCAGAAAATTTGTTGCTAACTCAGAGCCCTTCCTGTGTCTGGCTGATTTGTAATCTTCTGTCCCACCCACCCTAGTGTGCACCAGCTACAGTTCATTGTCAGGGGCCACACTAAACAGAGTCATTTCTCGTCACTGGACTCTCACGTTATTTTGTTGTCCATCTTTTCCATCATTTTGAACATTTCCTTTGTTATTTTGTTGCCCATCTCTTTCATCATTTCGAACATTTCCTTCAGGATTGAAGTCTGGTCTCCATAGGCTGATGGCTGCTGTGAGGTGTCAGATGTATGTCTGAGGAAAAAAAGAAAAGGAAATTCTTATAATGAAGGGGGGAAAGAACACATCCTCGAAATAAGTACTTTATAATAGCCAGTCCTGTGAGCAGAGGCTTCATGGCTACATCCATGCCAGCAAAGGGATCAGAAACAGGACAAAGGACACATGGGAGTGCAGATTTGGCACAAGTCAGTCAGCACTCACCCAGATACTGCCTGATACAGCTCAGAGGACTCCACAGGCCAGGGTATGCCAAAGCCAGGAGAGTTTGACTCATCATTAGGTCTGGATGAAGTGGGCAAGATACAGGGACAGCTCCTGAAAAATAAACTCAACCCAGACCTGCAGAGTGTGGGGAACAGCAAATGCAGCTGACTGATCTGCTAAAACCAACTTTGCAATGTATGAGTGTGGGGGACTTTTAACAGAGAATTACAAAGCTCTGTGTTCTCAAGGTAATTTTTTTTATTTCTACAACTGCTCTCTGTGTCCTGTTTCCTAATGAGGATCCCAAATATCAACTATTATTACAGAGACAGTCCCGGATTAAGGTGCTCCAGGAGCTTGGATCCAGGTGGAGTAGAGAGCAAGTTCCTCCCTGCAACCAGATGTCAGAGAAAGCCTCAGCATGAGGCTTTACCTTTGGTTTATGCCAATAGAAGGCTGCACAGCTGCTGCAAAGGAATGTGCTGCCCCTATCTCTCAGCATCACTTCCTCCCACTGAAGCACATTTTGGCTTTGTTCACTTGGATGGATTCTTTTCCAGTTAAATCACTTCACTTTAAGTCTTTCACAGAAGATAATTTGTTTTGTTTTGTTTTTTAAGCTCAACAATCCAGTAAAAAATCTGCATTTTAGTCAGCCTTTTCCTGCAAAATTGATGAGCTCAGAGTCTGAGTCCCAAAATCCCACATCTTGTTACACTCTTTATGCTGATTTTTCTAGTTTCTTTTCCTCTTGCACCAGTGTAAGATGTGCTTCACACTTTGGAGCTGAACTTGAGCTGAATTTGGGGAAAGTAACCATCTCTGTGATGGCTAGAAAGGTTAGGAAGTAGAAAACAGAGCTTTTACTGAAATATTTCAGAGTCAGAAAATGTTTGCAACTCAGCACTCATGCAAGCCTCCAAGAAACTTTGTAGAAATACTCAGACCTAGGAAGGTTAAATAAGTTTATCTAGAGACACTCCCTGTGTAACCTACCTGCTGCCTTCTGCAGTCATCTTTCTGGGATCAGTGTCTTCACATTGTCTTTCCAACAGCTCTGTTCTTCCGCAGCCAGAAACATTTTGTGTGTCCAGCACTTCTGTTCCTCTGTAGCCAGAAACACTGTGTGTTTCCATCATCTCTCTTCTGCTGTAGCCAGAAACATTTTGTGTGTCCAGCACTTCTGTTCCTCTGTAGCCAGAAACACTGTGTGTTTCCATCATCTCTCTTCTGCTGTAGCCAGAAGCATCGTGTGTCTCCATGCCTGTATAGCAGTAGCAGAAAATGTTTGTTGAAATGAGTGGGCAGCACCAGGGACTGTCCTTGCTGCTGGGAGCACAGGAAGCTACTGCTGATAGTGTCCTAACAAAGGCACTTTGCTGATAGGAAAAACAGAAGGAAGCCCTGCCTCTTTACAGGAAAAGGCACTATTTACAGTATTTCTAGTCACACCTCTCTCCACCAAATAAAGTCGGGGAGGCTGCCCTTCCCTCTGCGATATCCGTCCTTTCAGTTTCAGTCCCGTCTGTTGAGCCCCCCTCTGGCTCCCAGGGCTGCACACTTCTGCACTGCAGTGGCCATGGCCAGCCAGTCAGTCTTTGTTGTTGCTATAGATTTTGGCACATCCTACAGCGGGTACTGCTTTTCTCTTGCTTCAGGTACAGACCAAATCCGCCAGGTTCACTGGGGAGCAGAGCACGGGCTCAAGACCCTGAAGACGCCCACATGCATCTTATTCAACCAGAAGCAGGAGTTCAAATATTTTGGCTATGATGCTGTGATGAAGTACAAGAGCCTGCCCTCCAGCCAAGCTCACAGCTGGTACTTCTTCCAGAACTTCAAGATGCAGCTGTACAACACGGTAGGTGGAAGAATTACTGCTAATGGGGGTCAGGGCTATTCATTTATTTGAGGGGTGGGGGCTAGAGGATCCATGAAGAGGGCTGAATAAGTTCTGTTGATGAGGACGAATGAACACAAGTCAGAGAGTATTTTGATGAGCCAAAGAGGAAATTAATTACTTTTGTAATTGCTGAAAGCTTCATGGGTCCTTCCTTTATGATGTTTTTTATTTGTCTAAAGACAATAAAACCTGTCTGCATACCCAGGTGAAGGCAAAGATGTTCCTAAAAAACAGCTGCCCTGTTCCCAAGCTTGACAGAGAAACTGGTCTCCCTCTGGGACTCCCTGTTTCAGTCCTCAACAGGGAACAGGGATCAAGTGAAGTTTCCTGTAATTCAAAGGAGATGGGCAGCCCTGGGATCACCTAAGATCTCATCCTGTGTTGTACACCTCCCCTAGCTCATCTCTCCCTCCCTTGAAATGTTATGCTGAAGCTGATGTAAGCTGGACAGCTGTCCTTGAAGCCTGCAGTGGTTTTATCATTTCTCTCTGAAGGCTCTGTGCTAGTTTAGAATAGTTCACAGCTTTATCTGGGTTTGCTCGTTCAGCCAAACACCAGGCTCCCTTAGGGCCTTCCTGTCTGTGCTCTGGGGTCCCATAGGGCCTCTCAAAGCGTAGAATAAACCAGAGCACAGGGACAGTCCCAGGAAAAGCCTCATGTCCTCTCTTTGGCATCCCTCAGGGTTAAGTCGTGAGTGCTGAACTAGATGCTATGGTGGGTGGGAGGCCTCCTCGAGGATTTTCCTCCCCAGGAAAGCTGGGAATGATGTGGTCTGTCACAATGTCACCTCTGGAGTGCTGGGTTCTCATTCACTTTCAGTGGGGGCTGGAGAGAGGTTTTAGTTCATGAAGTAAGGGAAGGAAACTGCCAATTTTCTGCCGAACAGGTTTATTAGGCAGGATGCCAACAGAATATAAACAGAGCAATTCAGGTTCTCTAAGGCGGATTAGCCTATCCCTAGGGAGGAGGACCCATGCTGGCTGCCTGACCACAGTCAGTGGTGGTAAGAGACCCCAACCCTCCTGGGGAGTCACCCTTTTATACCCCTCCCGAGGGTACCAGCCTCCTCCCAAGAGACTTTCCCCCCAGAGACATTCTGATTGGTGTATGTTGGCTTGTTATCTAGATAATTGGCTCCTCCAGATGGGGTCATGTCTGGTTGTCAAGTGGCTGGTCGGGTCCTTGACCAATCTGAGTCCCGAGTTCCTCCCTTTATGATAATTCCAGATGACACCCTTCTTCTAAAAAAATCCATCCCTGTCAGTCAAATCAATGCCTTTTGCTAATACATAAAACAAACCTAACACTATTTAACCCATTTCCCAAACTAAATACACAAACATTTAAAAGTAACCCAAAGAGCTGTATAACCGTTAACTATTTAACAAACTTATCAATAACTCTCAGAACTAATTAAATATTAACTATTCAACAGCCTATCAACAACGGAAACTCTTATCACATAGGCCTGCAAAAGACAACCCTTCATACTCATTCATAACAGTTCAGAACTATTTCTCTACATCTGAGGAGCAAATGGTGAAGAAAAATTTCATTGCAGAATCACCCCCCCCACTGGCTCTTCAGGGATCTACAGGATCTACGGGGTCTTTACAAAATTTGGCCTAGGAGAAACAGCTGACTTATCAAGCACATTGACATTTTGCCTACTGAATCACAGGCGTGGTGGGTAAGCAGTTTGGTAGCTGACCTGTGCCCCTTAGACTCAGTTAGCCACAGCAGTGAAGCCAGTGCTGGGAGTTTACTCAGGTTTGGAGACAGGACCTCCTTCTGTGCCCTGTGTTGTGCAGTGCTCGGTATGAAGGGACAGGTCTCATACAGGCACTGCACCGTGTGACCCTGGGCCTTTGTTTTGTAGAACGTCACAGCTGGCATGGAGCTGAAAGCCAGCAATGGAAAGTTGCTTCCTGCCCTGACGGTCTTTTCCGAAAGCCTACGCTACCTGAAGGAACATGCCCTGAACACCATTAAAGAGGCCTCTTTCCAAACTGTCTACGACCAGGAGGAGATCACCTGGGTCCTCACTGTCCCAGCCATATGGAGCGCTGCTGCCAAGCAGTTCATGCGTCTGGCAGCAAAAGAGGTGAAAGCAGGAGTTACCCTGTTTCCTCAAATTACCTTTGGAGCTTTCTTTGCCCATTGAGGCAAAGGAACTCCTCAACATGTAAACAACCTGTATTTCAAATTTCACTCCATCGGCCACAGAAATCTGCCACATTGAGGGTGGTGAGGGAGAGGATGTCCCAAAGTGGCAGTAACAACAGCTCTGCCCTCTCCCCCCACCACCGTGTAGAAATGAGCTCCACAGAGATCAGTGGTGCAAGAACCACCCCCCCTGCATGAGCTGCTGGGGTGAGAAGAGCCTCCCTAGCAGGTGGTGTTCATGCAGCAGTAATCTCACCCCCTTTCCTTGAACTGACTCCTCTCTTTTGTGATTTTAGGCAGGAATTATCTCTGACATGATCTCTGAGAACCTGATCATTGCTTTGGAGCCAGAAGCTGCATCGCTGTGGTGTAAGCAGCTTCCACAGGAAGGGTTTATGGCAGACAGCAGTGACAAAAAGAAGTTTGAAGACTCCCCTGGGATCCAGTATATTGTTGTTGACTGTGGAGGTAAACTTTTCCCTGTTTAACAGGTACCATCTTTGCTGGGAGTGGTGCATGGCTATTTCACAGTATGGCCAAAGGTGCCAGAACTTGGACTCCACTGCTGTGCTTGTCATGGGGTTTTTATTTTTATTTCTCACCTTATGAGATCTTGTGAGCAGGCAGAAAAATAGGAGGAAAGAACAGGATTGTGTCTCACACTACACTGCTCTTCAGGCCAGACAGTCACAACACGAGGTCCTGTCCTCGCACCAGATCAGTTGGCACCGTGTCCCAGCACCAGCCACCGGCACTCCTCTTCTCTAGGAGCAACTGTAGTTAGTGCCCAGTGAAGTGACCAAAGCGATGAGCTAGCAGGCACTGGGGAGTAAATCATTAAGAATGTTTGATGAAGCACTTCTCAGTAATCTCTCTAGATTCCTGAGGTTTTTTGGTGTGATGTGAATTTTCTGCCAAGAGAAGTCTGGTGGTTGTGAACAAATACCGAAAAGGCATCAAGAGGACCACAAGTTCCTGACAGTCTTCCCACCACTGCTCAGGAGTCCACCACCTATGTGAGGAGGCCAGTCTCCATCTGTGATCAGACAGGAGATCGTCTTGTTCAGTGAGCAAGCCGGAGCATCCCGCTCTGATCAGAAATAACTGTAGGAGCTTTGTGAGACCAGGCTTTTAAACAAAAGTGCATAAGTTTAAGAAATCTAGAGAAGTACAGGCAGAAGAGTAAGGGTGAGGAAAGAAAGCAGCAGAAAAGCACGTGTGAATCGAGAGTTCAGAAGGTAAGATTAAATTCAATGGAAACTCGTGTACTTTAAAGCAAACAGCGCAATTAATCTGAGTCTCTGTGTCTGTGTGTGTGTGTGTGTCTGTGTGTGTGGGGGTGGCACTGTAGACATCACAGTACATGAGATCCAAGAAAACCATTACCTAAAGGAGTTACACAAGGCAACTGGAGGTGGATGGGGAGGCAACAGAGTGGATGAAAACTTCACCAGTTTCCTCAAGGAAATATTCAGTGATGGTGTATGGGATGAATATGTAAAGAAGCACCCTACTGAATTACAAACTATGATGTACAACTTCAGCCTACAGAAATGCTCTGCTAACAGTGATCCAGTCTATATACATTGCTACTGCAACCTGATCAGAGTGGCAGAGTCCAAGAAGGACATCTCCCAGTTCTTCAAAAAAGCAGAAGGAGCCGTGTGGTGTGATGGGACAATCATGATTACACACGAGAAAATGAAGAGCTTGTTTGACTACTGTATCAACAATATTGTTTGTGCTGTGAGGGAAATTCTTTGCAAGCCCGAGATGGACAAAGTCCAGTACATTTTGCTTGTGGGAGGCTTTGCGTCCAGCATCATCCTGAGAGATGCAGTCAGGCAGGCCTTTAGCAGCAAGTATCATATCCTTTGTCCCGTGGAGGCCCAGGTGGCCATTGCAAAAGGGGCTGTTTTATTTGGAGTTAATCCACACATTGTTACCTCAAGAATCAGCTGTAGGACATATGGCGTAGGAATAAGTCAGAAATTTGATGAGGCCATCCATGACGCCCGTAAACGGAAGGTCTCCAAAATTGATGGCTATACTTATTGCACAGATCTCTTCAAGAAATTGGTGGGAATTGGGGAGTCGGTGAATATAAATGAAGTTGCCCACTATGATTTTTTTCCAATAGAACCAGATCAAACAAGGGTAGTCTTTGGTTTCTATTGTACAAAAAAGCAGGATGCTCAGTACATAGATGAGGAAGGGATGGAAAAGCTTGGCTCCTGTGTAGTGCCATCACCAGACACACGGCTGGGGAGAAACCGCAGGCTGAAGATGGAGATTAAATTTGGGCTCACTGAATTTAAAGCCACATGTACTGATATTACTTCCAAAGAAAGTAGGACAGTTGTAATAGATTTTTTGTCTTATAAATACTCAACATATTGAATAGATCTTAGACAACTTTTCTAACCATTATGATTCTAACAATTCTATGACTTCTACAATAGAGGAGGCAATTGGACCAATGAGTCCATCATACAGCTTTCTGTTTACACAGGAAAACTACTAGTCTGATTCTCTGGTTCCTTCCGTTCCTCACCAACCACCCTTTCAGTCCAACACCTCACTTTCTGTTGTATCTGACAGCAGGTTTGTCTGCTGCTTTATCTCATGCCCTTTTAGCTTGCATCTCTGAACTCAATAGTCCCTACCACCAATATAATCATGTGACCTACCTGTATTTGATGAAAAGCCTCTGGATTGGTGTCTAACTTCCACATGAAGCAGCCCATAGCTGTTTTTTTCAGCCTGGTGTCTTCTTTCAGACACATCTTCTCTTTCTCTGACATCAGATCTCTTTAGCTGGAGTCCAGGTTTAATTCAGTGTGTTTCTCTTTTCTTCAGAATATCACTTACTTGTGTGTCATTACAGCTCCAGTGTCCCAGATGAGGGTGCTGAGTGAACCAATCTAGGGGCTTGTGTCCAAAACCTGTGGGAGTGTTGTTTCCATTAAATGATTGAATGGTTTGATCTCATTAATTGGGCAGATATGAATGCCAGATTGCAACATTACAGATATGAATAGTGCTTATGCTGCTGCCTGAGGCCTCTGTCAGCTCTGGGTACTCTCTGCATCTCTGATTTGGGCTTGATATTTGACAAAATCTAATTTCTTTGCCTCCTGCCTGCAGCACCTGTGCAAAGGTTCAGCACAATGTAAGCTTTATGAGTGTAAATTTATACCAAGAAAAGGATGCAGTCCTGCAGTGTGCTGGTCTGGCTGAGGTGGGGTTAACTTTCTTCATACTGACCCTTATGCTGGTGTGTGGTTCGTGTCCAAGATGGTGTTGGTAGCACACCGATGGTTCGGGGGGTGAGGGGTGGGCTGGCATTCGTGAAGTTGTTTTCTTCCCCCTTCAGTAAGGATATAAAGTTCCTCTGCTGAACACCAGCCTCCACCAATGCAAATTCTTGGTTAGCTGGATACACTGCAAGGAAACTCAGCACTGGCATCCTTATTAGTTGTAATGATCACGTTAGAGTCACTGCTGGCCATGCAGTGAATGTTGTTAATCAGGAGAGCAGCATGCAGAGGACTAATCTGCCTATATGTTATGCCTTATGATATGTAAAAGTGGAGCGATTTTGGAAGTACTACCTTTGCTTTCACATTTAAAATGTTATGCATGCAATAAAAGTATTCACAAGAGACACCTGTGTGCATTTCTACCATGTCAGGTGGTACCACTGTACACTTTGTAAGGGCCATTCTGGGGGCTAGGTCCTAAGAAGCTGAGTAGTCCTGCTTTTTTCTTACCCTTTGCATTTGGTAATTTCACCAGTGCAAAGCCCAGCACGGCTCCACCCGAGCCCACTAATGCCCTGGAATGGGAGAGAGAAGTATGGTCTGGGAAAGTGGCAGTGGGGAAAGCTGCCCGTGACTGTCCCAGGTCTTTCCCACCCATGTGGGCTTTGGGATTCAGACATTGACACGGACAGTTGTGACTGCAGCTCCTAGTTTTGCTTGTTTTGATGAGCTGATTACCTTGATAGCCTCAGACACGGAGCATAAGCAGATGCAGGTGTTTGTCCTTTCTGTGAAAGCAGCACTGAGTGTCAGGGTCTCGGGCTAAGCATCCCTGAAACCTGGGATATGGAATATGGGGGCTCTACCCTCAGCCTGACACTATCACGGGTGTTGGGAAAAGAAGAATCCCAGCTGCTGAGCCCCTGGCAGCCATCCTGTGAAACAAGTGTGTCTGCTGGGCTGGGGATTTACCCCGCTGAAGAATAAATAGAGTGGGTTGTTTATGCTAAAAATCACAGAATCACAGATCCCCAAGTTTCAAGGAGAAGAAAAGACAGTGAGGTTTGCAGTGCCTGTAACCGGGACATCAAAGAGCTCTAGAGGTGTGATGGCTGCTGGATCCTACATGGCTGGGTGAGTAGAAGGTGCCACCCGTTTCTGTGGCTGATCTTGCCGGCTTCCTTCTACCTAAAGCACGTGATTTCTTGGAAACTGAGAGAAAGCAACCCCCACTTCGCAGTGCTGACACCATTTCCCGGCAGAGCAATGGGAGGCACACCCTCTTCTCCCCTGGCTGGGGACAGGAAAAGGAGAAACTTGGCCACAGCCCAAACACTGTGGCTGTGCTCCCTGCTCCAGATTTCCCAGCACCATCCCAGCCAGCCTCCCAGGCTGACCCTGCCTGCCTGATGTCAGGTGAAATTAGAGATTCCCAAAAAGTTCACAGTAACGATCAGTTAGCCTTGAAACCATGACAGTGGGGTGCTGGAGCAACAGAACTGTGAACAGAACAGAATGCTATAAATCCTTATGTCCTTGACAAGTAATGGTTCAAATAGATTCAGGCAGAAACTGCAACAGAAGTTTAACAAAAGAAGGTAAAACAATAACTCAGCAACAGGTGGTAGGATGCAAAGACAACCTCAAGTTACCTTAGAAGATTTTAATGTTAAAGAACACACCCCCAGGGGAATTCGTATGTGGAAATGATAGGATACTGAACTGGACTGAGCTCAGCACATGCACCTTAAAAATTTTGTTATACAAGCATGAGTGACCAATCTCCTGTTTCTGTATGCTTCTTTTTTGGTTACCTTTTTGTAAAAAAGACTCTGCTTGTATTCCAAAAGGTTGGAAAAGGTGTGGCCTGGCCTGGCACCCTATTCTGCAGATTTGTAATAAAACCATGTCTCGACTCAGTGTGTTGATTGGCTCTTGCACACCAGGATTCCCTTCTTTAGGGGTAACATCCTGAGGAGCTTCACCCCCATTAGAAAATATGTCTCTTCATGCAATAGAAATTACACTTCAGAGGATTCACTTCCTTTGGGATAATAACCAACACAAACCACGGGAGAAGAAAATGAAATAAACCAAGCAGGCATCCTCTTGCCCACACATGGGGAGATGTCAGCAATGACTTCATGATTAAACAGCTCATTTTTCATAGCTATTCCATTTCCAGGCCAAAATAAATAGGTTTCTGGAGCTTTTTGTTTCAATTTCTAGAGACTGCTGAGGTGTAGCTTAGATGTGTATAGCCCTGTTAGAGATGGCAAAACTTTATGAGGGATTTTTGTGTTCATCTTACAAGGACTTGGAAAATCATTCGAGGGGAAAATAGAAGATAATTTTCCAAAACGTGGAAGTAACACCAGAAGATGGAAGACTAGGAAAGCATGTCACAGAGAGAGCATGGTGACATGCTTGAGGGAGGATGTCATTGCTTTGTCTGGTCAGGGACTGCCCTGTGCTGCTGGCACCTGGCTTGGCCCCAGACAAAATTGACCCATTGCACCCCAAAACTGGACCAACCAAGTAAGTTTATGGTGCCTCCATGGAAAAATATTTAAGAACAGCAGTGAATACTGAAAAGGGAGAGACAAGTCCAGGGCAGGTACACTATCCAACTGGATGGTGACCAGTGGAAGAGCCCATGCTGGAGCAGTTGAGTAGGACACAAGGAGCAGCAAGAACAAAGGGATCCCCATGCACCAACCCCAGCTCCTGCAGCACCCATGGTCTCACCAAAGGGTCTGGTTGTAATCTACAGCACAGGGTGAGGAAACAGGACAGGGGGAAGTGAGGCATCTAAGTGTTGGTTGGTTGGTTTGTTACTTGGCAATAAATTAACTGGATTGAAATTTCTCAACTCCAAACAGGTATTTTTTGGCCCACGGCAGGATGTCTGACTATATATCAAGGGATGAAGCACGTTCATACTGTGGTGTCCCAGAGGAGAGTCGGGGAGAGCAGAGGAGAATTCTCCTAGGGAATCATAGAATGTTTTGGATTGGAAGGGACCTTAAAGATCATCTCGTTCCAACCCCTCTGCCGTGGGCAGGGACACCTTCCACTAGACCAAGTAGCTCAAAGCTCCATCCAGCCTGGCTTTGAACTCTTCCAAGGATGGGGCACCCACAACTGCCTTGCAGCTTTCTATCAGACTGCTCTTTGTTTGCTGTGTGGTAAAAAGGGAGAGGGAGGCAAGTGGGGACAAATTTCAGTGAAGTAATTTGAGGCCTCCCTCAATGGGAGCAGCAGCAGTGGGACACAACCCCACCAAGACCAGTCAGTCTCTGTGAGTTTGCAGCCAGCACTTTTCCTTCTGCCTTGGGGTATCAGTCTGGTTTGTCTTGACATGCTGCATATTTTCCCCTCACACCTGTTCCTTCCCTCCTCTAAACCATCCCAAACAATATAGGTTTTGTCTGCCGTCAGCATCCAGCAGCAGTTTCTCAAGCCCTTTAGCCCTTATTTTGCTTGTGTGCCCTGGAGTTAACCAGAACATTCCTTCTAGAGGTTAAGCCCAGGCATTGCATGGATAATCCATGAAAATTTTTTGCCTCCAGTTCCAAGTGACCGTGACTATAACAGGTCCAGAGATGCTGTCTGCAGCTCCACGCTGGCCCTTCTCCTGCCCCTTATCTCTTTCCCAGGCAGGCAGGGCTCAGAGATAGGACAGAGATCCCAGCTGCAGGCCAAGAGGGTCAGGAAAGTGAAATGCCTGGCTGTGCTGCACCATGTATCTCCAGTGCTAAAATGAAGTGGCTTTGCAGGGCACTATGGCCATGGATGCTGTGCCACGCTGCCATCACCATCCCTGCAATGCTGTCCTTTTGGGGTGCTGAAACCTCCCACCCTCATGGGGCCAAGGCTGGGAGCAGCTGTGGGGTGAGCCCCTGTTAAACCAGAGGGCTGTGGGGAAAGCAGTGACTGTGGCATGAAGGCAGGACTGGAGACAGTTGCTGGAGATAGAAACAGGATCTTTGACTGAAAGACCAAAGTGCACCAGGGAGAGGGGATGGCACACACAGTGCCACAGGGGAGGGCACCACAGTGCCCTCAGCACAGTAGCACTCTTGGGAGAAAACCAGGAAAATTAGTTCTTGGGCAAGGATCACCTTCAGGAAAGAGGAGCCAAGCACCAGCTTTGGCAGGGGTGAGAGGGGAAGAGAATTGATCTTTTTTTCCCCACTGAAAACTGCCTTTTTTCCCTTCTCTCCTCAGACAGTGAGACCTTTGCTTTGGCACCTGACCTACGACTACAGGGCTAGTCCTCCATCCTCATGTGGTTGGTTTCTTTCCTGATTAAAAGTGATTAGGTAGCTCTAAAACCTGCAGAAATGTGACTGAGGAGAACAGAGACAAAGAGACCCTTCAAGATCTCTTAAATCCCCAGGGCAGTATTTAGAGAGCCTTGAGGAGAGAACTGGAGCAGAAAGACCCTGCCAGGACCTCCCTGTCCTTCTCCCTCCTGCTGCATCCTCCATTGCCAACATCTCCTCCACCATGTCGCTCTCTGAAGCAGAGGTGCAAAGTGCCCGTGGTGCCTGGGAGAAGATATATGTGGATGCTGAGGACAATGGGACAGCTGTGCTGGTCAGGTAAGGAAGGAGCCCATCCAACTGCTGCCCCGGAGGGGTGAAGGAGGAACAGCAAGAAGGATGGAGATACTGCCTAGGAGCATGTCTTGATGTTCTTCATGCAGCCCTTGCTGGGAAGAGGAACAATCCACACAAGGAGAAATAAAAGGAAAGGGGTAAGGGGGTGGGAAAAGAAGAAGAGAGAAGAACAATTTCTTCACCTGTGTAAGAGGTAAAGAAAAGAAGGTGTAGTATGAAAGAGAATGGGAACGAAACATGGGCCTTATTTCCCTCTTCCGCTTTACTTCTAAACTCTTGTAATGCTCTTTTTAAACTCAATATTTCACTTCTGATTCTCCTTCAGCCTCACTCCATCTGTTCCATTGTATTATGCCCTTTCTGTGGGCTTTCCTTTCTTAGTTTCCATCCTGTTTCCCTCTCTTCTGTTCACCTTTCACATATTTCACTCTCATCTGGGACTTACATCGCCTCCATAAGCATGGATCAGTTCAAACACTCCTTCTGGTTATCAGACCTTTACCCCTCCCTCTGGCTTTCTTGTATACCACACCTTGTGCCTGGATTACCCTCACAAAGTGTTACGTGCTGCTCTTTCCTTCTGCAGGCTACACAACCTGCGCACAGTTAGGGTCAGGAATGCAGCCATAAAATGTTAGCAGCATCCAGTAGTTTGCCTCTCGGGAGCAATTTACTCTAGAAGGTTTTGCTTTAGTGTCCTACAACCCCAGACCTGCCTATAGAGAAGTTCAGGGCTTCCCAGGACAAGAGAGACATGGCCATACTGGAAAGAGTCCAGCAAAGGGCCAGGAAGATGATGAGGGGACTGGAGTATGTCTCCAATAAAGAAAGGCTCAGAAAGCTATGACTGTTCAGCCTGGAGAACAGAAAGCTCAGGGGAATCTTATCAATGTGTACATAAAAACCTGAAGGGAGAGCGCAAAGAAGGCAGAGCCAGGCTCGTCTCAGTGGTGCCACGAGACAGGACCAGAGTCGATGGGCACAAACTGAAACACAGGAGGTTCTCTCTGAACATCAGGAAACACTTTTTTTCCTTCTGAGTGCAACTGAGCTCTGGCACAAGTTGCCCAAAGAAGTTGTTGAGTCTCCATACATGGAGATACTCAAAAGCCATCTGGCCATGGTTCTGGGCAACTGGCTTGACCAGTGGTGTTGAACCAGATGACGTCCAGAGGTTCCTTCAAGCCCAACCATTTTGTGACTCTGTGAAATACAATGTAGAATTTGCTATGGATATTTCAGGTGGATAACCTGTTTACCCAATGGAGCAAACTGCTTTTTTAAGAAGTTTGACCAAGATGACTAATTGATCAAAGGTAATTTCAAACACACTGAAATTTGTGTTTCAAATATGTTTCAAATAATGCTCATTCCATTATTTTGAATAAATGGAATGAGCAGTACCCCATACTCAAGCAACAATCCATCACAGGCAATAAGAAAGCTTTGCAGTGGACTCTAGGAAGGGGTTAATTAACAAAACCAGTAGTAGGGTTTCTCCATAAAAACACCCACCAGTATCACAGTGGTCATATCCGCTGTCCAGAGCATCTTTGGGAATATTAAACTGTCACAGCCACCCCATGTGAACATGCTCCCACTTCTCTATGAAAGTAACACAGAATTAATGCTGAGCAAGAGTTAACTGCTTCTATTTACTTTAGAAGCAGTAGAGTAAGTTCATTATAGGTTTTAAGGTGGAATGAGCAAAGGAAATGCCCTGGGGAGAGGCAAGGGAGAGAGGACTGGCTGCTATGTGCACGGGGGCTGTGCACATGGCAAAGGCAAAGGAGAAACAAGGAATGCCAAAGTGTCTGTTCTAACATAGAGAAGGGGAAAAGGGGTGTAAATGCATAAGGCAAGGCCCGGAATGCGTAGCTATGTCTGCTTTGATACCTCAGTCCATGAGTCAGGATGTCTCTCATTCCTCAACAGGATGTTTACTGAGCACCCAGACACCAAATCCTACTTCACACATTTCAAAGGCATGGACTCTGCTGAAGAGATGAAACAGTCAGATCAAGTCAGGGGCCATGGCAAGAAGGTTTTCAGTGCCATCAACAACATGGTGCAACACCTGGACAACTCTGAGGCTTTTCTTGGGATAGTGACCCCACTTGGCAAGAAACATGCCACCCAGCTGAAGATTGACCCCAAAAACTTCAGGGTGAGTGAGCAGCCCTTTTCTCAAAGGGTGTAATTGTGAGGAGGGCATGTTTTCCCCTTTGAGGGGTAGAACTGAGGAAAATAGGCTTTGTATGTAGGAATACATATATGTGCCTGAGAGAATGGAGGTGGTGGAAGGTGAGATGGTTGATGGTGGAGGATGGCAGGAGTGAGAGATCTGGCACTGGTGGTGAAGATGGCTGTGCAGCAGATGTGGTGCAGGGAGGTCTGCTCAGGTGGGAGCTGCACAGCTGCCCATGAGCTGAAGTGGGTTTCTCAGTGCCATCAGATCCCCACACCTGCCATTTAATAACAAGATGCAGAAAAGCAGTTTAGCACTGGGCTTCAGTCCCTGATGTATTTTTTATCTCATAACAGGAACTGAGCTTTCTAGGATAACTAAACCAGCTGTTTTTGAGCAACAATGGCAACAGCATTGTCATCATTAAACAAACACAAATAATAAATACAGGATCGAATTACTTGCCCAGATCCACCTAAGGTCACTAGCAGAGTGCATTTATAACTATTTTGTCTGCCTTATACAGCAAAAAGAGGCACCTTCTGGCAAAGATTATTTCCAAATGAAGGTGATTTCAAAAGCAGTGGGCCCAATTTTCAGTAAGTGGGAAAATAAGTGATGATTTCTGGCTGAAAATAGTTTTTCAGGGTAAAGATGCACACAAAACAATAAATGGTGCACAGGAAAGGAATTGGCATTTCGAAGTATACCACCTACCTAGAGACTGCAAGGACAAATGAACTCTGCTACAGAGTGCTAGATAGCTAAGGAGCAAGAAAGACCAGGAAGAAACTTACCCCTCAAGCCATGTATTCCAAAGGGGGCTATAAACATTTGGGACAGTCCCCTGCCACGAGAAGGATTGCAGTGGATGGATGAAGTGCATCAGCCCTGTACAGCCATCCTTAAGTGATAGGTGCAGTCAACATTTACTAGATACAGGATAGTTAAAAACACCACCAGCAGTTTTTGTGAATTCTATAATGCACCTTATTTTCCATGCCCTGTTACAAGCTCTGCAGGCCATGTGCTGTGAATTGTTCTTGTACCCCTTTCTGCCCTCCAAGAATCCCAACTAAAGATATACAAAATATGTAAGTTCTTATGCTTCTAATGTGGAGAAAAGTGCACACTGGTTGTTTCTTCCCTTCTCCTTGTTTAGATTATCTGTGACATTATCTTACAACTGATGGAGGAGAAATTTGGCGGAGACTGCAAAGCTTCCTTTGAGAAGGTGACCAATGAAATCTGCACCCACCTGAACAATATCTACAAAGAGGAGGGTTGGTGAGGTTGTGCACCCTCCAGGCTCTTCAAACATCTTGCCAGCACTGATTTTCTGCTTTTGGGCCCCCAGCCACAGGTGGAAAAATTAAAATTTAAAAATAAAAAAAAGCAGGAAAAAAGGCTTATACAATATAGGTATCAATGTCAATAATTTCCTTAACAAACTTGAGTTTCTACAGCTAAACAAAACCTGCAGATACATCAAAGTCAGCCAAAAAATCCTGATGTGCTTTGCAGTTTCAGTGTTTCAGGTGGGTTCCTCTGGCCACCATCCTTGAAGACTACATATTAAGATGATGACTTTAAGGTTTCTATTCCTAAAAGACTTGCTCCTTCCAGCAGCACCAGCTGGAAGGTTTGACTCACCAGCTTTGGCTCACCTACCACCTCTCCATCCTCATGAATGACAGGAAGGAGACCATTTTGAAGCATCTCCAGAATCTTGGTAGAGGTCATTATTTAAGAGGCATGAGTCTTGTTTTGTGTGACAAGGGGAAGTGGTGTATGGGAATGACCAACACCTGGGAGAGACATGAGCAAAATCCCATCTTGCATGAGCCAGCAGTTGCCCAACCTTGGTTTCTCAGAGCAGCTTTCAGCACAAGGGATGACAAGACTGAGTGTGGTCACCACTGGATCCCTCTGGGCGGGGATGAACGTCTCCAGGCTGTGGATTTCACCGGGTTACTCCCAGGAAATTACTTGGATTGTGTTCCCACATGGGGCAAGAGTAGAGCTCACTAGCTCCTGTGCACTCAAAATGTACCCAGCTGATGGAGGCTGCTCCCTTGTTGCGTGGGCAGCACAGGGGGCTCAGCCTGGCATGGGACCCATCCTGTCCAGTGACACAGCCTGAGCCTCCCTTCAGTGCTAACCAGGTCCTGAACTATTTAATTGCTTTTCTTTGTATTCCTTAGACTTGGTGAAATTATCAGCTAATAACTGCAAATAACCACATGCTGGTTTGCTTCAGTGTAACGCAATAAACACAGAGAAAGCAGATGTGCCCTCTCATTTGCTTCACAGAAAAGGTGATGTGCAGCACTGGCAGCTGGTTACAGTGCACAGTTACTGGTGCTACTGGGGGGTTTCCAAAACCAGCTCAAGCTCCCACCCAGGCACCCATCACTCTTGCGGCAGTCAGGCTTCTCAGGTGGTGGGAAGGGAAGCTTTTCACTTAACCATGAAGCAACAGGTTTGTAAACAGGTAAAAATGCAGAGTTTTCCTTCATTCAACATGTAGTTTTCCTCACCCACTGCATTTGGCAAAGGATGCTAAATCCCAAAGTCCAGAAGAGGAACTCTAGCCAGAGGGGAGGATGGGGCAGGCTGCCTTATTTGCTTCAGTGTTCTGTTCAGCTTGGGGACAAAGGGAAGCATGTTGCACAGCACTGGCAAGGACTGTAAAAAAAAGAACAAGAGGTGTAAAAAAATATTTATAGTCTCAAATCCCTCTGAGGGAGTACAAGTAGTCAAAGCTCTGAAAAGAGGTGGTGGCAGTTCTTTACTCCCATTGCTCTGCGGCAAACCAGTTTGAGCTCAGGAAGATTTGAAGGCAGCAATTTGAAAAGTTACAGTGGTTCCATGCAAAGTCCCCACCCACCTACCACCTTCTAGAGATGGAGACTGAGAGGCTCGAGCCAGGCTGAAGGTGCCTGAGGGCGAGTGCTGTGAAGGTACCTTCTTTGCAGCCTCTCTGAGCCAGCACCTGGAACGATTTCTAACCCTTGTGCACTTAACTGAGCATCACCATCAATACTTTACTACAGTCAGATTTGTCAGATCATTTCAGCCTGGGAAAGGGTTGTACAGCCACGGCAGCTCCTGCTGCCGTCACGCCCTTTGTGAACTTGCTGGTGTCCAGCCCTGCTTTGTTGCTAGTTAATCCTGCCTTCCTGATGGTGCATCTCCTAGGACTCTGCTTGCCTGCAGTGCTCTGGCAGCACCTATGGAAGGAATTTGGGACTGCAGTTTCCTCAGCAGAAGGAAGTGAAAAGCCAGAGCCAGGAGAGGTAAGTCATGAGAGAATTTTCTAATTGCCTGCTGGCTCCATTATATGCCCACAGAGGGGAAAGCAGGGATAAAGAGGAGAGCCAGGGCTAGAAGCATTCTCTTTCCTTGTATTTTCAGATGCAGTCTGCTGCTTCCCAGTTTTGCAAGCTGCAGTGAAAGACAGATTTCAGGTCTTACTGAAAAGAACAAATAATTACATAAGCAGTAACACTGCAATAATTTATTAAGCAAGTGGAAAAAAGTGATCAAAGCAAAAAACCAAAGAGCAAGAACCATTATGCAGGACTGGACGAAGAAAGCATGAACATTTTTTATAAGCCCCTGCTTCAGAAGAAACGAATCTCTACTGTCTGTTGAATAAAGGACAGTGATACTGAGGAAGGTGGCATGTGAAACACGGGATGGAGAACAGTAAACTGGAGGGGTTATCAGGTGCTGCAGGTCCCTACATAACTCTGCACACTGCCATCACCTCTGGAGCATGGCTCAGTCTGCATTTATACTTGGTTTAATGCTGACTGCAACCCCCACCTGCTGTGTCCCTACAGCTAAACCCACCCGCTTCCATGAACCCACCCATGCCCTTGGCTGCCTTGCACTGGTCCCAGGGGTCTGATGTCTTGCTACCATTCTCTCTTCAGCTACATCGATAATCTCTGCTCCAGGGCTGTTTAACATTTGCACAATCATCCATTTGCACTGGCTTAGGGAGCTGGCTCACCTATTTTCTCCCATTGCCACTGGGGATGGGTGGGGCAAGATAGGCTGGACAGAGAGATGGGCTCCAGGGCAGGACTATCATTGTAGCAATGGGATGGTCACTCCCAGATTCAACAGCTGGTGGAAGGCAACAGGACAGAGGAATAGCCTCTTGTGCCAGCTTCACTGCCAAGGCAGGGTGGGTAACAGGATACACTGGCACTAGGCCAAGCACCTCTGCCTGGAAACGTCAGTTTTACTGGGTGGTTCCTCCTGCTGCAGTGGGAAAAGCAACACACAGGCTATACAGCACTGGGCCACACTGCCCAGGGAAGTGGCTGAGTTGCCATCCCAAGGCATGAAGATGTGGCACTAGGGGACACGGGTCAGTGGTGGACTGGGCAGTGCTGGGTTAATGGATGGATTCAATGATCTTGAGGGCCTTTTTCAAGGTAACCAATTCTATTGATACCATGTTCAGGAGGGGATCTCATTTCTGGTAATGTGCCATCCTCCAGCTGCTTACCACCTTAACCTTTTTCTGTTTTACATTCCCCTGACTAACCCAGAGTAATTATGAGATATGAGAATAATTGCTTGCAGGTTCACTGCAGTTCAAACACATTAAATCAGTGAAGTAATTTACTTTTTCTGCTAATTTTGTACACCTTCAGTTTGATAAAAACCGCTACAGAGCTACAACTGCATCAGCAAAATTTCCAAGATCTCAAAACCTGATGCTCAGCTACAGCACCCCTAGGTTCCCTCAAGAGCTCTATTTCATAATCCATTTGACCACGAAGACTTAAGGTCAGTCCATACCATTCTTCAGCTGACCAGCAGGAAATTTACAGATGATGAATGCCTCAGTTCTGCACTCGTGGAAATTAAGGTCATTGGGTTCTGATGGGTGGAGGATCCGTATTTAGGAGCAGTCTCCTGATAGATGCTCCAAATCTTTTGCATCCTAGGTGTGTTTCATCAGTCACCTTAATTTTTTCTTCCAAACTGCACTTCAGTCCTGTATTTCCAAAAGTAATTCAGATTATTTTATAAGGAAATCAGAGACATGCCTTACCTTCTTGCTTAACATCAGTGTGGTACTTCCTGTACATAAGGGAAGGCCCAAACCCAATCCCCCTTTTGTAATTAAATTTATAAGCCATTTGTGAAATGAATGGCATATTATCCAGAATTTGCTAGTGTGGAGTCTAGGCACTGTTTTCGTCACAGTATGCAAATCTCACCC
>VZTH01005574.1:345919-377332 GCA_013397815.1 Aleadryas rufinucha
CCCCTCCCCCTTTTTACAATACAAAATTTCCAATTGCTGGCTGCAGGGGGAGACAGGTCCTCAGTATTTCAGGAACATTGTTATTCCAGAAAGGAATTCCAGAGGAATCACTGGCACTTGTACTATATAAGATGTATCTAGAAATGACTGGTCACCTTTTGTCACACCACTAGAATTCCATTAACAACTATGTGATGATAGATGTTATCAAGCACTTACACTTGTGGCCATACCAGATGGACAAACACTGGTAACTTCCATTCATCAAGCACCTGGGTCATTCAGGAAATCAAAAAACAGTCCCAGAAAGGAAACTGATGTTCAGAATTCAAATGGATTTAAAAAAAAAAAAAGTGTTAAGTAGTTCTTCATCATCCCTTTGGGAGCTTAAAATGATGCGAATTCAACGTGGAATGTGCAATGCTGGATCCAAGCCCTTGCAGAGGTATAAAGGTCCTGTTCTAGCTTTCACTGCCAGCCAACACACTGCTAAATTATCTTCTGTGTTAGAATTATCACCCACGGGCTCCAACCATAGAGAAAATGCTATAGAAACGACACTGAGCACAAGTGCACAGAGTGAATGGTATTACACAATGATGTTAGCAGGCCTTCATAGGCACTTGCACTAGGGAGGGACAGAGGCTGCAGAACCTGCTGGAAATGCCAATAAATCATTACAAACACTGCTCTTGAGCATCACTATTAGGTAACTCAGTGGTGTGATCTCAAGGAGGAAAATTTACCAATCTCCAAATTCTTCTGTGTGGGAGTAGGGCATATCCAAGTAGTTTAAATAACCCAAAGCACTTTCAATCCAACAGAATGGACAGCAATCCCTTGATGTTTTGTCAGGGACATGGACTGGGATCAAGGGCACCCTCAGCAAGCTGGTGCAGTCAACACACTGGAGGAAAGGGATGCCATCTAGAGGGACCTTGATGGGAGGTGTTGAGGGGTGGGTCTGTGCAAAGCTCAAGTTCAACAAGATCAAGTGCAAGGTGCTGCACCTGGGTCAGGGCAATCCCAAGCACAAATCCAGGCTGCAGGACAAACAGACGGAGAGCAGCCCTGCCGAGAAGGACTTGGTGTGCAGGTGGACAAGAGGCTGGACATGACCCAGCAATGTGCACTCACAGCCCAGAAAGCCAGTTGTATCCTGGGCTGCATCCAAAGCTGCATGGGCAGCAGGGTGAGGGAGGGGATTCTGCCCCTCTGCTTTGCTCTGGTGGGACCCCACCAACCCCACCTGCAGTGCCGCATCCAGCTCTGGGGTCTCCAGCACAGGAAGGACGTGGATCTGATGGAGTGAGTCCAGAAGAGGCCACAAAGATCATCAGAGGGATGGAGCACCTCTCCTGTGAGGAAAGGCTGACAGAATTCAGGTTGTTCAGCATGAAGAAAAGGCTCTGGAGACATCTTATAGCACGTTCCAGTACCCAAAAGACGCCTACAACTGGAGAGGGACTTTTTACAAGGGCATGTAGTGACAGGACAAGGGAGAATGGCTTTAAACTGAAAGAGGGTAGATTTAGTTTGGATATCAGGAATCAATTCTTTGCAGTGAGGGTGTTGAGGGGCTGTCCACAGAAGCTGTGGATGCCCCATCCTTGGAACTGTTCAAAGCCAGGTTGGATGGGGCTCTGAGCAACCTGGTCTAGTGAAAGGTGTCCTTGACCACAGTAAGGGGTTTGGAACTGGAGGAACTTTTAAGGTCCCTTCCAACCCAAACTGTTCTATGATTCTGACTCCACGTTTCTGCTTTTGAAGATTTTAGGATAATCAGGATTGTAAGCAGAGTGACTGCCTCTCCTAGAGCACATCTGTATGTTAAAAACTCTAATAATGAGATATTTTTTAAAAGACTGAGCGGCTAGTTAACCACCTTAAGAGACCAGTATATCCTTGTTAAGTTATTGGACAATATGGTTTCCTTTAAATTTTTTTTATTTCTTTTGTTCTTAATTTTTGTTTGTTGTTGCTGGTTTTTTGTTTTAATACAATTAAAGATGTACCCCACAATAAAAAGCAGAAAGAGTCCTTATGGAAAAAAACAAATATATTGAACACATACCAATCAAATGGTACAGATATGGGACTGGCTTTGATTTCAAAATTTAAGTAGAAATAAAAAAGATGTAATGCAACAGCTGTTCAATTTCCGAGTCTAAATAGGCACTGTAAAAAGACATTTCCGCTTTCTCCAGCACACGTTCCTGTCTAAATGCTCCCACTGTAATCAACTCCTAGGATCCCAAACAAAAATAAAGCCCAACACTGGGAACATAACCTCAGAGTAAAAGTTAATATCCATCCACCCACCCTCTTACAAAAAAGCAAACAAAAAAAAAAATTCCCCCAAATACAACCTTTCAATGCTGCTGTTTTGACTGGAGCAGAATTGGAGAATTTAAAGGTTCAAAAGCACCCAAGGCAAGTAGTACAATATAATTTGTTCACTAACTTGTATTGGAAAGGAGATTAAAAACATTGAGATCTGCATCTTGGTACATAAAACTGTTGTCCTGAATAAAGAGAAATCTTTCAGAAAAGTTTTAGAACTTGGTGGAAGTCCAGGACCCAGCTTTAGGCATCATTAAATCATGGGGTTTAATTCTGACTTTGTTATAACCACTTTTATATACTGTACATCTACCCTAGTTGGATCAGTGTTGGAACTGCTCACTGGTGTCCCTTTGAACAACTGTAAACTAAACCAAAGTATGCAACTCCATAGGAAGCTAGAGATCAGGTGAATATACAGCCAGTTATATCTCCCCTGCTTCACGCTCCTCCGAGCTCCTCGGCTCTTCCGATCGGCCGTTAGCGCTTTCGTACGAACGTTTCTTGTCTTTGAAATCCCGCGGCGACCTCTCCCTCGAGCTTCTGTCCTTATCACGGGATGTTCTATCGCGATCTCTTGAGCGCTCTTTGTCTCTGGAAGATCTCTCTTTAGAGGATCTGTAAAGTGCAGCGTATGTGAGAATTCGAGGTAAGACGTGAGTTCGTAGCAATCGAACAGCATTTAGATTTTATACTTTGCTTCTTTTTCCAACCCAGCTTTAGATTTATACAAACAGAAGTGTATGAGAAGACATCAAATCATTCTACCCTTCTCCCTTTCCTACTTCCCACTTCAAAAGACAAGTACTTTGACGTAGGATTTAATCTACATTTATTACAGAGCCCAGATTAAGTTCAATGTGCTTCACTACATCTCTTACTTTCAGCCTCCACCTCCTAGTTTGCATTAACTGGAGTTTAGCTGCAATTTCTCATCTGCAGTCTCTAGTTTAGGAACAGTGTCTAGCCTCAGACATATAAATTACAAACTTAAAAAACATGTTTAAAAACAGGAGTTTGCTTAAAAGCAGAGGGAAATTAACTTGCATAATTCTGAAAGGGAGGCTATTATATGACAAATACAAACTAAATCTGGAATCTGTTCTACAACCATATTTTGTTACAAGAATTAATCCTTGTGTGACTTTGCAAGGTTGGAGTAGTGTTCTTTTTAGATATTTTACTCTGATAAATGAGTATTTTCAAAACCTTTATGATGGAGCCAGGAAAGACCTGTTTTGTTAAACAAACTACGTAGTTTTAAATTAAATTAGCTACCTGTATGGGAGAAAAATGGATTAGACATCCTCCTCTATATTCCCTTACAGATGCACTTAGGTCTGTTGTTGAACAACACGGCATCTGTATTTTACCATGTACTGAAATCTCAAAATAGGGTAATACAGACTTTTACAGAAAATCTTAACAGCATGCTATAAAGCTAGCCAACCATTTCCTAGTCAAAAAATCTGGTACACAGGACAGGACAGTGAGACTGTACTCCCTCCACTTACAGACAGTTACTGTCACTTCACCTCAAAGCTTCAAACCTGAGGTCTGCAAAATGCTCCTGTACTAATTTCCTTTTGTAAGCTTACAAAGAAGCGTTTGTAAGTGAACTAACTTTCATGTTAGTTGCTCATCTAAAAAGATTATTTTCCCTACAATGTAGTGTTTTGCAAGACTTAGTACTTGCAAAAACAGTATACTGAGATCCACAGCCATTACCCCTATCCCACAAACTAGTCACAGAAGAGAAGCTACATGCCAAATAAGAGGTTCATCCTGGAGTTAGTACAACTGTTTATCAAGTATCTTGTGCCCAAGTCCCCTGCAGAAGTAACAATGGTTTAACTCCTGAAACAATTTGAGCTATAAGCCCTGCATGTGTGGCCACTTCAAAACCTGACCTTTTATCTTCTTGCAGGTCAACAGTCTCAGGGTTTTAAGACTCGGCACCCATCACTGTGCTGCTCTCTAAGTATGCCACGGTGGGTAATCTATACAAGAAAGGAATCCTGTTTATGAGCAGACCTCCCTACCAAATGCCTCGCTGTGCAATCCCTACTCTTTCAAGTTATGCTCACCTCATTCATATAAAATAAACCAGCCAATCCTCAGGAGCAGACAGCAACTGAATCACTCAAAAGCCAACAGCCCCAGCCTGCCCTCTGCAGTAACGTTTCCATGAGAGGTCTTTGCAAAGCACTATCTTCAGATGCAGTGCAACAAGTTTATTTTCAGGCATACCTAAACTTGTTTTTATCTGGTGCAGTACACAATAGACAGGCTCTGGTGTTGAGAACAAGAGCCCAAGGGAAAACCTGAATGTATGACAGTAAGATTACTACTGATATTCCTGGGTTCAAATGAAAATTAGCTGTTTCACTTTCTATGCTGCAGGAAAGTGGTATTATCTACTTGACACCAATACTGTGTAGCACTCATCCAAAACAGAAATAATATATAACCCTATTACTGTTATTAAAAAAAAAAAAAGAAAATAAATCACTCTGGTGTGTCAAATCATAAATATGCTGAAGCTGTAACTGAAATCTGAGACAGATTCAAAATGTGTTTAAATTACCAAGTGGTGAGCATAAACTTAACTGAGTGTGAAAATTCTCATTGTGTGTTAGGAAAAGCCATTTATTTCTAGGGCAACATTTACCTCTTTTTGGAGCTGCGTTCTCGGCTTCTCTCCCTGGAGCTGTGCCTGCTTCTATGATGGCTGCGGCTCCGGCTGCGGCTGGTGGAGCGGGACCTGTGGCGGTGGCGTTTCTCACGGGATTTGGATCGAGTCCTTCTCTTCCGTTCCCGCGAGGCTGAGCGAGACCGGTGTCTGCGGCGATCTCGGGACCTAGATCTAGGAACAGAGGGGGCTTACACCACACACTGCTTTCACCCAGCCACTCTTACCGGTGTGCTGTGAACATTATGCACTCTACGTGTAAGCACATCTGTGTAGACAATGGCCTGCGGCGTTCAGAGCTGTTGCAGTGTCTGATCACAGGCAAACAGACAGGGGAAAGCAACATTAGAAAGGCTACAAACTCCTTTTTCACTAATGCAGATAGTTCTACAGTTAATTCATGACTGTGTGGCTACAGCATAGCCAATTCAGGCTCCTGGAAAGCAAATAAAAATATGAAAAAAATCTACTCCTTTACACTTTAAAATAGTGCCTTTATCAGTCAAAGCTGTAGAACTTCATGATGCAGTGACAGGGATCATCTGCCAGAATCGATGTATTATGATGTTCTTCAGAAACTGGATTATATTGTTCCCCATAGCTGTAACAACAAAACTGGTCTGGAAGGTTCTAAATACTATACAAATTTAGTATTTTTTTTTCCCCAAATCACTTTGCAATCATACCTCAAACTCTGACCTCAAACCGTGTAGATTTGAAAGAACACTCATACTATTCATGGGTGATCTGCTGAGAGTTAACCTGGTGCTTAGGATTTTGAAAACATGGGCTTTCACCAAAAGGTATTAGCCAGAAGCTTTTGTAAAGAAAAAGCAATTCTCTGTTGTAAGTGTTACTCGGGACATGAAGCTGCATTGTAATAGCCACAAAATAGATGTAGATGTATAAACTCAGTAGCATGGTGATAAATAGTGTACAAACACACAGAGAGATGACTATGTAACAGAAAGCTTTGTTTGTAAAGATGGACATCTTAAACTAACAGTGCTAGACAAACTTAAAATGTTCCAGCTTGTGAAAGGCTAACTTCACCGCTGGTATTCCTTGTCTGCAGATTTATATACCTTTTGGCATGCTTGCTGTGGGATCTGGACCTGAAATAAATGGAAAATAGTAATTTTTCTTAAGAGAATCTCACTATCAAATAAAGTGCAATTTAGTAATAATAAACCAGACTAGTTGACCTGTTATTGCATTTCTTGTTTTAGTAGCACGTATTTAAAGGCCTTTTATTTGATGTCAGCATCTTTGTAACACGTTTATCAGGAAACATTCCTGTTTTGTGTTGGTTGGGTTTTTTTAAATTTATTTTTGAGACTACCCTACTAGAAATCCAGAAGAATATCTAACCAGCTTTCTAACTCACATCCCTCCCACAGAAAAAGCTTACAGTTGAAGTCAGTATTCCTTTACTTCCTGACAGGCAAATAGTACCAGACTGCAACAGATTTCAGAAATTTACACTGTTAACCTCCAAAACTTAACACGTCGAGAGAACTGCGGCTCAGGTTCCGTTGCACTCTAGACCCACAAAGCCTGGGAGCCTCTATTTCATAGAAGAACAAGGAATTTCTTTCCTTAATCATACATTCAGCTACTTCCAATAAGGAATATTTCTAACACCTATGAAGAAAATCGCTAAGAGATGCAAGGAGCTCATATGTGTGTAAGCTCGCATCTGTCAGGTCTCAAAACAAGGTACACACCTGAAAATTATCTAATTTAAAGACCCTTTTTTTCAAATATGTACAGACAATACTATCAGTAGCTTTTAAAAAGGCTTTTTATGAAAACAATCCCATGTTTTAAGATTTAGAATAAAATTCCATCTCAATCCTTGTAAGTTTCCAAGGAATGCAAACTGTTGTAATTCTGCAAATTTAGAAATGTGTATGAACTATAACAGAGTTTTCTTATTAAACATACATAGGTCATAATGTACATGCAATTAAAACAGATCCCTACCTCCTTAGTTTCTCCCTTTCTTCTCTTTCCCTCTCCTCTCTGCGTTTCAGACGTTCCTGATTTCGTTTCTCCTGTTTATCAGCCACAATCCTCTAAAAGCAAAAGAATATATTAAGTTATATTTAAAAATTTCTCACATGAAGGTGCTATAAGAATAATCTAGACAGTTAACATTCAGTTCTTTCCCTCAGGCATATCCCCTTTCCCTTGTGTATATTATTCCCACTCTCTTCCTCAGTATATAGACTTTTTTTTTTTCTTGAAGAAACAGAAGTTATTGCAGAAGAGCTGCATGTGGGTGTTACACGAAGACCTGAAATATGCAGAGTTAAATATTAAGTTTTTAATAAAGGGGAATTCAGAAGAGTAAGTCATGCCTTTAATGTGAGAGTTTCCATGCCAATCTTATCATATTTTGGACACTGGGGAAAAGCAGAAAGGAATCAGAACTGGGAGAGCTAATTGTTTCTTAAAGGACTTGGTTGGGCCGACACCTAAGTTTTGAGGCTACTTGTTTCTGTGTTGTAACTGTGGGACAAAGTTAGAGCAGATGCTTCAGCTGATAGCCCCCAGGGTGAACTCACTACAACTGGGGACAAGGCACGCTCAGTAGAGGGCCCTCAGATGTGGAACTCACAACTGGAGATCTGGCCAAACCCAAGTCTTGCCACCTTCTGGACATGATGCAAGAAATTCAACTCTTTGTAAAGACCTTCTTCTGAGAGGTGGAATTGCCCCAGCAGCATCTTGATTAGATCTCTGAGGAGAGCTCTGAGGAAGGAGGGGATAGTTATTGTTTTCTTTCTTTGTTAGCAAAGCACTTTGAAAGATTAATTTATTGATGCTTTGGGAATGTGAAATAGTTATCCATGCATATTTTTTTCTAAATGGTGTAAATAATCAGTTATTTCAACCCTTTATGTCAAATTATATCTATATTTCCTTGTACAACATCAGCAATTTAACTACAAGCAAGGTTTCTTGTTCAAGTGACTCTTTGCATAATTTCATGGAGAGATGAAAGGAAGCACACATGACCTGTTCTAGGCATCTAAGTTACACCAGCTATATTTAGGAGCCTAGATTGCCAACATCATCAACAGAAAGAGCTGGGCTCTCCGAAGGGTAAGTCACAGTATCCATGCAAGACAGCTGGAATATTACAAAACATAAACCAAGTCTATTTATTCAAATCCAGTAGCAGCAATTTCTGCTTTCAGGGCTTCAACCAATTTAGCTACTGTCTTTAGTGATTGCTACAGTTAAAATACTTAATTGAGCTGTGAACTCCGTAATTTGTACATTAAGGTCATAAATGGCATCAGTGTTCAAATCCATCCTCTTGAAAACTACAAGTCCAGAATATCATTCCAGTGTCTTTCTTCTGGCATATGATTTCTGGTCAAGATAGGTTATGATATTCCAACTGGATTTTAAATGTTCAAGCTATAGAGAACATGCAACCTCCCCATAACAATTATTTCTGACTTCAAGATATACATAATTTTGTATTCCCACTTTGGATAGCTACAGCCTTGAGTTGTTGGAATCTATTCAAAGTCACTTCCTAATTTTTGTCCAGATAAAAGAAACAAATTGAGTTTTAGTCATTCACCATAGAGCAGGTTGAGTTCCAAGCATTTCTTTACATTTTTTGGAAAGCCTTTCCAAGCGTTATCATCCTCCTTACTACATGCTCTCGTATTTTCAATACGAGAATTCAATTCAATTTAAGTCTCCTTATTACTTTTAGTCAATCATCTGGCTAAAAGAAAAGTTCATTTGGCTATCTCCTGTGACTGCTAAGTATGTTTCAACATTGCTGTTTGTTCAAAATGCAGTTCTCCATTTTACAAGTAGATTCAAGCTCTTTGTTCCCAGGATGCATTACTTTGAATGTGTGTTTTAATACACCTCAGTGCAAAAGAGGTCATCTTACAAATCTATCCTGGTAATTGATGTTAAATTAGAACGTTTAGTGTTTTTAGGCTAATGAAATCCTAAAGTTTAAAGTGATATGAAAAAAAATTCACACACCCAGAAAGAAATATTCCATTAAGGTTGCCTGGAAAATAATTAAGTAGGAGCACACATAAAAAATGTAAGAATGATTTACCCTGAGTTCCTCAAGCTTCTCTCTTATTTCAATAAATCCCAAATGTAGTTTTCCTCCAAAGTGATCAGCAAGTCGTCGGTCATTGTCATGAAGACCAAGATAAGCCGAGCACACTTCACAAACTCGTAGCTTCTGCTGCTGAAAGCTGGAGGCAGGCATAGAATTCCTGTATACTTCCTAGGGAAAAAAAAAAGCATTTGCTGTTACTTCTTAATACACATAAACACAAAGATGACACTTTACCAAAGACACACTACAAATAACCAAATTCAATGTACACCAGAACACCTTTTAGTTAATTCATACTATTCATAAATCAACTGTCTCATTAAGATACAAGGCATGTTTCCTTATTTTGAAAGCAGAACATATTTAAAGGCAGGACATCAGCAACTGGTTTTGAAAATTAAAAAAAAGCAGGGCAATTACTACATTAAGACTGCATTACAGGGAAGGATGAACAACTTTTTCATGTGCAACAACGAATGCACATTAACACTACGATTACTATGTTAACATATTATGAAAATACTATACCAGCTTTAATTCTGAACCCCATTTAAAACAGTGTTAGTTACCTGAGAAATCTATTTGCATTTTAGTCACTAATTAAACACATTACCTGAACAAAATTTACCTAAAGACATTCAGATGACAGACCAGCATTACTGCCAGCAATCCTTCTGGTACTATGGAAACAACTGCAGATACTGGTTTCTAGAAATTTCAGTATCTTTGCATAATACAATATGGAAAAGCTCTCGGTGAATTCTGTCACCTGAACATCACAAGGATCATTTTGACTTTCCTGGTACACAAGACATGAGCTCTCTTTTAGTGAAGACAATGGATCACTTCACTGAAGCTTTCCAGTACGAGCCACAGCACAGCATGAGGTTACAACATGGCTGCCACAGCAAGAGCTGTGAGACCAAACCAGGTCAGTGCAACCATCGCAGCCACAAAGGCAGTGTCCACAGATACTGACCAACACAGCCAAACCAGGATAAATGCACCATTTGTGGAAGGAAGTGTAATTTTAATACTATAGGAGTTTATTGAAGGGTAGAAGCTTTAACTGTACAGGGTGCCACAAAGCAATTTCTTTAGTTTTATATGAAGCAATTAGCTAAGGAAGTGACAGAGATGTCTTGCATTACACAGAGGCCAAGCAATTCAATACTTGACCCTGCCCTCTCCATCCCTCAAGCCTTACACAATCAACTTACTTCTGCTTCTCTCTTCTTTACCCGAGCCTTCTCCACTTCATCCATTACTTTTTGAGATTCTTCCACATTCCCATCAGCTCCGAGCTGTTCTACTTTGGCCAACAGTTTCCCAATTTCTTCATTCAATTCATGAACTCTTTCAGCCTTGAAAGACAAGGAAAGGCTTAACACGGGAAATGCTTTTAATTATGGAGAACAATCTGAACTACTACTGAGTTATGATATGCAAAACTGGAAGGATAGAATTAAAAAGAAACACGCAGAGAGAACTTCTCCAAGTAAAAGTGAAACAGAAAACACCTCTGCAAAAAACACAGAAAAAGGCTGAGTTACCAAGCCCATGTACAAGTCCAGGAAAGGATTTTTTTCAGAAAACTTCAAGTAATTCACACTGTTGTCTATACCAGCCTTGGAAAATTAGTACAACCATTTTGTACTAATTTGTACAACCATTCCTCCTAGCATTTGCATATGCGTGCAGAAAAATGATAGGATTTTTTCTTTTCATTCAAAAAAGATCTAGAGAAAAGTACATTGATTTTTCTTTACTTTATGGATGAAGTTTGGATCAAAAAGTGTAAGAATTACTAACATTTCTATAGCATGGATTCAGAGTCAAGTTTCCTGAGGTCAAAAATATCAGAGAGGTCTCTTCCCTGTGTCTCTTCTGTGCCTCAAAGGCAGTTTTAGGAAGGATAGAGAAAACGTATTACTCTTCCCATTGCTTCAGTATGATTTCTCAGATTTGATATATTTTCAAAACTTGAAATTGGCTCCTCAGAAAAACTGACCTTCAAAAAGACAGCAGTAACTAGTTTGACATGCTTACCTTAGCTGCAACTTCAGCACTGATCTCTTCTTGGGTTTCTGCTAGTCTTTTCTTAGCCACTTCTGTTCGCCGGTCACAGTCTGCAATAAATGACTGTAGGTGGTCCATTGCCTAAAACATCAATAAGAACAAGGATTAATGCTGTCAAGAGTATAAATATTTCATTAGCTGTAAGGCTTCTTAAGTTTATTAAAGCTTCACTTTCACAAGTTTTTATTAGTGATCAGGAAACAATAATCTACCAGTTTATGCTGACTAATCCCACATTAACAGAAATGGTTTAAAAAATGACAATCTACACATTGCCATAGTTTCTACGTATTTGCAGAAATTTGGAAGTGAATCTGCCTTAAGTCATCTCGAAGAAGAAGAAGTGAGTATGTCTAGTAGGCATTAACATTCTTGAAAGGTTATTCAGGATCACTTCATCCAGCCATTACATGCAATACTGAAACTTTTTTCACTGGGATTTTAAGCTATTAAGTATATTAACTATCCCTCCAAATAACAATTAAAAAACCCAAACCCTTCTGTCCTAGCAAAGACTAACTTCCTAGTTGGGAGTTCAAAACAAACTATAGTGTATGGAGACACAGTGTATGATTTGTTATCTCCAATACAAAATTACTTTGTTAAGTGTAGAATTTAAAATTCTCTTCAAAGCATACACAGCTTTAACATTTGCTTGCTATTTGATAACACTAAGACAGCACTCAGGTTTATGATACTCTGAGAGGCTGTTAACAGTTCTACCTAGAGATGACTACCACACAAATTAGCATATAATCATGAAGAGGCAAGTATCTTCATGTCACTGTGCCAAGAGTTTTTCTGCCTCTTTATAAAATTGCTTTTCAAAAATCTTCCTTCAGTCTGTACCAAAACTTAACATCTGTTGCTCAATTTAACCATCTAGGTGCCCAAACTGATGCTTCCTCTGCACTATTAAGACAAAATACATACATCAAGCTCAAAGAAGAAATCTTGATCTTTGGATGCTATTTCATAGTCTGCCCTTAAGGCCAGGTCATGCACTTTCAGGCACTCTCCAAGGTCCATTCTCTGAAAAGACGAAGGCAATGTGGTTTAACTTTTCAGAAGTGTTACAAGGAATAAGGTTAGCATGGTTTTCTTTAACAGTCAAATATTCTAAAGCAAGTCATCTCCTCTGCGGGAATGAGAGTTTAACAAAGCTATAGGATGACAGGTCTTTGACAGACATGCACGAATCAAGAAATAGTAAAAGCAGAGAGAATGAACAACTTATCATGATGGCTGTTTGCACCACAAAATATCATTAATGTCCTGCAAAAATGCTATTTTACTAAAAGTTAAATGTGACTGAAGTGGAACATCACGTATTGAACTTAAACAGTTTAGCAGAACCAAGTTCCATGAAAATAACTGGTAATTAAATGGTCAAATTCTTGACCTGAACCTGTCTGCACACTCTGATAATGTTTCAGTTATATTCATCACCTGAAAGAGCTACAACCACAGCACCACTGTAAGTGCTGCTTAAAAAGCATTCTTGAAGCATTTCAAGTCAGACAGCCGAAAATCAAATCCCTGCAAAATATTTTGCAAATGAGCGAAGATGAGCTGAGTGTTGGACTACGATCAAGAATCAGGGAAGAAAAAGTACAGATATTCCACCTGTAATCTAAAACCATTCTAGAAAGGGCAGGAAGGAAGCATGAACATAAAAACTAAGTAGGCTGCATCAATGATCTCGCTTACAATGCCAATGAGGAGAGTGCCCAGAATCTTATTAGGTAACAAATACTGGTTTAAAATTGAATTTTGCATAGGACACAGCATAAGAAATTCTAATTCAGTCTGCTCACGGCAAGTCTGGTGACCAAGAGCAATGTGCACTTGACAAAAAACAAATGAAAAAACTCCACCCACAAACAACCACAAACCCCCCCCAATTTGTAATGGAAACAAAATTGAATAAACCCAAAGCAACCTCCCTGCAAAAGCACAGGCTAATGCAGAGTCATTGGAAGTGACTGATTTACAGCACTTAAAACCAGCACAGTTTCAGTTAAGTCTGCTCTTGGCACTGCTCACTTGATACTAAGAAGAATTAATCCTTTATTACATTGAAAGCACATGATGAAAACTGAACTCTGATGGAAAAAGCTGTTACTGTTGTAGTTAAATAATAATTTTAAACCCAAACCTAAAATAATTAATAACTTGTGTTGTGAGTTTTGTAAATAGAAGATGAGTGTTAACTCAGAAAGTGCTGCAAGCCAAATGAGTGAGGGTTTTGTTGGGTTTTTGTTTGCTTGTTTTTAATAAATAAAATACTTAGATTTAAGTAAACAATCCAAGCTTCATAAGTATAGTAAAATAAACAAAATCCAATTATTTTAGTCTTCTCAAATTTTTCCTTAGACTTCCAATGAAACCATTAATTTTTATGGAAGCTGTTCGTTTATTTCATATAGAAGTTTCAGATAGAGAAAAAAAACCCACATCAGTAAAATAAAGAATTTTGAACTGGAAAAGGTTTTTTATAAACTGCAGTTATTTAAATCCCCTTCAGCCACCATAAATCTGTTTTCCGGAAACATTTGATTGCAATAGGGAACATCTGACTGCAATGATAAAGGAAAAGATTAGCTTTTCCTTTTGCAACTATACAGGACCTCAGCAATTTTGTTAACTGATGCAAATCCACAAAGACCTTGAAGCTGAGCAATGTATTATAGATGTCTCTTTCCAAGTCATGCTGACATTATTTAAACTGAAGCATTTTTTCAGGAAAGTACTTCAATACTTGGAGAGCAATGTGAAAGAACTTTTTAAAATTATCTGAAAATGAGACACTTCAAAATTATTCTAAAATTGTGAAAAGATTGACTTTATGCTGATTCATCTCTTGTACTCTTTAAGGCTAAACTGTAAAACTCAAGGCCAAGCCTGTATGAAGTGAAACACTTAAGTTATAAATGCATAGATAAGGCTAGTGACACACTTGAATAGGTCTGAATACAATGACAAAAAGCCTGAAATACATTCACCACAGCAAAAAACTCCTGCTATTCTCAGATGCAATCTGCATACACTTTGAATAAATGCATGAAATAAAATTCCATCACACACTAAAAACCCCCAGAATCCACATAACACTACCATGACATGCTGTTCACTTTACATGTGTTTTAAGCTTCTTTCTCTCTGTTTGGGTAGGATTTAACCTCCACAAAACAGTACATTTTCTTATTTCTTTGCTTCTTACTGGGAATTGTAAATCCAAAGCCTGAAGGGATGGTAATTAGTCTGAGCCAGCATTACTACTGAGAAATGTTCTGTCCTCCCCTTATCCCTGTGCTGTGCCACTCCAAGCTGGCACATCTGCCTGTGCTGCTGAACACAATCTGAGTACTGACTGTGTAAAAAAAATCTTAGCAAAACAAACACAGAGGCAAATTTTTCAGCAGTGTGCCTTTGTCCAACCTGTTGGGCAGCCACACAATGTGCTGACAATATGTAGGGGACAACATAGTAGTGGACTTAAGAAGCTGGAGTCTCTTACAGTATCAAGATTCCAAATTCAAAAGCTGTTGAAAAACCTTCAGTAATGTCAGTGGAAATTTTGGGGGACAAGGAGTATATTAGAGAGGATTCCTTTTTGTTAGATGCTTCAATCACAAAAAAAGAAATTTTGGCTCCCCTTCCCCTGTTTGACCCAATAGGGCTGCCTTCTAAATACTCACATGGCATAACAGACAGGGAGCAAGAACAAGCAGGTGCAAGAGAAAAGGATTCTTCATCATTAGTTTTGCTGAAGAAATTACATCATTGTTGGAACTGCTCCTTAAAACAGTCTATACTAGTCCTGGGTAACCTTTTGAAAGTCTTCACAGAAATAATACTACTAAATGTCTTTCATAAGAGTTCTATTAGCAAACGCCAATGTAGAGAGATATAAAAAAACCCACCCATGTTTAAAACTCATTTTTAAATAAGTTTGCATGTTAAATGCAAAAACAGGCTAAAAAGCACTTCAGCTGGTGTAAGTTATGCAACATCAGGCAAAGACAACTCATCTTGGGGGTGATTCATTACTGTCAAAAGTCTATGCTGGATCATGATTGTCAAGAACCTCAATAAGCACAGAGCAGCTGGTATAATATGGGTAGCTGCAAAAGTAGATGGACAGTAGATGAAAATAGACAGAAGATACAGTAAGACACATTATTTTCCTTTTCCACAAGTCCACCTTGCAATTTGGTGCCAAGACATGCCTTCTCCCCAGAGGAAAAGAACAAGCACTGGTTGTCAGCCATTTAAAGATCAATCACATTTGAAACAGAAGATGGCTAAAAGAGGGAGACTCATGTTCAGACACTGAGTTAATGGAAGGCTTAAAAAGAACAAACTTACACTCTTTTTCACTGTCAATACACTGACTTTCAGACAGACTGACACTACTTAAAAGTGATTTACAGAGGAGTTCAGATGAACAACACAAAGAAAGGTGAAAATATCCAAGTCCCCAGGCTAGACCTAACTAAATTTCATTGAGTAAGCTAAGCCATGCTTTGGGTCTTTTTGCAGTTTTCTGCACTTTTACTGAGATTAAAGCCTGAAGATAAGCCTATATGTTTGGAGACTTCAAACACAAATGAAAGTTATTGCTGAAGATTAGTCTAGGTAACCACATACAAAGCAGGATATCAGGAGTCCTTTTGTTATTGTTGAATTCTGCTTAAGAAACTAGCGACTTCTAGTACTTGCTGACCATTTTCTGCAATAAAAAATAAAAAATTATTTCTCAGTGTTAGACAGGCAATTAAAGCTGCTTGATTTCCCAGAGCTGAGGTTTAAAAAAATTCATATTGAAATGATTTAGTAATCATTTCTGTCATCCCATCCATGAAATAGACAGAATGCCTTTGGTATAATAAAGAAATAGGGATTACATACATTTAGTTTGCATAGCACTGCTTCAATCAAATCAGGTACCAAAAAAAAAAAAATTATCACAAGTCAAGTATGAGTTGACAAGGAAGAGCTGGCTAAGGATCTGGCAATAGAGAATCTGTAAAGTTTATGTGCAAAATAAATGTGCACTCTGAGTAGCTGTCAAATAACTGAATTGGAAACTAAACTCAGATGTGATGCTGTTTCTGGAACACGAAATTAAGGTGGGGGGTACCCTCCCTTTTCTTTTTCAGATCTTGAGCTACCAACAGCACAATTCTCATTTTGGCATTTTTACAACTGCTACACGTTTCTTTGACATCAGGAATTTGATTACTGAATATACTCTATATAGACTGCAGAAAGAGCACAGAAAAGCTAAAGGTACTTAAAAGAGAAAGGGCTGATGTTGAGCCAAGTGTGACACAGTAGCACAAACTATCAAATGCTTATAAAAACAGCAGATATCTTTGATAAGTTTTTGAAAGAAGATACTCTGGGCACTGTTTATGTAGATATTTCTTTCTAGATATAAAGATACCAAAGCAGTTCACATTCAGCAAGAGAAGAATTTGTTTGCTTAGAAAGATCTGACATTGCTGAAAAATTTGATACTGGAGGAACCAGATCTCTTCCTTTACCAAACCGTCAAGGCACTACTAGGGCTTGTATGAGAACACTTACTACTGATAAAAAGAAATTGAAGATAAGACTCTTTGCTGAGATCTTCCTTATTATGGAACTCATTCTTCAGCTGCACTACCAGTTTTGTTTTGAACAGATTTCTAGACGTGTGATAAAGTCCATCCTTTCTTGTTGGCAACACAAGAAGAATTTAAAAGGGGATTTAAGATTTAAGTCCTCTGACTCCACTAACAGTTAGCTTTTGTAGGACTTCACTGGCAGGAAAGAAATGCTGAGCAAAAAAGATGCAGAAATTATTAAACTGACGTCCGTAGTAACCACCAAATTCCAGGTATCTTCTGAAGTATAATACTTTTTAAAAGATGTTTCTCTATGTAACCATACTCTCACTTCTCAAGACTTCAACTTAGAATAGATCTTCACCACCAAAATTAGCAGCAGTCTTTCTTATTATTAAATGAGATATTTTAGTGTTTACATAGTGTTTGTTCTTATAGCCTGACTAAAAAATATACTAACACTAAAGCTGATAACCATGCAGAAAGTAACAACTCCCCTCTTCACTGCAATAAATTAAACCTATTAAAATGGAATGTGGTACAACCACTTCTCCTTCCTGGTGCTGGTCAAAGAAATTAAGAATACATTTCAAGAGACTGACATGATCACTTGAGAGGACAACAGTGCACTTTACAATTCATCACCACTGGGCTGAAGGCTACAAACTGAGGTAGCTTATGCAAGCCTCATTTAATTTGATTTGCTAAGCTGAAGCAGTTCACATGATCAAATCAGCCCTGAACTGAAAAGCTGATACCCTGAGACACAATGCCTTCTAACAGCTTCCAATGCTTTTTCCAGAAGTACAGCATAAAATCAGTCACACCCCAAAACAGAAGTTTTAAGCATGCAAATAGCTCCAGAGCCAATGGGACTACCGGCAAATAAATCAACTACAGATTAAAACTCTTTACTAACACCTATCTGCACATGTGTGAACTATACAAACTTCTCTTACACAGTAAAAGGAGATAAAGACAGTACATTCAGTGAGCCTCAACGGATTCAGCCCACCTTGAGAGGGATACCCACAGGCAGGTGAACTGCATCATTTTCTAGGCTCCACTGTCTAAGATGCCTTCTGACTTCAGTGCAAGCTTCAATACCTAGCTCTTCATCTGAAATCTAAATTTAGATGTCTTAATCTGAAGCTAAATTCCACTCCTAATAAGCTTAAAGTTAATAATGTATTCAAGTATATAGCTAAACCAAGGTCTTGATTAATGTGGTTTTAGTCAGTAAGAATCCTGAAGAGCGGCATGCAATCAATTTAGGAGCGTCTAAAGATATGCTTAACTGCAGGGTGAGCCAACACAGCATACTTTGAGGTCTGTATAAATAAAATGCAAGAAGTAATTTTTCTCAACAAATACACATAAATACAAAGTTAATTCACTGAGCAGATGGGAGTTTCTCAACCATCGTTTGCAAGACCACACAGTATTTGTGAAACTTTTTTTCATCTGGGAAGCACAATCAAGCTGATAAGAGAGCCAGATTGATGCACAAGTGTTGGGATTTTCAAAGACAGCTACTGGGTTACTACAACTATTCAGGACATTGGTACTTAATAACAGCCTTATTAAAGGTATTAGTTTTAAATCTTCCCACCTTGTCATTTTCATTAGTACTCTGCTATTCATTCAGAAACATACAAAGATAGAGAAAACACACAAATCTTGTAAAACCTGTGGAAGACAGCACAGACCTTACCTACATCCAGAGAACATTGCTTAACAGGTTCGTACCATTACAGGGGAGTCATCTGACTCCTACATATGCAGCTTCAGTCCCAATCTCATATTATGGATAAACAAACAGTTTTGTAAAGAAAAAAACCAAACACCCACAAACAAAACCCCACCCCAAACCAAACCAACCAAAAACTCCACAAGTCTTATCATCAGTAACCATTAAGGGTAAAAGTAAGTGAATTAACCCTGCAAGGCAAAAAAAAAAAAAAAAAAAAAAAAAAAAAAAAAAAAAAAAAAAAAAAAAAATTGCTAGCTTTAAGTAGGCGAAATATTCAGTGTCTCATCAGTGAGGGTTTACAAAGTCTTACTAATTTCTCATTAAAAAATTTTCAGCTCAATGTGAGCTTTTTTGTAATGATCACTTGGACACCAGTTCACTTACATAAGTGAACTGGTGTCCAAGTGATCATTACAAAAAAGCAGAGCACCAAAACATGAAAAAGTGAGAGCTACAAATAAAAATAGCTTTGGTGAAAAGCATTGTCAAAAGAAAGTTCTAAACAGACACTTCTCCAACCTTGAATACAACTTCTGTGATCTCACCAATTAGTTTACTATGACACCTCTAACTGCTTGACTTGAAATTTCCAAGTCTACAAACCCAGAAACTTCGCAGCACAAAAACATATCCATAAATAAAATCCCTAAACAAAATGTATACACACACTACCTTTACCAATACATACTGCAAGCTGAGGAATATGGCTTTTTATTGTCAAGGGAAATCAAAGCCTTCGCAGAGTTTTGGGAATGGGCCATTAAGGGAAAGAACACACTAAAATAACAGGGCCTACTCATATGAGTCACTTTGTTTGTCTTGTGTTATCTGTGAATGTCCTCCTTGAGTGCTTTTGAAAGAGTAGGTGGACTAGAAACATATAGAAGTAAGCATTTTGCAAACAAGAACAGTAATATGCAGCACCTAGAAACTGTAGATCACCTTGTGACACACAAAAAAAGGGCAATTCACGTCCAGTATTTTACTGATAATCTAGTCAATGTAGAGACTTAACCTCATAAAATATCCCCAGTGAACTCACTCTTTAGGAGTATTCAGGGACTTGAATTAAAAAAAAAAGTCACTCAACATTTGTTACCTACAGATCTTGAATGTGAAGATGCAGCAAAATCTTCCTATCAAAAGTCTGGAGAAAACTTCACAGTCATTTTCTAAGTCAGTGACAAACTGTTCAGTAAGACTCCATGCTTCCTGCCCTTTTAAAAACTGCTGTTAAGAAAGAAGGGCTGTTCCTGCAGATCTATGACCAGGTAAAGAGCAGAACATCACAAGGGCCAGGTAAAGCCCATCTCTTTTGAGTCCTCCTTTCTACTACTCTCACTAAAAGGATGAAACTAGTCACTGTTTTTCTGGACCCAGATTTACATTGTGGAACACATTTTCTGGTAGGATGACTAATTGCATGAGGAAGGAAAAGACTGATATTCTCTAAAGAAGCAGTTTCGTTTAGTATTCCAAGAGCCGCAGCAGAATCTGGTGTGAGGCTGATGAAAGCTTCCAGCGAGGATTTAAACTGTGTCAGCTGCCCCAGCCTACATGACTGACCTGCAATGTAAGAGGCACTGTTGCATGACACCTATGACTTTTATAGTTCTAAAGATAAACATTTCTTACTTGCAGCTGTTCTAGAAATCTCTGCTTACAGAAATTGGGACCACAATGAAAAGCTGTCAAATGAATCTTTGACAAGTCTCTTCCTGTGGATTACGACCAATGCCTTTGTATGCTTTTACAGCATACTGGTATGTCCCAAATCTCCCCCAAGCTTGAGCTACTTTGCTCACTACACCACCAAAACATCATCCAACATAACAGATGGGTGAAAAGAAACACATTGTTCTCCCTCTTCCCCCATTTTGTTTGGACAGTAATGCACAAACCAGTTCAAAATAAAACTATATATAAATTGATACACAATACCACTTCAAATAATCCTTCAGACAGATTTTTCAGCACTTATTTTCCCCAGTGCCAAAGGGTAACAAAAGGTGCCAACATCAGTAAAAAAAGCTACCGTAGCAGCATTAAGAACAGTAGGCACGTGGGACTCCCTTGCATCATCATACTACATCTCTCTACTATTAATTATTCTAACATCATCAAACATTAGGTTAAATAATCAATGAAACATTACTCATCTGCCTTTCACAAAAAATAAGCTACCTTAAACATGGACCACAAGGGAAAGTACAAGCACACTGACAAAGCTACTGGCATGTGTCAAAACCCCTTGTTTCCTATGCTCAGGTAGTGGAATTTCTACTACAGAGTACACAAAAGTCCAAGTCAAACAAGTTGCTAATATGCCATAAATGGAGATTTAAAAATTGCTTTAGAATTTATGAAAATGGCACAGTAACTGGATATTGTACAGTAAGTGTCACTATCATATTAAACTTATCTCAACTTTTAGAAAAGTAATTATTTGAACTTTCAATTATTTTCATTAAAATATTTCTGAAGAAAGAAAAATCTCTGTACTTCACTATATAAATATATCTGTGGAATACTTTCCCACTACAACATACATTTTTAAGAAAGTAACTTCATAACTTATGCATACAATACATTTTATTTCTATTACTTGCAACTGTACCACTTTAAGGCCACTTTGCTGTAGTGCAATTCACGTAGGTAACGTTATTTGGCTTTCTGTGTTATAGTAAACAATAACATTTCAGTAATAATTAGCATATAGAACAGAAGAATTCTAAAAATTAACTTTAGAACCCATAAATTGTTTATGAAAATTCCTGTGAACTACCAGAGAGCGATAGATAGTCACTGAAAACCATGAAATTAAAGGAGCTACTACAAAGAACAAATATAATTCAATTTCTCCACTCTTATATAAATAAAACAGGAGATTTAGCTACATACAGTTCCAGACAGCACATCATGAGGGCAGCAGTTGAGAAGGTGGCTCTTGCACACTCTGTCATCACTGAATTTGATTCGCTGACGGGTCGTGTCACCTGCAGTATAGAAATGAGCACATTCCAGGTCAGAAATCTGCGGCAGTCAGACACGTGCTGCAGGTTACATGCAAAGCGTTAACAGTGCCCTGTCACATAGTGAAGGTCTATGGAAATTAGAACTTAAAACACTCTATGCTTCTTTGCCAAATAACACCAAAACCACAAACGTGTGTTTTAATGCTCTATAATGCTATTTAAAAATCCTCTCACACTTCCCCTTCAAAAATGCAGCAGGAAAAGTGCTTGAAACCAGAAAGTCAGTATTAGCTTAAAAACACTTTGATACAATAGCATTTGTTAAATGAGCTATATAATGCTCTGTTCAGACTTTGCATGAAATAGTGATGTATTTCTATGTAAGAATTAGCATATAAAAGCAGCCTCATAAACACAAAATGATACACATTGAGTCTTCACCAAATCCCACCTGATCCTCATTTTATGATTTTGCTCTTGGATGCAATACACCCTTTAAAATCTGATGGATAGCATAAAGAGTTGGCAGAAGAATGATTTTAAATGCTTACAAACCTGAAAAAAAAGATCAGTCAAACACACGGGCATAGCCTATATGCAAAATATTTTAGAGGTGTTTGCATATCTCCATATGAGAAACCTTTTTTCTTTTCTCTTCTACATGCTGTTTGTTGGGCTGGAACATCTTAATTATATCTTCATCGTGGCAGGTTGCAGCTCCTGCATCAGCAGAAGCATCAACCTGCCCAGACACTGAGGTCCAATTGTAAGGTTAAATAACCCCTTCTCGGAGCAAGACCTGAAGTCTTCAGAACAAAGTAACCAGCTGGTATTCTGGGGATGAGGGCTGAACATGTTTCCCTTTGATTCAGAACATAATTGTCACTATTTGAAATTCAGAAGAGAGATCACTGCAATGGCTCTCTTCTTGTTAAGACACAGGCATGATAAAACACCTTAATCTCTCTAAGGATGCAGCCTTTTTTTTTTTTTTTAAACATAATTTGATATGATCTCTTATCATTGAAAACCTACTGGTGAATTACTGAAGCAAGAAGGGCTGCTGGGAGAAAAAATGACATACAGTGAACTCAGACAGCAGCCTCTTCCATTTCATCAAATATTTTAAAGAATACAGATACATTTTGCAGTTAGTAAAATTTTTTTATGGCTTCATGATTTAAAACTCTAAACTTCTAGATTTGAATCTATTAAACAATTCAAGAAGCCATACTCATTACTGAGGTTAACTACAACAGAGAGAAATAAAAAACCCTGTATCTTTTTAGTCAAGCCTTTCTTACTACTATGTAATCAGATTTTTAAATATCTGTTCTATGTATAGGATGCTAATATATAACATTTTCAGATGGGCCATGTTTCAGATTCTTAAGTAAACAGAAGTTTCCATAAACAACACATGCTTAATTTGCCTGCAGGATACAACAGTTAAAACCTGCAACCCACACACCAAAGAGCTTCAAAGCAGTTCAACAATAGGTTTTCTAGAGGGCAACCTTACTGCTTAGTTGTACTTACACTACTAAAAATTTAGAGTAATCCCTTTATAATCATGCCTGCTACTGCAGTAAAGAGTTTTGCTCTTCTTTTTGTTTTGCTTTGTTTTTTGTTTTTTTTTTTTTTTCTTTTCAGGAGGTGGATCTTTATTTTTTTAAACACATAACTGCGTTTGTTCCACATTCATTAACACATCTGAAAAGTTATTGATAACTCACGGCTCGGCGAATGCGGGGCCTTTCTGACACTCCCTTGCAGATTGATGTAGGCAGGCAAAGATACATTGAACCTTTATAAATAAAACAAGGGGCCAGATTGTTCAGTTTGTATAGAATAATAGACTCTGCCAGCAATTTTAACACAGCATCTAGAAATACATGTTGACTGTAAAGATTCTTCTATATAAAGACACATCAACAAAATAAAGAAAAGTATTTTAAAAAACCCCACAGCTGATGGCCTAATAGCACTAACCTATCAGGAGTCAAGCACTTATTAAGACCAGAAAATTGCTGAAAGACTCAGGTTTCTTAGGTAAAGTTGGCAAATAGTATTTTCACAGACATTACCTCAAAACAGCTTTTTTCACACTTCTACCACAACTAGATACTGACACTATAGCTGAAATACAGTGTTTTTTCATCAAAGCGACTAGCACAATAATCACAATTACCAGCCTGAGGTAAGACAGCATAGGGGAAAAAAAAAAGGAATAAAAAAAAGGGGGAAAAAAAAAAAACAACTGGCAGAAACTGATCAACAACAGCCTCAAGAACACTTTACACATTTGTATTTTAAACCTTTATTCTTCCTGCACTTTGCCTTTATTCAAGCATTTAAAAAACCCTTACAAATAGGACTGGGGTATTTACCTTTTCTTTTCGACAAAAAGCAATTTAATACATTTGCATTTATTTTTAATCTATGCTGTTTCAGAAGGAAAAGTTTACCAAAAAGAAAAGGTGTCACATACCACATTCTAACAGTGATTGACTTTTGTGTCCCTCTGGCAGCTCATCTGCAAGTGTGATAGCCTCAGAAGAAAATGCTTTTATTTCTTCATTAATTTTGTGAGCTCCAATATTCCTAAATAGTGCACACTTTTTGACAAAGATTTATTCTGCTGCTGACCTACAGATGAATCATCCTGAGTGGGTGATGACCTAGGATCTACATGGGTTGCTGGGGGGCAGGGCAGAATAAAATCTATGGATCCACTATGCAGCTGACATTCTGCCTAGAGCTAATGAGATTTATGCAGATGCCCTCTAAGAACTAAAACAACACAAACAGATGTGCTCTTAAGCCAAGGACTTTTGCAGTACAGCAGGGAACCAAGATCCTACTTCTCCTTGTCACACTGTACGGAAGTTGATATCTTCTTTGTATGGTCAATCAAACAAGTGAATGCTAAATCTAAATAATGAGTATCCAAAAAAAGTCTTTATACATTCTGTAATAAGAAAGTAATACACTCAGGCACCAAGTAGCTGCAGTCATCTAAGTTTTAGAAGTATTCTTAAACATTTATAAAGAGGACACTATCACTGATATTTCAGACCTTATTACAAATTCTATTTTAATAGATAAATAATTAAATTAGCTCAGAATAGCAGTTTATTTAACCCTGCCTCTAAAGAATAGCAGAATATTCAACTATTTGATCTTCAAGACTCATGCTCATTAAAGACATTAATTTACCAGGCCATTACAGCAGTCAACATCTATTACTGTAAGCCACCCCTGTGTTTCCAATTAGATTTTTTCCACTAAAAAAAAAAAAATCATATGGTTGATAAAATTAATATGGAGAAAAGATAAATTAAATTTCTCTCAAGAAGTATCAGCTTTAGTTTTACTACCTGTCCCAAACCACATTTCTCTAAGAGATTATTTTCCAGGTGAATGGAGAACTTTGCAACAGAACTGAAACCATTCAAGAAAAAAAGCAGAACATGAAGGAAATTTCTATACTTGCACATTTCACATCCTTTACAAGCATAAAGAAACTGAACACAAGAGACACAAATATTCAAGAGATTATGGCAGTAATGTAAACTGTCTAAAGGAAGTTTTCTATTTTGTATAAAACATACTGACTACAAAATTAACATCAATATTCAAGACCAGTGCTTACTGCTGATTAAGGAACACCCAGAGGTTAAGATCACAATGTGCACTTGTACTACACAATTCACTTTGAACTCCCAAGTCTAATCTATTAACAAGCCTCCACAACGTCATTCCTGTTCAGTATATTTTAATCACAACCCAGCAGAACGAACACTCATGCATCAACAATGCTTAGCATTGTAACATGGCTTATAACGACAACTTCTTTGATCCAGAATCTCTTACTATTCTGATGTATCCTAATGCACTACTGTCAACAATCCCAATGCACTGATGAGAATTACCCTTTATAATCCAACTGTAACTTCTAATCGTAAACCAGTGGTGCAATCCATGCAAAGGAAACAAAGTGCATTTTCATGCTGCTGACTTCCTGAATTAAGATACATCAACAAAAAATGGTTAACGTTCCACCCAAATTTTTGAAGCATGAGTCCCAACATGTTGGCAAGGGACTCTTAAAGCTTTATTCAAGAAGAGCTACTAACTGGGTGGAGCATGTGTTTAAAAACTATCAAATTCCACCCGCAAAGCAAGCCCTGCATAACCAGTATCCAACACCATTATTTAACTGAGGCTTACACAGGCACAGAAGATCCTGTTCCTGCTGCACGGTGAACAGGCAGCTAATTCTGATACTCTTGTCACTAATGCTGGACACGTCCTGATCCTAACACTTTTAGAATAATACTTATTTCTAAGCAGGACTGCTTCTGGTTTACACCATGACTGAAGTAACACTTATGAATGCAGAATATAACGAAACCATCCTTTAGCTAATGCATTACAAGTGGAACAAATATAGGAATGTTTTTCCTTGAGGTATGAATATGCCCATTTGCTTCTTCATAAATGTCATTCTGGACAGCATCCCAAGTAGAGAATAATTCCGCAAGTCCTTCACTGTCCCCATCATTTTTAAGGTCTAAACTATCAGAACTTCATAACAAAGCCAGAAAATACAGACAATTCACAAAACACAGTCATTACTCTTAAAACCTCCTGATCACTCCTGATTGACAAATAAAGCACCTTTTCATGAAGTTCGTGTGTTGTGACTACTTTCAGATTTCTGAGCTGATTTCAATTCAACATTTTGGGGAGGTTTTGCAGAAATTCCTGTATATGAGATACTTTTCTCTGCTTTTGCTGATCTGTATTTGAAAGCAGAGCTCTCGGAAGAGGCTCTTGGCTCTCTAGCCTGGCTCTCAGCCTGGAGCTACCCAAATGGCTACAAAATCCTCAACAACGACTTATCAAAGTTTAACACACATACCACCTTCTACCTCCAAGTGTACAAGCAAAGCGGAAACCAAAATCTACCTACCCTGCAAATACCAACATCAACCCTCCACCCTTTGTTAAGTATACAGAAATTCTTCAATAATCCCGTACTAAAACAAAGAAATTAAAAAATGGGTTACAAATTCTAGATTACACCTCTGTTACCATATAAAGTGTGCCACCAAACACAGGATGACTAAAGCAAGCACAGTGTCACTTTGATTCCTCCCAAACAATGAGGACAAAAAAGTCACACATTACTAACCACTACTAGGGGTAACTGAAGTGTAACCCAGGAAAAACAGTTACGACATGAACAGATGCAAAAAGGGTATTATTATAAGCTTCAAAGCCAGAACAAGATGATCTACAACAAGAAAAGGGTATCTGCTAGTAACAGCTAAAGAACTGAGTTAAAGACGTCAAACACAGCAGCTCAGCTCAAAAAGCTAGCAGGTGAAGCAAAAAGAGGTGCTGACTGGCACTTCATACAGGTTCTGTCTAAAGGCTCCAGAGATTTTTCTGCGAGTCACACAGCACAGTATTTGCTAGGATGCTTGGGAGAACCTTCTCATGACCACATGTAAGTCTCAGAAGCATGCACGAATTCACGTGTCTCTTAAGAGACTCTAGTTAACTTTGCTCGATTTTCATATTTCTAGACTGTAGTCGAATTTTGAAGCAGTAGCAATTATTTTAAAAACCCAAACCACCAACACATTTCTTTGCAACAGTCAAGTCTGAGCAGTTTCAAGACGTTGTGTGGCACCAGGGCCAATGGGATCTGCTGTGTCTGCACTACTGTCACAAGTAATGATCCTACTTCACCCTCTACTTCCAACCAATTCCTAAGGCTGACTCCAGCACTCACTCCTGCAGCAAGGCAGAGCACATAACTGACCTTGTAGAAAATGAAACACTTGGGCAAGATAAGCAGATTCAAGATAAAATGGGATCTTTCCCATCAGGTCTTCTACAGAAAGCTTGTCAATCTTTGCCCATTCCAACTATATTCTAGAAAAAAATCCAGTCCTGGGGATACTAATATCAATTGTTAACATTTCACTCAATTTGTAAATGACTCAATTTATAGTTATGATCCTATCTGCAAGGTTCACTCCTGTTTTCTAGAGAGCGGGGATGGCAAAAGCAGGGTTTACCTAAGCATACTATTAAAAAAAAGTCTACTCAATTTTACAGTTGAAAATCAGTATTTTAAAAAATAAAAGTCATACTTTTCTATGTGCTTACTCCTAATACTCCTAAATGACAAGTTCCTGCAGCTCCAGCCAAAATCAAAAAATTCAGCTTGAACTAACCTTTTAACTATCGACATACGGAATAAAAACTCCTTTAGTTTTTATTCCATAAAAAAACCAACCAAAGAAAAAACCCCATTCACATGTAAGTACAAAAGATTAGCACCTGGTTTTCAGCACTACTTATTTCTCAATATTTGGAAAACCTATACTATATGTTCATTAATTTATATTTAAATCCTCTCTAGGTATGGCAGGTTATCAGTACTTGAAAAGCCATTTCAGAGAAGATTTTTTTTCAGCCTGCAGTCATGACTATATTAAATAAACCCAGCTTTTTACTAGCATCAAAAATCAATGGCACTTTTAATTTTTTTAAAATTTTGGCACAGTCCACATCCAATTCAGTTTTCCACTTGTCGGAGAAGTGTGCAAGAGAAGGTTAACCTAGGTAATATGCAGTGTATTTTTAAAAACTCACTTGCTTTTAAATAATAATTAATAAACAAATGGTTTTTTCCCAGGTGTGTAAAAGAACCATTCCTGCCATTCACACATTTAATTAATTGTATTGACATCACCAACTCAATTGCTTTTCACGTAATCCAGATGTATTCTAAGAATTGCAAGACTGAGAAGACCTGCAGACTAAGAACTGGCAGCTCCTGAGAAGCACCTGCCAGGTCCCTTCGGTTTCATTCTCAGTCAGGTGTCTGTCACATGAGCAAAGGCAGGCACGGAGCGGGGGGCACTGGGCCGGGCAGCTGCCAAGGGGCTGCCCGAGCCCCACATCCTGGCAGGTGCTGTGTGACTGCAAGCGCGTCTATGCTGCTGCCAAAACTCAGCCAAGGGAGGAAGCAGGCTGCCAAAGAAGTCAGGAAGCTCTCACTTCTCCCTGCCCTCAAGCACAGGGCCCTCTGCGAAAGGCTACAGCCAGGGGCAGGCCTGGAGCAGCACAGCCGCGTCTAGATGGCCAATGCTGGGCAGCCCTGTTTGACATGAGAAGACTACTCTCTAACACAGTTTATTTTTCATGAATATTCGTACAGCTTAGTGGGTATTTTTTGAATCACTGTGTCCAATATGGAACTGTGCTTTCTAGGTGTCCTCAGAGCTTAACAGCAAATCCATAAAAACACTTAATAACTACATCTTCCAGGCTTTTCCATTATGGCCCTAGGGACACCAGTTATAATGAGTGTGCACATAGATCCACAAATTACAGCCTACAGCTCATCTCCTAAAACCATGTTTGAGCATCTCATTGCAGAATTTTCAAAACCATTTTCAGAGCATGTTCATATTTTCCACAAATGATGCTATAATCTAAAAGGGGAAAAAAACCAAACCAAACCAAAATGCCCCCTACATATATTCAGGCACGGCCACTGGTTTTAAATTTACCTCTGAGTTTTTTCTACTCTCACTGAAGAGATCAAATGTTTGATCTACCTTTTTTAAAATAGGTAAGATTTTTAAGCTTTCACATTCTAGGCTTCTCCAAAAAAAAACCCTGAACAAGACAAAAAACCTGCCAGACTGTGTAAAGTATAAAAAACTAAAAAGCACTTCGGTAATTTTGATCAATATAAACCAAAAACATCACCCAAGAGCGAGCATTTTTTCAGAGACTCCATTGCATTTTAAACTCTACTGCATACACAGGCAGAGCAAAATGAAAGGCAATGGGGACAAGTGGTGAATTTAGAGCAATGATCTACCAAGAAATTAAAAAATTGGCACACCCTAATGAAAAGCTGCAATTTGCATCTTAACAGAAATAGAGTATTTGTCAAAGGTAATAGGAATATAAAAAAAAATCTAATGACCCCAAACCCCACTATCCTCAAGGTTAGCAATATTTCAATGACCTTGAGCCTGGCCTTGGATTTATTAAGTACCAGCTCTGCAAAAAAGGGTTAATTTTCAATCCCTGTGTACAATTCAGTTTAAACAATGCTCCACTGAACTTTTTTTTTTTTTCTTTTAAACTAGAATGGTGTAACACTGAGATCCTCAATCCAATAATGAAAGCCAGTTTTACAAATAGTCTTTTCTCCTTATCCTTCACCATCCTGCCCATTTTGTTTAAATGCTTCCTTTCTAGCCAGTCAGTTTCTGAACAGTTCAGCACATGTGGTTTAGGAATTACAGGGTGCGGGGGGGGGAAATACAATGATCAATACAATAACGGCTTTCTTACAAAGCCAGAGAAAATATAATCTGAAATGGCTTTTCCTGGCTTAGATTTTAGTCATTTAACATTTTTGGGCAGCTGTCTCAAGTAAATCACACTCTTCTCCCACCACCCAACAGAAAATACCTTCAGAAATTGAAACAGCTCTTCCACCCCTCTTAAACCTTCTGTGTAGTCTTAGGGTATCACTGAGACAGCGATCTAGGTGCCAACACTGGGAAGACTTGAGTTTCATAAGCACAATGTGCTTACTTCGCCAAGCACTCAGACATGAGCAGCCACAACAGGATGTATTGGAAAATCTTCTGGAGCAAGACAAAACCACCCTAAATTAGATCTTGCATGATGACAACTCACTAAACAGCCTTACTCTGCAAGACAATCTTTGCAGAACAATAATTTAGAACCCAGCAGAAAGCATTCACGATACAAGGGGTATGCATAAACCAGTTACATTTATTCGAAATTCTAGATTATACTAAAAAAAGCTGTCATATCACATTAGCCCAGCACCAAGAGATCATCAGGATATACAAGGTATATCCCACTTTCCGCATCCTACTCGGTGCATGAGGAAAACAGGTAACCATTAACTCAACACGAAGCTTCAACAAACGTTAACACGCCTGCAAGAGGGAGTACAGACTGAGTACGACATGCAGAACATTTAAATTATCTCTAATTGCTGCCTACCCTCGGGTGCAGTATTCTCTTGTTTATAAATTAAGGACTGCACAGCGTAACTGGAACTCCTCTTTTCTAGCAGCCCCCCAACTATCTGGATTTACGGGCGAGTGCCGGTTCAAACTTTCAAGCTGATCGCCATGCACCCCGACAAAAACTGCGAGCAGCTTTAAGCAGCAGTATTCATCATGGTGTGATCGCAGAGCGATCTGAAACCTGACCGTACATCTAGTATCTCCCTCTGGGTATTACTGCCTCCAGATGCTAAGCTTTTACTTGGCTCTTTAGGGCTTGTTTTTAAAAGGGTTTGTCCACTTGGTTCAACCACTCATTGCCTTTTAGAAAGCAACAGCTATACCCGTCTACTGACTGACACGATGGTTTGGGCCACAATTTAGATAAACCTGTAAGGACACAAAAACCCACCCTGCTCTACTGAAGGGACTTGGTTTGGGGGGGATTTTTTGGTTCGCTGCATCCTCCCCCCGATGATCAGAATCTCGCAAGCTTGTGTCTCTCTGCGGTGACCACGCGGGAAGGCTGCGCGCCGCGGACCACGCCAGGAGCGGACTGGCAACAGCAGCAGGACCGCCAGCGCGGCCGTCCGGACAGTGGCCGGCGCCGGCAGCTCCGCGGGGGGAGGAGGTGCCCGGCTCCCCCCACCCCGCCGCCGACGGCCCCGGTAGCCCCGCCCTGCGGGGGGTGCGGGGAAGGGGTCCCGGGCCTGCCAATCACAGCGAACATCGCCCGGCCCGCCCGGTACTGCCGTG
>VZTH01005584.1:0-44688 GCA_013397815.1 Aleadryas rufinucha
CTTCCCTTCCCTTCCCTTTTTCTGATGTGTGTGCACTTTTTCCTCATGAACAAAGATTAAATAACCTTCTCTTACACAAACAAATGCCGGCTAGTCCCCAAAGACAATCAAGTTAATTTTTATCAGGAATACTTTCATTATCTGAATGATCATTCAGCCATTCAAAACACCAGGTTAATGTACACAATAATGTAACATAAGTTAGGATAAATAAACTCCTTAATAAAAATCTTCAATAAATAATTTACAAATTGAAGAAACACATTATAGATCTGGGAGTGGGAAAGTAGCATCAGGTTAAACCTGAACCAAAGCAGTCTTGTACTAAAAGAAGTGCTACATTGGCAAAAAAAGAATAATGCATTTCACAGTATAAAGGTTAGAATAAAGACAATGAAAGATTCTGAGAACTAGGGAAGGAAAGGTGGCTTAGACAATTGCCAGTGAAGGCAAACAGCATATGGGAAGGGTTTGCCATAGGAATAAATGCAGATGACAAAGTTAAAAGTGGAGAAGAGATTGAGATAATGGGGGGGTGTGACCTGTGGAGTGAGTGGAGGAGCATGCACTAGACTGTGCGCATTAGCTCTGCTCAGGAAAAAAGGAAGTTAAAAGAAATGTACTTTGAGGTGGTTATTAGCCTATATTCAAGATGTCTACAGTGATGCAACCAGAAAAGGCTGAAACTGAACATGATATCTGAGGTAGCCTGAGGGAGAAAATTAATCAACCAAGGTGGTTTTCAAATTAAAGATGGTTAATGGGTTGAAACACTAATACTGTGGGCATTAAATGCACTGAGAGACTCATGAGCTAGAAATAACTTAGATTTTTCCTAAACAGTGAATGAATTTGGGAATACTAATGTAATTTCTAAGCAGTTTATTTTGAAGATCCTCTTTGAAATTTTAAAAGCTTTTTAAGATCATAGATTTCATTATTTTAAGGAAAAAAATGTAAAATTATCCATTTTAGCAGTGTCACTTGAAATTCCAATAGCATTTGTGCCAAGAACTATGGAATTTGGGAGAAATAAAAGTTAAGTTGGTTGTGTTGTTAAAGTGGTGTGGGTGGTTATCAGGGCTGTGGCTATGTGCACATCCGCTGCACTCCAGCCATTCATTCCCCAGGTGGTCCACAAATTCATTACTTACTCATCTGCACAGAATAGATAGTGGGCTGATGAGTGATGGACTGCCCCAAGAGGAGGCTGAAATGCTGGCTCCCTTGCAACAAAGCACTGGATTAGCTGGTGCAGGAGCTCTCCAGGTGGGAATTCTGGACTGACTTGAAGATCCCCTCAGGCAGGACCTGCAGTGCCTACACTAAATGATATATTTCAATGTGTTGATTTAAATCCTGTGGAAAAAAACAGAATTTCTGAGGACTCCTAAGAAGGTTACTACTGCCGGGCTGACCAAATCCTATGTAGATAAGACCTTTATAAATAGAAAATGGTTGAGTAAGACAAGCTTTTGTATACAAATATCACGGTTAGCTGCTTTGTGTGTGGTTTAAAACAACAGCAGTGGGGCAGACTGTGCCTGAGCTGGACCTCTCATGTAGGAGCACAAACCAGCTGGTTACAAGAACTTGAGAACTGAGTGGAACAGCAGTGTGGGGAATCTCATCCAATCCAGGTGAAGACATCATTGGAAGAACCCTTGCAAAGGAAACTTCTTTCACCATCTAGACAGTGACTGAGAATTTAGCTCAGAATATTCAATTACTTGTATAAGTATTCTCCTATTGCAAGATCTCAAAAATGCAGGGCTTTTTAACAAATTATCTGTGACTGTGCAGCAAATTCTAATTAAAGGGAGGTAAAAAATTCCAGAAACCTATATCTTCTTCTGGGTAAAACAAACAGTATTGTTGAAAAAGACAGATTGCTCTACCCCTCAAGTCCAAAGCAAGTTGGAATTATCAGCTTTCAGATCCTGTTGCTTAACTGTTTTTGCTTTATCTCCTAAAAGGGAGTGATTGACCTCTTACATTTTTTTTTTTATTTGAAGTAATAATCAGTGGAAACCTTTACATGTGTAACTGTGATTACTGCTGTTATTATTAAAGAGTAAAAAGCAAATAGCATAATGAGAAAAACAGTGTGTTAAAAGGTATTTGTGAATGCATTTGCTATTGGCACCACTGGGGATTTTAGAGTCAAAGTTAATTAATTTAAAGATTTTCATCTGGATGTCTGAGTCAGATGGAATATTCACAGTATGTGAAGCAATGTTGTGTAGTTTATGTGTTTAAAATATAGTTCCTTAAATCATTCAGTTGCATGTACCTTGGGATGATAACTATTTTCTTTTCTAAGAGCTAGGACTTTGAAGAGAAGATGATGCTAATAATTCTGGAAAAATTCCTTTAAAATCTTTGGAGCTGTAGAAGATCCTCAGGCAAATATTCTCACTGTTACAGTATCATAGTAAATTGTTTGACAAGTAAAGATAAGATCTACATAAGACATTTGGATGTAACAAACTTTCCTCAAGGTAGTAAAAGGGTGAGAAGAATGCTTTGTGTTTCTCTGCTGTCATAAAATAGGGAGATCAAAACACTTGCGGGATAATCTACCTGTCAGTGGCATATGCATGTCCCACATCAAGAGGAAGGGGCTGGAATAATCCTTCCTCCACACCATTTGAGCTATGCTCTTGAGACATGACTTTCTCCTTAGTTTGACTCTGAATTTTCATAGGCATTGAAATGGCAACCATTGATTCAAATCCTAGACATCATTAATTTAAGCAGTAGACCTGCAAAACTTTCCAAGGTTAAAACCCTCTTCTTTACCAGCAGAATATGAACAGCACCTGTTTTCATACGACTTTTTTTGTGTTCTGTTTTGTTGTTTGTTTGGGTTTTTTTCCCCCTTGGATGAATAAAATGCAGTTGAATTGAATTTTAAAATGTTTGTATCATATGTAATTACTCAGCTGTGCAGTCTTATGGATATCTCATCAATTACTTCTGCCACTAAAAAATATGAAATGTGTTGATGTCTTCATTAGACAAAACCACTTTGAAAAATGAAATGTATACATTGTATTTTCTGAAATGTTACAGCCACATTAAAGCTCAAATGAGTAGTAAAGTAGAAAACATAATATTTTTCATTTTATAGCAGCTGGAAGATAAATATTAGGTGGATTTCATAGATTTGAATATAAATAGGAATTCCAAACCTTCTACAAATGTTTAACAATGTATTTGAAAGGAAGAACGCGATGCAAGTACTGTCTTTAGTCAATTTAAGAGTAAAGACAATTTGTATTATGTTCTGCAATACTGTTACTAATGATCTTATGGCTCGTTTATAAAACTATCCAATCCATGTGGAAAAGCAAAAAAGTTTTCAGTTTTTTAAACTCAGGTGAGTTACAAAAATAAGTATGAAACTCAGGTTTGATTCATCCTTGCTTTTAATCTTGAGGATGCCTAGAATGAGTGATTTCTGAGCTCAGTTGCTCCTTACACTGTCCCAGAATCTACCAGAAGAACTTCACATCATGACCAAGGAAAATAACCCTTTTTTTGCCAGTACTCCTAAAGTTCCTCTCTTAATCACTTCCCCCTCTACTAATTTATGAGACTGGGGAGGGACATTTGAATAACTTTGATACACCTCATTATATGATGAAAGGACCCTCAGCTAAAAACATGATTCGACATTTTACCTTAAAAGAAAGCTAAGTAAAAAAAATTAGTATATCAGTGGATGTATATCTTTAATTGATTTTCATCTGATTTATTGAAGGTCTCGAAATTCAAACATTTTCAGGCAAAAGTGAAAAATGTTCTCATTTTCCAAATTAAGTTAAAACCTGAAAATATTTTATTTTGTATATAATTAAATCTTTTTATCTCAAAAAAATTTTTTTTGTAATGTTTTCCTTTCTTGTTTATAATTCTAGCAAAATTTGTAAATGAAACAATAGTTCAAAATGAAAACCAGAAATGTTGATAAAATATTGAAATTAACATTCAAACTCCTCTCATTTGGCTTTGTCAAATCAGGTAGAAATGGAATGATTTTGCCAGCTTTTATTAATCTCATCTATAAATTCAGTAAGAGAGTTTAAAATTTTTAATGGAAAATACTGCAGTTTTCACTCCTTAGTAGATAAAAACGTTTCTCTAATGCCATACTAGAAGTGATTTCTTAGAATCAAGCAAGAGATTTAACAAACACACCTCATATCTAAAAAATACAAAAAGGCATTTAGGCAGTAAAATCATTTTACTTCTAGATCAGCATGGTTGGTCCTTACTCAAGCATGTAGAAATACCGATTGTTTACTATACTTATGAAGCATTAGTCGATGAAGTAATCATAATATCTAAGTAACTGGATTAAATAAGCATTAATCAAATTGTTACTGATTTTACACACATGCCTAGCTACACAGCCACTTTTTTTCAAAAGAAGTTATTCCTAGTTTTAGCACTATTATTAATTTAGTAACATATCCATCAGCAGAGATAAAATCTATTCCATTCTATTTCTATTTTTATATCACCTTCATAACTGTAATAATGAGCAGCTTTCAGTGGTGCATAAAGTATCATTAGTAATATTTTTCCCATGAGTTTTGCCCTCTCTTTCCCTCTTTCTAGATAATGATTATTGTGATATAAGATTTTTTTTAGAATAAAATGCAATACATCCTTGACTAATTATGCACCAAATGATAATTTAGTTGTTTAACTTCTGTAGATCTTTGGAGCTTTGACCTCAGGCATTGGTATGTCAAACCTCTTTATGAGTATTAGTCTTATCACTGCAAAATTCACTGATCTTCTTTCCTAGCAGAGCAGCCACAACAGTAGCTTTTACTAAACCTCTTTTTCAGCTGGACTATTTGTAGTCTTAGTAAGAACTGCTAACCCAAGGGTTCATCCAAAGAGTTCTGTATGAGCCCAGACTAAAGACACTTAAAACCTTGCAAGAAAAATATCACATACACCTACCACAAGCCTGTTGATGCATTCATGTAATTATTACTCCTTTTTTGTTCACCTCTTAATTCACACACATTAAAAAAAAGAGAAAAATAATTAAAACTTTGAGATCAAGCTTACATCCTGTTACCAAAAGTGCACAAATGAGACAGAAAAATGCACAGAAGTCTGAATGTATCAGTTTTGTGTAATTCCCTTAAAAAAGCAATAATAACACTTAAATGCTAACAAGACCTGTGTTGAGCTGAAGCATGAAGTGGTGAGACCTGAATTTCAGAAAGCTTTCATTGGCATGGCAGCTTTATTAATGGCAGAAATACCAGCAGTACAAGCAGCAGCTCAGATGCGAATTCACTAAATCCTGATGTTCAGAGGAGAAAGCAGCCCTAGGTGATGCCATTTCCTCCAGAGATAAGGACTTGATAGCTGCTGCAAAGGGTCAGGTTAGAGGTACGGCGGAAGAGTCAGATGGTTTTCTCGTACAAAGAGGAAGCAGAAACAGGATCAAACCCCAAAATTAGAATGTGAATATCACTTAAGTTAGCTTATTCAACGTGGTTAAAGAAAATTCCTACGTCTCTCTTTAATAGAAACAGTTAAATGGTTTATCTCAAATACCTGGAGTAGCTTAAATTACACTAGAAACTCATGCTTTAAAAGGACATCAACTTGCCAATTTTTTACAGAGATATAGAAAATAAATCAGGCAGAATGCAATAAATAACTGTATTGGATTCCTGACATGAAAGAAATAGAGACAGGTTTTTGTCTGAATTGACAAGAGTCCTTTGGTTTTGTAAACACAACTTTGCTCTTTCTAATAAATGTGTCAAAAAATCTTATTACGCCTGAAAATCATATCACTCAGCCTAACCAACTCTGAAATTTGGAAAGAAAGCCCCCTTCTTCAAAGTTACCAACATCAAGCTTTTTATTTTCATATTATTTACATGCAAAATAATTTGAAGATGTAACTATTTGCAGATGACTAATTATTTACAAGATAAAAAATTAAATTTAAGATTTCAATTGAACTGAACAGTCTATGTGGAGTCTGTTATACTATCTGTAAAAGAGAAAGTAAGAAAGAAGAAAAAGGTTAGTGATGACTATAATAGTAACTCATGTAAGATAAGATTATATTGACTGTTATAATTTTTGTTCTTAAGAGCAATGACATCATATTTGCCAACTCTTTACTCAGTTTTTATGATCATGATTGCTGGTTTTGTTCCCAGAGTGGGTACTCCTGAAATGCAAATCTTTCATCAAACATTTGTTTATATCTCTTTACATTTTCAAGGTCTAACTCCTTTAGTTCTTTCAGGATCACACTGAATTGTTTAAAAAGACTTCTCATGGCAAAGCCCAAGCCTGACTGCATATTTTTTTAGGACAAATGGATCTGGAGATACCTGGCTTGGCTTTGAATCTGAGGAGCCAAATATATACATAAATGTACAACAATGACTCTTCGTTTGCTTGTTCAATTACAAAGTAATGTAGTACTTCCTTTGCATGAACAGAATTAAGGAAAACATATTTAAAATCAATACCAGACCTGCATATTTAGAAGATTTCTTCTTTTATTGTTGCTAAAGAATGAAATGTTTGAGAAATTTGTAGAATCTTCAGATCTATGGATAACTACCTCTTAACTTTTTACCTATGGAAGAAAAACAACCAAAACCCAGTAATACAACGACAGTTGAAAATCATTTTTTTTTTATATTAGCATAAATATTAAAAGATAAAACAGAAGGGTCTAGGAGATTTAATTTTTTTTTCCACAGGGATATATTCTAAATTTTTGAATGGAAGATGGGTATTACAGCTTCAGAAGGTAATTGGTGTTTATATGAGTAATATTCTCATCACCAGAATGTGCTAGAAAAGTTGTTCGACAGAGAATTTTACTTGATGGGTCAGTAAGTGGAAGTAGATAGTCTTACTCCTAATTCTTGCTTTAGATGTAGTCTTAGAGTAGCTGAATGAAGAAAGACATCTCAGTGAGCACTAGACATGCACTTGGAACTATGGTCATGTTATGAATAGGGTAAATTTGACAGCCAAGGGACTAGATTGCCTTTATAGTTAACAGACCAATACATATTGCATTGTAAATATCTGAAATGAGATTAATCTCCTTTCACTGCCTTTGTAGGACAGCTAGGTATACAGCACAAAGGTAGTATGAAGCACATCAAATAAACTCATTCCACTATGATTTTAGCACATCTAGAACACAGGATACGATTATTTTCTGAGCTAATTCACATATCCTTCTTATGGCAGACTAGTGAGCAATTTATGATACAAGTTTTATTTAAACACATTGAACTATAATTTAGGAAATTAATTTTTATTACATAAAATTACTGAGCTATTGCATGTATGCTCTCATTTATTGTATTGCTCTCATTTAATTGTTAAGTGTCCAATGGAATCTATAGGAACTCAAATATACCAAAATGGGTGCTTCACAACATCATGATCTATTACAATCTGAAGTATTAGAGACATCCTTGTACTTGGAATCACATTTTTTTTTAGCGGAAGACTTTAAATTTTCATTCTACTGCAAGATATACACGACATTTGTGTGTTCTCACAATTTCATATATTCTTAGAGTTTATGTCTTAAATGAATCAACATGATCACCTCAGTAAAACTTAATACATATTGTACCACAGAATTGGTAGCTTCTGAAACTGAGGCATTATCAGTTCTCAACAACAAACAATTTATCTACAGCTTCTTCTAGAAATTATAACACATCTTTTCTTAGGGGCTACAAGTGATGAAGCACCTATCATTTGAGGTTCTGAAATTATTTATCAGAATCTAATTACAGTGTCTGTTAAAATTGTTCTCCTTTTTTTTTTTTAATGAATGCATTGAAACATTATACTAGACATCAGGTAAATCAGTAGATTAAAAAATCACAAACACCATGGATATTTACACCTTGCCTCAGAGCTTCCTATTTGTCTGAGCTGCGTTGTGTATAATGCACCTGACTCTGAAACTTGAGGACTAAAAATGTCCAGACACCTTGAATGTGAGCAGAAATTTGGGATAGTTTTCACTTTCATGTGCCTGGGGAAATCAAAACATGAAGTGGTGTCCTCAGTAGCTCACAGCAGAATTCATAAAATAAACCTTGCCTTGCATGATTGTAAGGGTCAGCCTGGATCCCTACTATGAAAATGCCCTGCCTAAACTAGAAGAAACACTGAAGAGGACCTGCCTAGGGCTTTTCTTAGACCAGGTCTCTCTAAAGGTGAAAATAGCTTAGTGAATACAAGATGATGATAGAAATTGCTTCTTTGAAAAAAAACAAACTAAACTCCCTCCCCCCGTGCCCCACCCCCAAACCCACCAACAACCACACATATTGTTTGAAACATATATGTTGCACTATATTTATAAGCCAGGACATCCATTAAAAGTTTGAAAAAGAGTCAGCTACACCCATGTATATGTTTTTCCTTCAGCATGAGGCAGTGTCTAGGGAAAATAGAATGAAACATAATTTATCTTATTAAATTACAATTAAAAGAATTCCTCCAGGAACCTAGGCAGATGTTTGCAAAGCTGTAACTTGATGGCATCTTAATGTTGATGCCCCATCCCCGGAAGTGTTTAAAGCCAGGCTGAATGGAGCTCTGAGCAACCTGGTCCAGTGAAAGGTGTCCCTGTGTGTGGCAGGGGTGTTGGAACTAGATCTTTAAGGTCCCTTCCAACCCAGGCTGTTACATGGTGGCTAGTAGCACTTGCTCTTAAAATTCCAAGCTGCAAAGGTGCTGAAGAAATATTTGACTAACACAGTGTTTAATTAAAAAAAAAAACCTATTCTTTTAATAGACCTGGAGCTACTAGTGCAAAGACTCAGTTAAGCAGACATAAAGGTGCACTCAGGAGTTATGCTGGTAATTCTGTGATTCTGACAGTATTGAATGCCAAAGGTAAAGTGCTGAATATTGGTTTTGATTACTTGAAAAAATGCCTTTGGAGAAAAAAAATCATGTGTGACTGACAATGAAAAAAAAACCCTGAAAACTAGGGCTCCATTCCTATCACCTTCATTATGGAGTAAAGACTATGGAGAGTGTGGATATGGAGATTACAGGGACTTAAGTAATGCAAAAAAAATCAAATTACAGGTACTGCTTCATGTGTCCCATCACTTTTTATTTAATTACTTGACAGACATTAGCTTACTTTTAATGTAGGTATATACAGACCACACAATTGCATCTCACCACAGGATACATCTCATCTCTACAAAAAAATCTGTCTCACCTCAGCCTCTTTTCTCTACAAACCAGGTTCATGTAAATTTTAGCAAAGTCTGAAATCATGGTTGCATTGTCCACCAATGAGATGAGATGTGAGCAACAATGTTGTTTAGGGCAACAGTTCAGGCACTGCTGATGAAGTGCATCAACCTCCCCTCCCCACCCCCCAACCAAAACAACCAAAATAAATAAACAAACAAACAAAACTCCACCAGATTTTGTCTTTTCAGGTTACAGCAACAAATAAAGGTAGTCACTTCTTTTCATGTTGTAAATTAGGTTCAACTTTAGGGCAAAAGGAGTAGCTTAGCAAATTGTGAAATATGACTTTTTCATCTTTGTTCTTTTCAAAGGCTTCCTTTAATCCCATTTGAGGAAAAATATGGTTTTTTACTTGAATCTTCAAAGAGAAAATTTTTTTCTGAGACCACAGAATCAACATATTATTTCTAACCAAACAGAAGATTCTTTTATCCTGATCTTCTCATATGTTCCCTTTTTGTGATTTACCCATCTATTTAATTTTTTAAATTCGTGTTTCTTATCACAGCCTGAAGTCTCATTCAGTTGCTCACTACTGTATCTGGCTACTCTTCCTGTGCTACTATTCCTTGAGTTGCTCAAGTTAGAGCTGCAAACTATTGTCCAATTAAGATGCTCCTTTTTTACCGTGTGGCTAGTCCACTCATCTTCGCTCACATCACATATTATTCTTACAAGAAATTCCACTTAATCAGTGGCATTTCTGTCATCCTCTACCTTTGAGCAGTAGAAACTCTCTTGATGCTCTTGAGTTCACTGTAAGGCTGCTTCTTTTTTTTTCTTTTTTCCTCCTTCTTTCTTTTTTTCTCCTAAACATGGAGCATAATATTGACTGAAGTTTTTTGTATGTACCCATATTTATTTTATAATTCTAGCATCAAACTCGGTGTGTCTTTCTGCCTTGGGTAACTTTTTTTTTTTTGTCTACTAGCCATATATCTCTTACATTAAGAAGCCATTCACACTTGATATGGTTCAGACTGGACAATGTCCTTTAGTTTGCTTTAGTAAAATTAAATGTCAAACTCCAGTTAGTGATTTATTCAAAATCCCTATCTGATCTTCCTGTCGCCTTCCCTTTCAGGCTAAAGAAAAAACTAGTAATACATCAAAAACTTTGTCCAATAAAATGACAGCAGGGAAATTAGGAGACAAGAAGATAATTTATTTAGGTTTTACAAGGTTTCAATACATGTACAGAACTAGTTATTTTGAGAATGACCATGACCACATGCATAAAAATTAAAGAAAAATAACTTTCCATATGTAAAAATTTGTAGGTCATTCAAGAGAGAATGCTTTCAGTGCTTCTTTGATTCAATAATAGATATGTTTTTGTTGTATTCAAAGAAATCTATTGTCACTTGTACAAATCATTGTGATTTCTATCCCTCACAAAGATGTTTGAGAAGATGGGAGTTTCTCTTGTTTTTGTTTTTTTTTTTTTAATTTTGTTTATGAGGTTGTCAGAGTATTTTGTTTATTTTTCCTGAAATATGTGATGTTTTTGTGAGCCTGTTCTTTGCGGGAAATGGAGGGAGAGAATAGAGGATAAAATAAGAAAAAAAAAAAAAAGCAGCTAAGCAATAGGGGTGTTGGACAATTACTACAACTACTGTAGCATGTTATCCTATTACTGCTAAATACAAAAGTTACTGAGCTTTTCCTTTCAAAACATTGTGTCAAACAAGACGTGGATTACAGCTGAAATTTTTTAATCTTCAGAGTAGAGAAGTCCAACATTTTTGTGATATGATGTGAATAGCGATACTCTATTGTCAATGACAACGCTACAACTTCTCAGTTAACTCTGGCACCAGCTGCATTTTCTACCTGACATTTGGTTTAGTGAGTTATTTAAACTTCATCTTCTGGAAATTTTTATCAATGACATATTTCTATGAGATCATATTTTAAACTGTGCTCATAATCAAGGTATATATTGTTTAAAATGGGGACACAAAGCTATTTGTGGTTACAAAAATTTCCTGTCTTATTTAATGCTTTGCAGCAACTCCTGAACTAAGCTAAACATGACCAGTACTGGAGAGGAAAATCCAAGTACTGCTGGGCTTACTAGTGGTTCTGTATTTACTCTGAATCATCCGTAGTGTCCTCTAATGAAAGTTTCAATACTGGAAGGCAAGAATTTCACAGCCTGTCAAAGTCAACAGGAAACCACGACCTGAATGGACAAAGATCAACAGGTCTTTGTAGCAAAAATGTGCTCTCTACTTACACGCTCTGCTTGGTAACAATTAGACACAGTGAGGCAAATTCTATCATCAGTTGTTGATGATATCTCTCAAAGGCTTACCAAATCAAATTAAAATGACTCTGAGAGAAAGTAAAAACAGGAAGAAAAATATATGTTGATGATTATGATCACCACACCAGAGCTAGAGAAGTAATTCTCCTCTTATTTTCTTTCCCCCTTCCCCATCAAGATGAGCAGCCTGGTCACACACTGATATATTTTCTGAACTATCAAATAATAAGAAGTAGTTATAGGGAGAAAAAAAACAGTAATGGAGAAGATTTATGAGTTTCAGTGCTCACTATAAAGTATAAAAGTTCATGAGGATCAGTTAGCAGATATATGAATTTGATTTTTTTACACTGAATTGTATAAAAACCAAAATAAATGGCACCAAATAAAAAAGACACTCAACTTCCTTCATTTCTTCTCACTTTCTTTCCTTACTTCTCTTTTTTTTCTTCTCTGAAAAATTCTGTAGAAGACAGATATTTTTAAGCATACTGAAAGATCTTTATCATCAATTGTGTTATCTGGGGAGAAGAACATTTCAAATCAAATGGATCACTACGAAGTTTGAAAACACCCCGAAAAAAGCTGGACGTGTGTATGGACCACTGAAAAACGGTAGACTATACTGCCACCCAAAGGATCTGCTTAATACGTTGCTTTTGTAATATACTAATGTAAGTTTCCAGGTGGAATAAAGATTTAGTTAGTTATTTCTTGGTTGGTAGTTATCATGACTGATTTGCCAGCATCAGTAATCTAAAATAGATTTTGTGAGCTTTACTTTGTGTATGAAGTGGCTTATGACTTTTCTGAAAAAGTAATTTTTTAAATTATTAAAATCCACTTTTGTGTTTTTCACATTATATAAGTTTATCTTTTCACCAAGCAGAGAGTATAAATTGGTGGCCTCTTGATTAGAATTGGTGGTATCCATTTGGAAATAGGAATGTGTCGCCCAGTTTCCCCTCATTTCTACAGAGTGATTGATCTGGATCCCATCTGATAACTTACAAACAGTTCACCTACTTATTTTTAATGGGTGTTTTCTTTTCCACAACATATGCATGTCTCATTTACCTAAGTGTGACATATGGTTTTCCGGAATGCTCATTTTGCCTAGAAACTTATGTGTTGTAGATAGATTTGGAAATCCTGCTCCACTCTTTCTTCTGCTGTGTCATTGAGTGATTGTGTGCTGTATAATTTGACAACCTCTTCTATCAGCTCATCAGCATAACCTGCAACATGCATAATAATTACAGCTTCATTTCAGGAAATACAGGAGAAAGGGTCAGAAATGTGTCAAACTGTCCAACTCCTTCTTCCACCACATCTGTTCTACTTAGTACTTGGACAGAGTGGGACTGCCTTATAAAATAATAATTCATTTTTAAAAATGGGCTAATCTTTTAGCTGTCACACCGCTCATTCAATGTTATTCTATAATGTGTCTTTCTGAGGATTTCTTTATAAAATATGATATTTTAATAATAACATATGAAAATCATTGTGATCATGCAATCATACACAGTCCTATCAAGGCTTGAATCATATAAATAGAGGATAAAAAGGTCTGTGTCAATGTTCTGTGTTTGAGGGCCACAGTTAAGGTGAAGATGCCTGTCATAAATGATCTGCAGGTTTTTGAAATGTGCTATATTCGTTTGATATGCTATAAACATATCACCAAAGGTATATATATAAGTGGGTAAAAACCATAATAATTTTATTTGCTTTCTGGAATATATAAAAATTGATTTCATAAAATGTCTCTAGCAAGTTTAGTAACATTTTTGTGAATATGGCTTTAAGCTAAATTCTCCCCTTTAAAGGCTTTGTATATGTACAGATTTTATTATTGCTATTTTTCTGGCGATCATTAAAACATGTTTTCAATGTATTCCAGGAAACAATTTTTTTCATTAGACTTAATTTTTCACTTTAAATATACCGTAGGTAGACATGCGTATACATTATATGCGCTGTATAATTTGTATTATATCACACATATTGTTAAAATTAATGGAAAAATTAATTGTAATTCAGTTTTCTGATAAGCATCAGGAAATTCTGAAGAAAACAATACATATGGTAGCTCTTTATTTTTCTGCTTAAACCTTCAAATTCAATTCTTTTTCTTTGAAGCAAAAGATCGAAGATGTCTTGCAGAAGCAGGAACAGTAAATTGTAATTCATGCCCATAAACTAGTATATGCAAATACTCCTCAGAAACTGTCAGAGCCTACAGCCTGTAAAGAGAGGAACTTCTTAGCATACTTGAAATTAGAGCCCTTTAAAACTACAGGGGAAACTATCTTTCTCACAATAAACCTGCAGAAAGAAAAGCTGACATTGCAATAGACTTGTCAGAGCTATTTTATAACAGGTGGTCTGTTTTCCATCTGATGAGAAAGCAAACATCAAGGACACTGTTCTACTTGGCATTTTTGTCAAAGGTTTCAGAGAATAAAAAATATTTTTAAAGAATAGCAAGCTTCTTTTTGAGATTTTGATTTACACTCAGCAACAAAAATGTTAGATGTCACAGTGAGTCAGATGATGAAAAACTATCTTCCACAGATTTTGCTTTGTGTGAGTCCCCTGGTAGAAAAATAAACATTGATGTATCTTTCTTTTTCACTGAGACAAAAAGAAAAAAAAAAGTGCTAAAGACAGGTTATTTAACAAATACCTAATGGAATAATTAAACGGTATTGATATGTTATAACAAAAAAGTGTTGAACAGCAATGTGAGTGAGCCTTGTACAGATATCTGAACGACATAACTGGTGATGAAATTCTTGCTTCCTTAAATTATTATTATTTATAAATTATTTATAAATTAAATTAAATATGTAAGCAATCATATTAGAATCAAACTCGTGTCCATTTTTCTTTTTTTTTTTTTTTTNATTTTTTAAAAAATAAATTAAAATATAAAGAAATATTTTTAAAAACAAACCCTGTTCCTTTTTTTTTTTTTTTTTTTTTTTTTTTGGGGATGAGGGAACTATTTCATACCAGGAACATGCATCAGGACAGGGTGCCATATTTTGTTTTTCAAATGTTGCTGAGCTGAAAGCATGCAAATAAGATTTCTGAACTGTAAAATGGACGATATGGTATCTGAGAAACTGACTGATGGTCTTCAGAACCAAAAAAAATATATTACAGGGTAATATTTGATTGAAAAAGAACTGCTTTTCTATCTCTTGTTTGAATGTATATAGATATATAGTGTAGTTCCTCTGATTAGTGTCTGAGAAACTCAAAATATGTCTATGCATGTGGGCACATATCTATGTAAATGTATGTGTATGGTTGAATACGTATAGTCATAATTTTAAATGTGGAGACAAGGTTTATTCCTCAGTGGTCACAAAGTTTCTTTGAACGTATTTTTCTTGGTTTCCTTTTTTCCCACAATCACAATTTTAGAGGATATTAAGATTCTGGTGCAGTTGAGGATTGAGGGGAGGAAGTCCTGTGGTAGTTTGTAACAATGATGGCATCAAGATACTTTTAATTACTGTAGAGTGTGACTTTTTTTGTTGGTTTCTTTGGTCATTGTAGTCAGAGATTGTGTAATAAACCCAGTGGATACCTCTGCTCCTTTTGGTCCTTTTTTGATCTTGAAAGTAAATATATTACTTAGATTCTCCCATATCTTTTTCTCTAAGTCCTCATTCTCAGACATATACCTAAGTCAAAAATTCATTATACCCAGAAAACCAGACTAATTTTTTTTTCTTTCAGTATTTTTACCCTTTAACTAATTATACAATAAGCCCCAATATCCTTCTAGTAGATGGATTTGTCATCAAAAAGAAAAACATTTAGCCATATGACTTGAATCAGCAAAGTATGTTGATATAATCTCATCATATCTGATATTTTGTTACAGTTAAACAACATTTAATTCCTTCTTGAGTTATAGGATGAAATTATATGCAACTTTCATTCTTTTAAGAGAGCAAGGATTTTGGCGTCAGTAATAGTGGTGCTGTAAATTAGATTAATGACAGTAATTGTTTTATTTTGATTCACTGATAAAATTTTAATCAGCCCAACAATAAACTCTTAGGTCATATACAGAGTGTGTTTGCTACTGCTTGTAACAGGATTTTTTATTTGAAAGGTGTGCCTGTCTTCTTTCCTAGGAATATCAAGTCCACAAATCAGGAACGTCATTCAGAAGCAGACTTTAAAGCTGAATCAATATCTTTAACTCACATTTTTATTGCAGAAGAACATCAAGTAATTAATTAACAACTTTCAGATATTAAAATGTGTTCATCAGGCATAACTCAAATCCTTCACAACTCATCATAATTACTACCTATCATGTTTATAGGGGTTCTAGATCAAATTCTTCTTGCTTCTCAACGAATTCACATTCATTTTGAGAGTAGTTGTAGAAATGGATACTTAAATATTCTTTTTCATAAATTCTTCTTAATAATACATCTTTATGATAAAAATGTATAAGGGAAAAAATTAATTAAAAATTGGTAGTTGGGTCTTAGCTTTGTTCAAGCCTTGATGTATACCTCACATCTTCTGTACTACTCTGTAGTAGAATTAATCAGAAAATTAACATTCTAGTAAGTCCTCATGGTCTAGAACAGGAAAAAACTAAGCAGTTTCTTGTTTTGTCAGTGTGCTGGTTTATGAAGAGCTTTAGTGGCACTTTCCTGTTCCTTGACTGAGATCAGTATTCTTTGCTTCTTCAAAACACTAAAAACTATTGCCAACTTGGTCAATCCTAAAATCATAAAGAAGTCAGGCTTTGCACTGCCACAGTCCCCTCAGATTAAAAGGAATCTTTTTGATTTAAACAGATTTATAGCTCTTTGCCTATTCCCTCAGCATGCATGTTAAAAAATGCCCCCACAAATTTCAGCAAGGACTCACTCAAATGTGATCAAATTCATTGCAATTGGACCAACACAAATGTATGGATTAAGAGATGCACTGTTTTGTTGTTCGCACACAAACTACTCACCAAATATTTGAAAGCAGTTCCGTGAAATGCTCTCTCTGGGATGAAGTTAAAGCCAAATTTTGATCCTCTAATTCAACAAGGAAATATGAGTAATTTTTTTCATGGTAGTTTTAATGGTTTGATACCAGATAAATATGTCTGATACTTCCCACTGCTCTCATTCTTTGTACAGTGATATGATTGAGTAGTGTTGTTACACAATGATATGCTTAAGGTGCTTTAATTAAGCTTTAAAAAAAATGTTCCTTAAATACATAATACGATTTTGCAAGCACGTAGTCCTATGTCTTGCCTAAGCCTCTGTTTCTCTCACTGTGGTTTTTTTCTTCTAATGACAGCTGATAGTGGAGACAAGAATATTCATCTCAGTACTCATTCAGCTCAGTACTTAACACAATTCTAACCAAGGAAAGTCTGCACATCAAAGGGTTACAGCATAAGACAGGGTAATATTATACAGAATAACCAGGAGTTTATTTTACAGAAGAGCTCTAAATATGTCATTAAGCATGTAGGAGATTTTCAAAAGCACCTAAGCAGATTATGTATCTAACTCCCATTGACTTCAAGATAGCCAGATGTCTTTGGGAGCTGTGAAACTGAAAATATGATAAGACAGATGATGTTTGAACTACTAGAGTAGAGTGACACCTCTAATATTATATCTAAAAACTGATGTGTTTGGCTGGTGGGGAATGAAAGCTGGCTGGGTAGAAGTGAAAGATCTGTGGAAAGATGGAATAATTTAAATGATAACTAATGAGATCTGTGCATGTAAGGTATGAATCAAATTCCTAATGCTATTATAAATACGCTATGATGAATACCAAGGCAATTGCACAAAGTCAGGATACAGTGCTGCAAGACTTTAATTTTTATCCAGTGTCATTTACTTCATGAAATTTTATAAACAATGACAATAGAGAAAATTAAATCAAAACCAGAAATGAAAGCTTATCACAGGTAACACAGGATGACATTTTTATCTTGTTGTAGTGATGCTAGCTTAAAACTAAGGACGAAATGCTACCAAAGAAGAAAGGGCTTGGTAAATTTTTGTGTGCACTATTTTGTTGTCTCCCAATTTGCCATGCTGTTGAAATCACACAAGTAGTTTCTGATTAAAACATCTCTACCAGGCAGAATTTTTCTGTGTTGTTTTCCTTTAAAAGATTTCTTCAATGCCAGTTGGGGGAAAACAAATAAAATAATCTCATCTTCAAGATCTGAGTTCTACCCATTTCAACTCTGTGTCAGACACTGGAAATTTTCCCACTATGGGTTTTTATTTGACTGTAAACCTACCCACTGCAATTGGCATAATCAGTAGAATCTTAAAACCACAATACCATTTGAAAAAAGCAAATTAAAAAGTAAGCCAAATCCTCAGGTTTAAAAATTTAAGATAAAAGATCACTGGGATGACAACCAGAGACTGTCAACCTCTTTTTCTCCTTACCTGTGGAAGCAATTCTATATGTTTCTTTCTGAGGAAATTCTTCTCTCAGTGTTGAGGACCATACTCACGCGATATTCATAAATAAAGAGATTTCTCTGTGTTTTCTCACCTAATGTCGCGGCAGGTGCAGGTGGTAGGTGCCACAACCTTCCCGAAAGTGCCTCCAGGAAGTCACCTCGGTAGAGCCACACACACACACACACAGAGTCCCTCACACACGCAGGATAATCCAAAGATAGGCCGACGGCAAAAGAAATCTGGGAAGGGTCTCCGTTTGGGGTTCCACAGCGTAGGTTCATTCCAGCCGCAGGTGAAGGGGTCCAGGGACGAAGACAAGGGATTGGGGAGGGTCCAGGGTTTTATATGGGAAAGCTAGGGGCGGAGAGAGCATCAGGGTCCAATAGTCTGAGGGCTTGGGGGTGGAGCAAAGGCGGGGCCAGGGTACGGGAACTAATGGGGAAACAGGGAGGGAGGAGTCGAGAAACAAAGGCCAATGGGAGAGCGAGAAAGGGAGAACATTCTGGAACAGGCACATATAAGGAAGAAAGGGGTAGGGAGGCCAATGGGCCAATCAGGGGAACTGAACTGGGGTACATTAACATAACTAAACAAAGGATCCTGGGAGAGGCCTTTTCTGTCTCCCTAACTGGGACATGACTAATGCCGAGCTTTTCCTCCAGGGGATGGTTGAGGTTCCTTGTTCATCAGGCCCACCGGCCTCCACAACCTAAGAAGATAAATCTGATTGAATACTAATCACTGAATACTAATTCAATGATTTTGCTATTGCAATAGTATTTTTTAAAACAGGCAAACAAAACCTGTATAAATAGGGTTAAGGTTTTCATGGTAAAATATTTCACCAATGACATACATGAAAGAACACCATTTCCTGTGTACTAACTCCTCGGTCTACAAATTATATCTTCTTTCTAAGAGATATACCTGTTGTTCTTGCAAAATTAATTAAATGAACGCTTAGAACACAGAAACATGAGAAATGTCATAAATTCAGAATTTTTCTGACAGAAGTTGCTCCATTTGTCTTGAAAGCACAGCCTCATCGGCAAGAAAGAGCACACATTAAAAAATGTGGCCTTGCAGTAAGACATGGAAAACAGAAATTCATCCCCACTTACCCCAAAAACATGTTCACATCCACGTTGCTAATGAGCCACATCACTGATGAATTTGCCCTAACTTCCTGCTTACTGATGTTATGTGAATACCTGGGGATACACAGAAGACTGGAGGTACTCATGCTCTTCTACATTCTTTTGTGACATATTGTTTGACAGAGAATCTACGTGCTCTGTATTTAAGGAAAGTGTCCTACCTTCAAACTGAAAATTAATATAATCCTTTTTTATTTTTCATTTAAAGAGGTCATTTTTCAGATAAATCAATAAGGTTTTAATTACCATATATTATTTAGTAAACAGGATCCCTGTTTTATGCTGTCACTATTTTCTTCAAATAATATCTAGCTCTTGGGTCTGGACATACTCAGAAACTCTTTAGAAAAAAATCCTTAAAGTGAAGGAAAGTTTCATACAGCTATCATGAATATTAGCTGTCATAGCTCCAGCTTTTCTTTCACAAGACTTCCCCACCCACATACCCACACATCTCTAGCAACAATAGCAATCTTTTCTTTCATCTGGGATTTCATTAGATCTTACTGAGCTGCAAAAATCTGGAAGTCTTGCACAAATGGCCGTCTGCACAGTTCAAGTGCGTTAGGAGTGAGAGTGACGTATCTCATGCTTTTTGAAGCAGAATCTGTGAATTTAGTGTGTTTGTGCACAATAGAAAAAAGACAGTCCTTGTCACGCTGTGCAGTGATGCAGATAATTTCCTTTATGGAAAAAAGACAAAGTAGACCAACATACAGTATACAGGTGCAGGACTCTGACATTAACTCAGTTGGTTAAAACATGGTGCTAATAGCACTAAGGTTGTGGGCTTGATCCCTGCATGAGCTGCTCATTTAAGAGCTAGACTAGATGATCCTCATGGATCCCTCCCAACTCAGAATATTCTGTGACTCCGTATAGACAAGTTTCATCTTTGAACAACTAAAGGTGTTCTTTGTATGATTTATATAATCTTTTTTGCCTGTTTTTCTATACTAAGAGTTCTCCCTCCTCCATTCTCAGTAGTAAGAGAATTCATTTGAGGGATAAATGTTTCCCAAAATTTTTATATTCTTCACTTTCTCAAACTACCAAAAAGTATTAAAAAATTCTTTAAGATTAGGTCATTGCAAGCTTGGAGCATTTTATAGATTTCTTGTTTCTCCTCCTTCCTCTTTCTCATACCATAACCAGATATGACTTTTTAAGTTTCTTTGTTTATTTCATTTCAAGTTATTTTCAAACATGATCTGTTCTATCTTTAAAATTATCTGTTGGTAGATATATGTTCACATTTCTTTGCAATTTTTTTCTTTTATATTCCGGCTAATTACCTATCTGGAACAATGAGTTACATGACCAAACAAATGTACTTTCATACTTAATGGTACTCCTGCTGAGAGGAATACAGTTGAATAGCTGTTTAACAGTTTAGAGATCAGACACTATTGTCTAAGCAGAGATTTTGCCAGCAAAGACAGGAATGAGAAAAAAATCTATAGGTTTTTCTTTACAGTTAATTAACCATGCACAAGTTTTTGGTTTGTTTTGTTTTATTCTTTTGGTTTTGTTTCAGGAAAATCGATAGTGTTTCAAGATGAAAAGCTGCTCACTGATGTATTTTTATTTTTGCTCCTCCCTTCCACTTGTCTGTATGAATATGATTGCATTTTTCATTATCCAATTCAGGTGCTTCAGGCTTCAGAATAGCTCTCTGATGCAACAATTAATATTCAATTTAAATATAAATATCAGGCTATCTCCAGTTCTGGCCAGAATCATTGATTTAATTTCCTAATGACAAATGAATTAAGTAATAGGCCCTAAGTAGGAATGCAAGCAATCATGTGAAACCATGTGCCAAATTGATATTTCAGCAACTCTGATAACTTATTAGGATGATGGCCATAAGATGTCACAGAGCTGAATGATAAATCTTCAGTCGGCTTCTTTCCTGCTTCTTTTTTAAAATAATTTTTCTATTGCAAAATTAATTGGCATTTGTGTTGACAGTCAGTGTCATCTTTAGTAGTGTTTAAATTAAGAAGCTCAGAATGTTACTAAATGTGAAAAAGTAAACCAAATAATTTTGCACAATAAAAAAGCAGATAAAGGAGGCTGGAATCCCTTTCACATAGGGCCACCAAAGTCTGACACATCATTAAAGTTAATTTCATGGCAGGATACAGCTCTTAAGCACTGCAGAGTTCTATAAATGGAGAATTTCACAAAAGAGGGGTAAATTGGAAAACTGTGCATAGAATTGCAAGTTTAAAAGCACAGATGACAATAGCAGCAGAACAAAAATATCTCAAGGCTGAAATAAACTTCTGGCTGCCATGAGGATTTGGGGGAGGAAGTCAGAAACACAAAGTAGTGATGAATCTTCACGGTCATATATGTTTTCAAGTGACTAAAAAGGGTCAATAAAATTTTAATAAAAAACCCAATGTCACTCAGGCCTACAGGCTAGATTTTATGTTTTCAAATGAACAGAGAAATTATTTAAATGAATTAATTGCTATGCAGTTTAATTATCTCCCATTTTTCTCAGTAACATATTTACCCCTGATTTGAGAAGAACAAAAATACCATATCTTACCTACTTCTGAAAAAATGTCACTGATTCAGTGTAATTGTAACAGAAGGATGTTTTTCCCTCCATCCTTGTAGTACTCTAAACATTGACAAAACTGTAGAGATTTCAGCTAGTAACATCCAACTTGCGTATGCTTTACCAAACTGCCTTACTCTGATTCAGTTCCAGAGAGGTACTATAGAGTGGGTTTTTCCTATTCTTGGTGCTCAAGCAAAGGATGCAGGCTTTTAGGACATTGTTGGATATCAAACAAGCTGGGAAGGTCCCCTGAGAGCAATGGTGCAGCTCTGTTCCAAACTTAGGATCCTAAAACAGATTATGTATACAGAGGAAAAAGCTCTGTCTAAAATACAGACAGTGTAACTCCTGAGCAATACCAAGAATCAGGACCAGTAGTAGTCTGAAAAGGATCTGTCAAGCAGTGCATGAAAGTAATATATGTTGCAGAACTATGCTACTGTTGTTCTTCTCCCGTATTCTATGGTTGCTAGTGATTTTCCATGTTTCCTAATGAATCTGGTTATGGACAAACAAATGCCTTTGACAGTTAATGCAGATGACGTGTTTTGAAAATTACACTGTTAGATACAGAAACTCCATAAATGAGATGTGTAACTTCCCTGAAGCATTTCTGTCCCAGAACGCATTTACAAGTTTGCTACAAGCTTTGTGTAAGGGGACCACACATTACTTTTGCTGCAAAAAGAAACCAGGGGTCGGATTGTGAGGATGTGCAACTCATGAATGTATGGTGGCTGAATGCACATTCCAAAAGCTTCACTCCCATCCCCCCACCACAAATCCTACAAAACTAAATAAATGAACTAAAGAAATCTTAGTTTCTCTAACACTGTATCTCTGGGTAGTTGTGACATCTTAACAGATGAGCAAAACAATAAATCTGCAAAATAATGATTAAAGTACTTTAATTACTAAAAGTAATAAAATATACCAGTTATAAAGTTTATGCTTTCAGACACATTTTCAGAGATTAAAAAATACAAATGGAGCTGGAAAATCCTATATGAGTTCAAAAGATACTTGTATTAGTAAAAGAGATACCTAATGCATCCAAAATAACTGAAACCATTTGCAACTTTAATGTTTTCCTCAGATACTGCAATGGGTGTATAAGAATTTTCTCTGAGCAGTAGAAATCTTTAAAATTTTTAAAGAAATTATCCCTATAATTTATTATGAGTGAGGTAATTCTAAATAAACAGAACAATTCCAAATGTGAACAAAGAACCAGAGGCTTAACCTTACTAAAAGGTCAAATTCTGTCTGCAGATACATGAACATTGAAGGAATGCTCACAGGCAGAGTTTAGCACCTAATGTTAAAGGTAAAAATTTAGCAAATATATTATTGAAACTATGGCTCTTTAAAGACATTTCAGAGTCATGTGTGTTAACTGCTGCATGGGGAATAGGCCTTTATGAGAGAACTCAGGAGAACCGAAAGTAATCCGCTGCTGGAGGTAATGATTGTCCTGAGGATTTCTGACTGTTTATCGTGACATTACTGAAATAGTTTATTAACATATAGCTTACAATTACATTTATGAAAATAATTTGACTGTGGAATTATAGACACAGTTTCTGGTGTTCTTATATTGTGACTATTCAATATTTCTTTAAATCTACCATTTTTGGTTGTATATCATATTGCCAGACTCCAGAAGTGTGGACTGAATATATCTATACTTGATAAATTGATATTGGTATAAAATTGATATTGATATTGATGATATTGTTGTTGTTGTTGTTATTATTATTATTATTAGAGCAAAATTGTAAAGGATTTTAAATTTTTATGTTTGGGTGAGCAAGGTTAGCAAAAGATGCTGCAGGTAATTTACCTGCTTGATTGTTTTTCCACTACTCTTTAGAATATACCTCTTGTGAAATGTGTATCATCTGTGTGGCAGGAAAAATTCTGTGGCCCGCATGGTGCTTTACTAGAAATCCTTCTCAACTCAGATTAATTTAAATAACTGGAAATTTTTATTTGTAAAAGCAAAAACACCCACAAACAAACAAAGCAAACCAAAAGAACAAACCAGAAACCAAACCAAAATAACACACAGGGAGGGGACAATTACCCCTGTGTATTGAGAACAGTGCGTGTTTAAAATGTTCCAACACTGATTTCTGAGACGAGTGGTTCAGCTTCCTCATCCACCTGGGAGGAATTAAGATCCACATCACAGAGAAAATGCTTTAGGTAGAAAGATTTGAATAGTGTTTGTCTAAGGAGCTAGGGAGGAAGAAGAAAATATCTCCATTTGAAACTTCCACTGGACAGTGAAAATGAAATAATTCTCTAGTACACTGTAGGGCACTCAATAAATGGAAGTTTCTAGGTCCCAATCCCCCATTCAAAGTCTGGCTATGTAGTTTAGTGAATTATCTTTTTCATATAAAATACACAGCCAGTCACTGAAGCCCAGACACATTTGCTGGTTCTTGCCAGTGCAGCAGCAGCTGCTGGTCAATCCCCACTGATACTGAGGAAAAACAATAGGAATGTGGATTCCATCCAGCATAAAAGTGAGTCCTATGAGAGCCAGAAAATCATGAATGTAAAGGAAGTAGGGAACTCCACTTACAAAAAAAAAAAAACAAACTACAAGGACGTGGTAACTGTCATGATGGGGTTCTGAGGATGATGAGGAGAGAAAAATAAACAACATAAAACCAAATAAAAACACAAAACACAGGTTTTGTGTTCTGATTGTCCCAGGAGGCAGCTAGAGACAAGCAGGCAGGTGAACGGGGTTTCAGGATTTTAACCTTGGGTACTGAAATGCATTAGTTTGAGGGATTTAAATATTTATTTTCCTTATATGGCCCATTTTTACTTCGTAGGTAATAGTTCCTTATAAACACTTAGAAATGTAAGCCTCATTATTTCACCGGGAAAGAAGTTTTCAGATTCCTGCCTGTGCTGTGATGACCATCAGCTTCTGGTTTCTCCTTCCTCATGGAGAAGACCCACCTTTGTTTCTTCTGCATTGTGGGCCTTAGTGAAGTTTCTGAAATGGAAATCAAAATGAAAGTGTAATTCTAATGTCATAATGTTCTTTTTCACACACCTGTCTCTCGTGAAATCACGTATTCATTGTTCATCATCATCCATTCATGGCAAATACAATTAGACAAGTTTGGTGCTCCATTTCTGGTCTCCAGTATCTTAGATCTGATTAATACAGTGATGTTACTCAGAGATTCTGGAAGTACTTTAGAATGCTTATTACCTTGCGATGGTTAGCATTAGCAGAGATTCATTGTTTGCAGAGCAGAAAACCTTTATTGACAGATAGTAATGCCATTAAGACTTTATTTTAAAAGAATTCATGCAGTCAATGTGTTTTAGCAATGTAGTATATCAATCAAAGCCATGCACAAATTAAGGTTCAGCTGAAATAACATTGTCTTTAGAGCACAACTTCTTTAAAGTATAAAAAAATCAAAGGAAAGTTCTTTGTAGAGATTCACACATTGATTTAAAGGCAGCCTTTATGTTGTGATGGTGTTTTGCCTGCTATGTATTCTTTTCAAATTGAAGAAATATAAAGTATTTTTTCTTGTATTGATTTTTTTTTTATTATTATTTCAAGACGCAAACAGAGACCAAGGTAGATATTTCTAGTACTGTATAGTACAATTTTAAAATGATATAATAGTGTGGCAAGAATTGTATATTATGTGATGGTTGTGACCAGACATCAGACAAGATGTTATGCTGTTAGCATAATCCCATTACATTATGATACTATAGACTTACTTGGTACTCATATATTATTTCTTACCATGAAATCTTTCTTTGGCAAATGTCTTAGTCTGTGCTTCAGCCTGCCTTCTGCTATCATAGGCATTCCTATATCACATATTTAATCAAGCAGGAAAACAGAATCTGAAAATATAATCTATTGAGACTTTTTACATGTTAAATTTTAATCTGACTCTGTTACTCCTCAGCTTTACCATGCAGATACATGAATACATGAACACATGAACACCATCTTTTTGTTAGTAGCATTAGAGGTCTCCAATACGACTGACTATTCAGCCTGCTCAAAAAGATATGTTAGGTCTCCTGAAACAACTTTTCTTCTGCATAATGACAAGATTAAAACAACCCCTGTAAGACAGTCATATAATTTTATGTAATATTTCAAAAAAAAATAAAAAGGAAATGTAGATATCTGATGGCAACTGACTCGACTGTCGATGTTTTGGGGAGTTATTGTGCAACAGTTTCCTATAAAGGTATGATATGCACATCCTGAAAGGTTAATTTCTGAAGGATTCAGTTATTATTCTATATGTTCATAAAACAGCATAACAATGTGTACAAATTATTTATCCTATGGTAATCAATGAAGATTAATTTATTTTACTTTTTTCATGACATACTTTCACATCTAAGATTTGGAGCACAGGATTAATTCTAGGAATGCTACATACACTTTCATCTATCTGCTATTGTATATTTACAGAAAAGATCCCTAAATAGTGCTAGGATTTTTTTATCTGCTTCTTTTACAATTGTCGAGAAGCTTTCATAGTATTTTCCTGCTCTGCAATATGCTAACTTTGCAATATTTTTGTCTTATTTGAAGGTCTGGAACAAGTGCATTAATTATAAGCTAAGCACTAATGCAATATCTCTTTCACAGTCTTTTTAACATACTCTAATAAACTGAATTAATCTTAAATACCAGAGACAGGGCAGAGCCTATGTTTGCATTTGCTGTTGCACATTATTTTGCCTAAAACATGATGTCACATTTAATAACTACCAGGCACCCAGTTGCCCATGACTCCACTGAAACGCATCCAGCAGGAAAGAGTTCCCCCTTCTTAGCCTCAGTCAGTTTGCAGACAACACAAAGCCTGGCAGGAATGTTGATCTGCTGGAGGGCAGGAAGGCTCTGCAGGGGGATCTGGACAGGCTGGATTGATGGGCAAGAACAATTCTATGAGTTTTAAAAAGGCCAAATGCTAGGTCCTGCACTTCGGTCACAACAATCCCATGAACTTGGACCTGGGGGCAGATTAACTGGAAGTCTGCCTGGGATAAAGGATGTGGGATTGCTGTTTGACAGCCAGTTGAACATAACCCAGAGTGTGTCCAGGTGGCCAAGAAGGTCAATGGCACCCTGGGTTGGATCAGCAATAGTGTGGCCAGCAGAAGCAGGGCAGTGATTATCTCTCTGTACTTTGCACTGGTGTGGCTGCACCTCAAATCCTGTGTCCAGCTTTGGGCTCCTCATGACAAGAAAGGCATTGAGGGGCTGGAGCATGTCCAGAGAAGGGCAATTGAGCTGGTGAAGTGTCTGAACACAAGTCCTGCTGAGGATGAGGGAGCTGGGAGTATTAAGCCTGGAGAAAAGGAGGCTCAGGAGGGACCTTATAACTCTTTGCAACTTCCTGAAAGGAGGCTGTAGCCAGGCAGGGGTTGGTCAATTCTCCCAAGTAACAAGTGACAGGACAAGAGGAGATGGCCTTAAATTGCACCAGGGTAGGTTTAGATGGGATATTAGGAAAAAAGTCTTCACTGAAAAGATTGTCGGGTATTGGATCAGTCTGACAAGGGAAGAGGTTGAGTCACCATCTCCGAAGGGATTTAAAATATATGTAGATGTGGCACTTAGTGACGTCGTTTAGTGGTGGAGTTGGCAGTGCTGAGTTAATGGTTTGACTTCATGACCATAGAGATTTTTTCCAACCTAAAACATTCTATGATTCATTATAACACTGTGAGAAGTGGCTTAAGGGAAAAATTTTGATTTGGCTTATGCCAGAGACCTGATTTAAAAAATTAGCAAACAAAAAAAAAAAAATCCAAAACATAAAATTGGAGGACAAACTTTTTAAAATATGCTTTTAGTTGTTTGTCCTGAAAGTATTTAATTTTTGAAAGTTTTGAAATGTTCTGTGACAGAAAAATAATACTATTTCCTTTTAAATAGCTCAATCATCTCAGGAAAAATAAAATGTCATGAACTGCTAGTCATTTTAGTACACAGAATCAATATTTTTCAACCAGCTTCACAGTTCCATCTAATAATAATGTATTTCATTGTATTCTACCACCTGAAAGTCCCATCTCCATATCATCTGTGAAAAGATGAAAATGCCTCCAGCTAACACTGCAGTCAACATACTGTTGAAGTATGAATTTTGCTTTGAAACACACAGACTGCTAACATTGTTTATGTGAGTAATATTAACCAAAAACTATATAAAGATGCAAGTTTCACTCAGATTTGCTAATAAAGGAACAAAGGAAGGAATAAAGGAGGGAGATTAATTAGGAAACCCTGAGTGGGGAATGGATATTTATGAGAAATTTCAAATCACATACTGGCAATTTATAAAACAGCAGAATGTATGGAAAATCCGCGTTATATTTTTTGATTGTCAGTGTAATTTGGGTGTAAATGTGGGGAGTAATATTATGTCAGTATAAAGACTTCTAAATCAGCAGTGCAGTCTAGCGAGAGAGCAATTTAAACCTCATATTTTTGTTCGACTGTATGGCTGCCACTGCTTAATCACCTGGAGCTATTCTTGAAATATCTATAAGAAACTATGAGCTAATATACAAAAAATAATCTTAGAAATATTTTGTGATTTTTTTTTTTTTTTATTTTAATGGAAACAAGCAAAATGGAGTGATTACTCAGTTACAGTATATTTTGTAGTCTGCTGCACCGAAAAAACAGCAAAATATATTTGTTTCTACACTGATGGGGGTCATTAGAGAAAGTAAAACTACAGCCCACAATTGAAATTATGGTGTATAGCACTTCCTTTAGTTCTACTTCTGGGTTTTGTGCAACATCTACCTGAGATAACCTACAAAAATAAGGGAATGAGTTCTCTCCTGTGAAAATTTACTTTCTATGAGACATAAAAAAAGATGCAGATTCTCATATTTTTTTCTGTCTTCGTTCATCAGCATAGCAGCATAGCTTTCAAAAAATTGAGTCTTTTAATCCCTTCGTGCTCTTCTCATCTCCATTCTTGTGTTCGACTTGATGGTTACAGCACTCTGCGTTCCATGCCAGGAGGCGTGGGTTCAAATCCTGGCAGACTGAAGTGAGAATAAAATCAAGTCTTCCACCTCCTGGAAAAGTGCACTAACCACTATTATGAACATAAACTAGTGGTAGTAGCAGCATTTGAAAAGAAAGCAGCAGCTACTACAGTGTTGTGTGAAGTGCCCAGTCTTGTTACCATGTGTTAGGTATTCTCTGAAAAACACCATGAGGTCAATCCCCTGAGGGGACTTGCACTCAAACTTGCTGGTTTCTGAGCTGCAGTCAGGCAGAGACTCTCATATGATGACACATATCTCAGCAATCTCAAGTTTGAGAGACCTATGACTACACTCAGGACAAAATCTTTCAGGTACTTAAGAAGTGCTTAAAGTGCAAAACAAAAAAAAAAAATCAGTAAGGATGTAAGATGCCACTAGTCTTAGATGGATCTTTGAGTTTTCAAGATCACAGGTTTTGACGTACATAAAATACTATATTCTATCTAGCTGTCAGGGTCTATATACTTAGAAAGAGGGGAAAAGGGGTAGGAGGGTTAAATCTCTGCCATTGTTCTACTCTAGAAAAATTTCAAATTCCTTGCAAAATTATTTAATGTTCTCAGCTAAACTCTCAGATTTCATGACCCAGCTTGCAACTTGATGGAATAAACCATTTCTGTGTATTTTATTACTTTGATTTAAGTAGCTAACCAAGCAAATATTCACCTAAACAAGCATATTAGTACAATTAATTAAACTAATTATAGGCAGAACAATTTTTATTGAGGTCACAGTAAAGATGGAGCCAATAAATTATTATTTTCAAACATCTAAATCTTCAAATAAAAGAGGTAATCACTGAATTATGGGTTTTACATGAGATTAAGGTTTTTTATACTAAGCTTGATTTACAAAATAGAATTCAGAATCTTTAAAACTGGTGAACAAGCAATTCCCGTCACTGCAGTTATAATTTCCTACCAGAGAATTAGCAAAGAAATTTACAAGATGTATGTGTTCCTCATTTAACTGTCTCTTCTGAGCTAAGCTACTTGAGAAAGGTTTTAAATTTTTAATCATAAGAATTGTCTACTCTTTCTACACTTGCTACATAGTAATTAAAAATATTATTTTCTTCTTAAAATTATTTTAAGTAATATAATCTTTAAAATCCTGTGTTTATTGTTTTCTTTATTGGCAGATGCATTTATTTTAGAAAACTACAAATGGTGTTTTTCTTCTACATACCTGCATTTGTGCTTGGCTATGCAAAAAAAAAAGAAAACCTGATTAATGTAAAGTTTAAGTTTCTTCTGCTTTATTTCTATAGAGAATAGAAGATATTTATGCAAGTAAAGTAAAAGCTTGGAGCTACATTTTTGTACTTGGTCAGAGTTGTAAACCTATTTCAAATAAATTTAAGAAATCCTGTTAAAACGATGACATGGAATTATTCAGAAGTGTTTAAATTTAGACATCACAAATGGTACTGTGTCTTTTCTTACCATTGTATTAGAAATTCCCTTTAATAATGTTTGATTCTTGTTTATTAAGAAGTTATTATGTATTTTCTGAATCAATTAATTAAAATATTTGTTAATTTAAATTAACCACTATGAATATTTCGGTGGTTTAGTACCATAACACTGATTAAACTATCGAAGTAGTCTAATATATAGGTGTACAAAGCATTTCATTACCATGAAAAAAAAGACCTGCATTTACACTTATTACATCTCAGGAAAAGGCTAGGCTTCTTTAAAAGTTGAAAGAAATAAACTCTTCTTCTTAGGCAAGTACAAATATTATTTTTTCATGGCAAAGAAGAATGAACAGAGAATCTGAATGTGCCCATGAGATATTTCTGATGTCAAGAAAAATATTATTGTGGCTTACTGGAGCCACGGAAAGCTGCAAGGAGCAAAATGGGACCAAAGAGAGGAGGGTGAATATGTCTGCAGAAGGGGAAATCCGACAAACGCCAGTTTACCTCATGCTAGGTCCTCTTCTGTCTAACCTCTCCACTCAGAGAATTATGAATCTGCCACATGGAATAAGTTTTAAGCATCTGTTAGGCTCATTTTGGAAAGGCAATGTAATTTTTTTAATTGAAAAAATTTCACTGGCATAGACAATAGTAATTTATATAATTCTGTATCACTAATACAATGTAATATAGTAGATCCACTGCCATATACAATAAATATCAAGAGTAGGACCAGCATCTGCCAAACCTCAGACAAAATTCTGACCTCAAACTGAGTAATAAAGTCTTCATATTTAGGTGTCCCAAAGGAACTTGTATTTTTACTATTTTCCCTTGCCTACACAAAAAGATTATTTCTTCTTATACTCACAATTTAATTTTAGAATGAGAAACACAAAATTTAGCAATTTGCTATTCATGACTAACACAAAAAATGTTAACTTTGTTGCCATTATTTGGACCCTCCCCTGTAATAAATATAAAGTGCCATAAGCCTGATTCTTGCCCTGAAGTAAAGCTGACACTTTTAGCTCTGCCCAGTAACAGAAAAGAGGAATTCCATAATCTCTTAGACACAACTGTTTGGGGAGGAAGGCACTGACAGAGCTTGATTGCAAATGTTGGCAACCATTTGCAAGCAAGAGCAACGTGTCCAACCCAGAGCACTGAGTTCTTGCACTGTGCTTTAACCAACAAACCCTTGGTGAGGAAGGGATGGCATTTGTTCCACTACCTCCCACTGCAAATGTGCCATTGTGAAATGAATACAAGACCTGAAAAAGCAGGGAATGAATAAATGATTTACTAATCAAACAGATGCTGCTGAGAGCACTGCTACCTTCCTCATTCTTTTTCCATCAACATAACATGCAGGTAAATACTCCCCTTACTCTCCTCTGGCTGCTCCTAATTAAAAGCAAATGATGATTCTGATACAATTATGTTTTAAATGTCACAGTCCTGTAGAATTTCAGCAGTTCTGCATTTTTTAGCCGCTTAGAAGCTCTGCAGAACAATTTCCAATTTGCATTTCACCACTACCCTAATGGAAGAACAGCAGTAAGCTTATGAATTAAAGCTTGCTAGATTAGGGAGTTTGTGCACAAGATTTCAGATCTCTGGTGAATGGCTTGCTGCAGCACTACAAATCATTCTGTCAAACCAAATTGTGCTGTTAAAATACGCATTTAAAACAATGCTCCCCAAATAGGTAATATGGAGGTAATTGAAAAACCCTAAGTGCATACAAATAGTTGGAAAAAGTGAGCAGTGGGGGAATAAGAAACCAAAGAGCAAAGAAAAAAGGAAGCAGACCACAAAACCAAGGTGTATGGAAATAAACATTACTGTAGGAAAAAAAAAAATTACCCTGTCACCAATTGCAAATAAACCACATACTTTGAGGCTTAACATTTCACCTGTTGTGCTCGCAGTGCTATCTACTGAGCTGTGATGGGGAATCATGGGGAAAAATAAAGAAAACTTTATGTCTCATAAATCTCCTACTGAAATACACTGAGAAATATGTAATCTGCAAATGCCTAGAAAGTATCCAGCTAGGAGTCCTTCATTTCGTTAAACAGAATCATTGATTTCCATGGGAAGTTACAGTTTTTTGAGAAAATAGAGGCCAATGACAAATGCTAAGCCTCTAACAATTTTTAAATCAATGGGTTAAATATAAAAACCCAAGCCTTCAGCAGTGTAGAACTCAACCAAATGAGTGTTCAAATTTTATGAACCCTGCTTTAGGCCACGCTTAATAAAAAGACTTACCTCTTCAAGTATTCATCAACATGAGCTCCGTAAGTTAGTATGTGTGCGTGCCAGTGACACTCATCATGAATGTTAAGACAGAATAAATTTGAATTAGTCTTCTCTGCTCTTCTCCCCCCGGCATCAATCTATGTATTAACAAGCAGAGGAGATAATTTATAAAATCATCTTAAGAGACTTTTAGGTTTATATTTTTAACATTAAAATATGTATACTGAATATCCAGTTCAACTCTATATGATTAAGAACACAAACTTTTAGGTTAGATAAAGATGCTAATTAAGAGTTCTGTTGAGTTAATCTGTTTCCACTAAACACCTAGGCCAACATGTATTCTTTCCTCATATGCAGGAAAGGAAAAGAGAAAACCTTAATAGAACAGCATGAGCAATGTGTTGTAATGAATTCAATTGAATTTAAAAAAAAATCCATCAAAAAACCAAAGTCACCTTTCTTCATTGAATAGAAAATCAGCTATCTGTACATACTGATGAATTAATACTGAAATTCCCTTCTGTCCCACATGAATGTTTGACACTTCATTTAAAATTAAAAAAAAATTGAACTAAATTAATCCTTTGTGACCTTTTATCCACAGAGTTCTTAATCAATCGTCTTGATTGATTAATAGGTCTTTATATGGCCCTAAATTTTACTGCTCAAATCCTGTGCTTTTCTTTGCTCTCTTGAAATATCAAATAATTCCAGAGCAAAAAGACTATCACCAAATGTTTTCCCATCCTGTAAGACAAGCCTCATCCCTTAAAGCAAGCTTAGTGGAATACAGACAACATACATTCTGAATTTTTTATTGCAATCACTTCAGCAAAATTGTCAGATGACTTTTGCTAAATGTAAAGCACACACATTGTCCTTCCTGTCCTCAGGTGTGTATATTTCATATTTCACATTGCATGTTTTGGTCCTCAGGAATTAAAACCAAAGACAAGTTCTTTTAGATTGGTTGGTTTTGTTGTTTTGTGAGTATTGGCAGAGGTGGCATACTACCATTCACTTGTGAAGAAATTCATGTGATTAAAAGATATAACAAGAATTACAACTTCTACATCTGGAAATACTTCTACTTGGATGACTTTGGAAGTCCAGTCCCTCAATATAATTTAAAATTGATTCTGTTTTATGCATGTAGGAAATAACATCCAAAGGATTTTGGAACCTTTTCCACCTGCTTCTTTCACACTGATAAATAAGGTATAAAACATGAAAGAAACATGTCGTGTTTGCTTTTTCATATCTACTAGAACTTTGTTTTTGTTAAAATCACAGAACAAAACTTGCATGAAACTGGGGTTTTTTTGAGAGAATCTGCATGCAAACCTGTGGATCTTGTAATGACCCAAAATTTTAACACCTCTAATTGGTCACTTCCAGATGAAGATATACACAGGAATATATTATTGATAAGTACCTTAGCCTTCTTCAGTGCAGTAACTCCATCTGCTTAACCATCTATTGAACACTGTGCAAGAAGGCAAAGTATTTACATAAGTCTTGTGGGCCCACATACCATTCAGATATGACAGTTAAGCATATTTTAGTCATGGCAATATAATTTTAATCCACAGTCCTCTTTCTCCTCCCCTTCTCTTTCCTTCTTACACAGACCATAACCATGATCATATTTGTTTACTAATAATTTCTTTATTCATTTAGATTCATATTCCCATTTAATGCAGAGGCAAAAAACATCTTAAATGTAGCATGAGGAAGAATTCAAATATGGAAAGAATTTGAGTGGAAAGTGAGGGGAAAAAGAAGCAATTCTATGAATAGTTAATTAATTAATTGATGCATTTCCAGATAGGAAAGGATGCATAATGAATATTTATGACTCCGGGTTCTGAATTAAATATATTTTTCTCTTTCCCGGAGGAGCAAAAGTATTTGAACCAAACTTGGTAATGTTTGCAAAGGGGTTTGTTTTGGGGTTGCTTTTGAGGTGGTTTTTGTTGGTTTTTTTTTTCCTCCTATCTTTCCGTGCAATGTACATTTGGTTTATCTCTTCTCATTTTTCTTGAAATTTTGCTGAAATGAAAAGTGAAAATAAACCCTATACAACCTTGAACTGACAAATAGAAAAAGAAGACCATAAAGAAATAAAGTAAGTATTTTATTTGAGTATAACAAATCATGTCTCTTGACCATCTTACATCATCTTGGATCTGAAGATACCAGCCTTAAAAATGACGTGTGTGTTTAAATGGTGATTTAGGATATAGGGGCACCTCAGAGTAGTCCCTGCTATAGCAGTTAAATTAGGAATTTAGATCATAATTGTTATTTTGATATAATGGTGATTGGAGTTAGGTAAACTATGGCATACTAGCAGTATTTAGGAAAAATATTCCCATTCAGAGTAAGATCATGTTTTAAGGTTTGTTTTGGTTTGTTTTAGCATAGTGATCAATAATTAATTGTTAATAGAATTGAATGTAAAGGGAATATTTGGCATAATTTCAAGATTTTTAATATTTATAAAAATTGATAATTATTTTGAATGCAAACCTACTTTTAAAAAAATTGTACTCTTAAATTGTCTATATTGTTGACTTCATATGTTTAAGATTTGTATGCCTTCTGAAAGCAAAAACATGTTAAACAAGTACATATTTGGTATATATTTGCCAAAAGTACTTCATACACTTTCATTTGTGATTCTTGAACAGTAGAGCAACATCCTTCAAAAATAAAGAGGAGGGTGCCATTTCTTAACTTAAGACTAAGAAATATTTTCTTAATTACATAGACAATCAATAGGTAAATATCTACATCAATTTGTAGGTGTTTCTGATTGATATTTGGGGTATCTCGAAGTGAGGAGTTCTGCTGGAACCTTTAACATATTTTGAGGGAAAAACATCACCTACTTATATTAAAACACAATAAAATACAGGTAGACTTGTATTTCAGTTTCGCCTTCAACATAAAAGCTTGATGTAGTTTTGCTTAGTTCATTGCTATCTTTGCTGCTGCCAAATGCGAAATTGGCATCTTCCTACACACCAGGTGAATTTAACTTCTAGATACGCTGATCTCTTTTCACTTGATAAACAGTGTGGAAAGCTTCCATCCTCAGGATAGCTGATCACCAAGCTGAGCAATACTTAAAGTGAAGCTATTCCCTTCTTTCCCTTTCAAGAGATTTATATAGCTATTTCTGTAGTTATTCTTCATTCTTCCCTCAAAATGTTAATTGAGGAATCTAATAGATAGTAATGATTATCTGTTGGATGGCTGCATCATCAAAGTCCATAAAATAAGGACTATAATCACATTCAAAATTTGAAAGGCACTTTGAATATAAAAAGTCCTCTAGAAGTTCTTAGTTTTAAAAATATGTCACAGGTAAAGTGTTTTACAAATGATTGAATACGCCATAGGACTGAGACAGACCCCTGTCATTTTATATATGTCTACTTTATCCCTGTTATACACATACCTGGAATTTAGAGCTATCTTTCTGGATGTTTACTCAGATTTCAGTAATTTCACAAGTTTCATAGGCACCAAAAGTGTCTCCCTCTTCATCTGACAGCTGAACTGGCAGATAGGTCAACTCATATCTGAGCCTAAGTAGAACTTTAAAACTAGCCCAGTTTAAGTGTGAATGGGGGCATGCTGACAACAGCCAAGTTTTCCCCAACATACAACTGCCTCCAAGACTGACAGTAGGGCTCATTTCTTCCTTCTTAGTCAGCAGCCCTGGGAAAAATATGCAGGGAAGCAGAAAGAGAACTGGTCTGAGTGCTCTCCCTTGACCATAATTTGCACCATTTTTGGAATTGCCTGGTCTGAACACTAAAATGCTAAAACTTCTGCTGTCTGTATAAAAATTCCCTAAGTCTTGAAAAAGAAAGAATCTTCTTCCCTTCTGAAGAGGTGCATCAACTGGGATATTGCCTGCAGTGAATTTAACATTTCTTTTTACAGTGTCAACACTGATAAAGCACCTAGTTTATTGTTTGGCTGCAGCAAGTGTATGCTTACTGATCCGGCTACAAAAATCTCTCTCTCATTTTTTCATCAGGAGAAAGAGGAGCTTGACCTGAGCATATAAGTTCAGGACAAATGTTCACAATTCTCTAAGATTTTTGAGAAAAAATAGGTATCCAGCTGTTTCTGTAACAGAGTCAAAGACTTGGTCTTTCATATGGGCAATCTTGAATAACCTGTGCAGAATGAATTCTCTTTGATAAAGTTTTCAGTTGTGCGGCACCTAATAATCAATACTTGGTTTACTGGATGCTTTGTGTTCCTTAGGAGAGGTGGTGTCTTCAGTAGCACTGAAATCCCTTTGTGGGTTTAGCTCTTTGCACTGCTATAACCATTCACTTTAAAAGGACTTAATTCGGGACTGCAAAAACTGTCAACCGCATTCTATAATTATTCTTAACAGAGATAAGGATGTTCATAATGACACTATGCTGAAGATGGGACATTTGTTAATAATGACTTTCAGTGTACTTTATGTGTTGAAACTATCTCAAAAATATGTTTAATTTGGTAGTGCTACCTTGAATCTAAAATGCAGGTGTGTTCACCATTCTGTGATCAGAATTAAGTTCTCTTTCTATAGCAGAAGACCAGAAATTTGAACTTCATGCTTTAAGCTGCTTCAACTAAGAAAAACAACATATTGCATCCTTCCTTGGATAACAGTATCAAAGAAAGTGTTCCTTAGAAATACTTCTGTGATTGGCATTAGCAAGGCTTTGATACATACTATTTATACAAAAAAAACCCTATTATGCTTCACTTAGTTCTTTTGATGTCCTTGAAAGAGATTGCGCATAATTCCTCATGTAGAAAATGTGCACAGTGCCTCATAATGAACAGGAACATTTTCCTTTACACACGGTGGAGTGTTTCATGTGCAGTCACTAAGATTTATGCTGGATGTTGAGAGACTGCAACATGATGGTAACTTTGTGGTTAGGAAAGAAAGCAAACTGCTGCTTAGGCTATCGGGCTTCATATCTTCTGGCTCTGCATATGACTGTTTATGGGAAGTATGGTAATAGATGATTAAAGATTTGACAAACACTATGGTGGAGTATGGTTTTTAATCTGTGTTTTTTAATGCATGCTTGTTTGCTTGTTCACCGTAAGATAATTAACCAATTTGAATTTGTAAATCCAAAATATCTCAAAATTCGCCTTGACCATTGATAAAAAAATAGGACAGTTCACAGATTGACCAGTTTTGTTTGTTGGTTTTAATGTCTCTCATCTGCATATGTGTGACCAAAGAAGAATAAGTGTCACAGAAAAATTTCTATCTTGGCATTACCAAATGTCAGCATCTATCCCCATATCCTCTTACTGTGTTGTCTGATTTATACATACTTAATAATGATTCACTAAACTGTTTTCCATAGGAAGTTGTAGAGCTGATACACATGACTTTAAATACTGTGTTGTTATTACTATTTGAAAATCTGGTGAACAGTCAGCTGCGCAGAAAACATCTGTCTTAGAAGAAATAAAATTAGCGTTTTGAATTCCAGCAAATTCCCACTTGCCTTTTCTTTTGAAAACTCTCCAGAACAGGTCATAGAAATACTTAAAAACGGAGAAACAATATAAGAGAGATAGGGTATTGCTTAGGATGGTTGCCTGAAAAAAAGTAAGTAAACAAATAATGAAAAACTATGCTGCATGAAAGTACAATGTAAGTACAGAGGGTTTATGAAAAACTGAAAAACATATATACTGAAAAACATATCACAAAGAATTTTTTCAGTAAGTGCTAGAGAATTTTATCATAATTAGAAGCAAGCCTTTGTTATCCTCCACCATATTTGGAAAAAGCTGTATCAAGCATTTTGCTTAGGCTATGTTTTGGTTTTGCTTTAATAACCCAAACAGTGCTGAGTTCATGAGATATATCCTCAAGACATTTTCTGCTGTAGAGGCTTGAGATTACTATGATGGATTGTGATTTACTGTACACTAAGTGGGGCCTCACTAGTGCTGCTATATTCTCACAGAGGTTAAATGCTATTCAGTATGGAATACTGTCAAAAATGTTTTCTTTTGTGACAAGAAAACAAGACAAGACTGTGTCCAGTCTACTTTCTACTGAGCATCAAATGATGGAGACAGCACTTTGGAAGTGAATTCTCTGGTGCTATATAACAATATACTGGTGTGACTTCATTTTTTTAAACACATTTTTTTATTCAGTTGAAGTAAAATGGCTTAAAAAAAAAACCAACAAAAAGTTATGCCATTAATTCTATGATTTTAATTTACCATGTTTGGGCTACTCCTGATTGCCAGTGTAGTACTTGGCATTTAGTTTTTACTTTAATTTCAGAAGAATTATACACCATGAATAGAGAGACATTAGTTCTTCTATATCTATTCAATGCTTCAATAGAATATTTTAGAATATTACTTTAACTTATCTCATTTATAAATAATTACTTATATGTGGGTTGTGTTATTAAATTATATTCTACATATTTTCTTAAATATAAGTATTTATTTTATTGCAAGAATAAATAAATCAATTTCAGTACAAAACTGAAGCAGAGAGACTGAAAAACAAAAGTGTAATTCAAAATAGTTTTTAGCTAAAATACTGCCTGTATCTAGCGAAAAAAAAAATGTTGCTAGCACAGTTGTCACAACAACTTGAACCTGAATGGCTTCTGCATGACTCATGTCATCAAATGATTCACTTGTGTATTAGTTTTAAAAATTCTGTGTGGCACTTTTGACATATCATGTCCTTTGAGTCTTTCTCTCTCATTCAGAAATCAAGGCAAAAAGTTCACTTAATAAAATATTAATAGGTGCAAGTATTGTCTCTGACCTTACTTGATCAAAGCGATTAGTGTCAAAGTTTAATTGCATTTCATGTGTCTTAGTGACATCTCTAAATCTTTCACCAAGTCAATAAATTATTAGCGTCACAAGAAAATCTCAGACAGCCATAATGTAAAGTACGAAAATTCTGTAAATTGATACTTGAGACTTAAATGAAAATTTATTTTATTTAATCTTAGTATTTTTCTTCAATTCTTACTAAAGATCAAAGATCAAAACATGAATAATTCTGTGAGACATGGAATATTTGGGGTATTTTTATCACTAGACTTAGAAAAAGAGTATACCTTAATTTGAATAAATACTGGGATAATGTTAAGATCCCAGAGATTGTTTGCTTCTCTGGAATTTTTTGCAAGACTGGTGCAGACCTTGTGGTTTATAGTCAGAAATCAGTTCCTGGTCCTTCTACTGAGCAGGCATGCTGACATTGAGCACAGTTCTTTCTCTACAGTTTCTGTCTTCAACTTGTTGGTTTCCTTCTCTAATAATTTTACTAGCAGTATTAGCAGTGTTGTACTCTCACATCTAACACCCTGTTGGATCTGTGGTCAACTACGCCAGTCATCCTCAGCCAGCGGTGGCAAGCTGTTGCCATTGGAGTCCCAAAGGCTTTGTTGGGAAGAGTGTAACACAGTGGCTGTGCTCCTTTCTCAGTGCACTTGAATTTTTTTTTATATCTTTCTTGCTCTAAGTTCCTGCCTTCTGTCTGCTCCCAGCTGAGTGTGAGCAGGGCCCATTTCACAGCCTCCCCAGCCCCAAATCTCCCCCCCAGGGCAATGACCCCTTGGATTTGCCAGACTCTTCCCATGCAGACATTGGCACAGCTCAGGCTCAGGCAGGGGAGGCAACAGGCACTCGTCCCCCAAAGCAGAAGGTGAAACCAGGCCAGTCCTGAGACTGCTGCTCTCAGCTCAGGGTAGAACCTGTCACCTTTTACTAGGAATGGCAAAAAATCATATTGCCTGCACTACAGCAGTGCAAGTGGAACTTTCATGGAAACAAAGGTCTGATATGCTTCAAAAAGATTGCTAGCGAGTCTAGACTGCTCAGTCAGGAAAAATAATATTACTTCCTCACAAGAAGAATGTTTTGTCACAGTCTGCTCATGTTGAAGAATTAAAAGAAATTTCTCTGGCAAACAGTTTGTCTTTTGGCCACCTCTTCAGCCTGAACTGTGCCTCTATTGGATCACTGATAATAATTTTTGACCTGAAGAAACCAGTCAGAGAAGGATTCCACTAACAGCTTTTCGGATGGAAGTACAAATACTTCAATATTTACCTCAGCAGACAGCTCATCATGCCAGTTTTTCTGGCTTGCAAAGAGCTATGCGAGCAAAGGGATCATCTCTGCCATCATCAGGATGTGGCCAGCAATGTCAGCTCCTCTTTCTCTAGAATGCACTTATGATCCATGTCAATCTCCATCTTATACCTATAGGCATCATTAAGAATTTCAACAGCAAGCATATGTCTTGTGCATGCCTTTGTTCAGTTAATGTCAAAGTTCTTGAACAGTAAATGGTAAGCACTTCATTCCCATCTGGTTATGTCTAGCGGAGATTTATTCCAGTGCCATAGACTGGAACACCACAAATGACAATCAGCAATGTCTGTTTGTCATAGCAGGTGAGTAGAATTGGATGTCAGTCACTTGCTCACATTTTTGAAATGCATTTTCTGCCAGAAAGTCCATCACCATTGATCCGTCTTTTCAAAGAAGCAGACAGGAGGTTTGGTAATCATTGATTTTTGTGGCAGAGAGATGTACCAGAAGTTCAAAGAACATCTAGAGATCTTGCTTATGTTTTGACTGAAAGTAAATTGCCTTCACGTTGTCCTGTGAAACATATATGTATCTTTTTAGCATCTACTATAAACACAGTACTTAAAAAAGTGATTATCCCTTAGTCTATCCTCTGCTTTCACTGTGGTGGACTTCCATGGGATGCAGGGAATTAGCCACTATCGCTATAGTCTTCTCCCATAGGCTGCTCTGATGCCTGCAGCACCTCCTCACACCCTTTCACTGATCCAGACCGTTTCACATTTTTCTCACTCCACTCCTTCACAGTGCTACTGCAGTGTTCTTCACCCTTTCTTTAATATGTTACCACAGAGATGCCACCAGCATCACTGATGGGCTCAGCTGTGTAGTGATGGGTCCATTTTGGAGCTGGCTGGAGCTGTCTCTGTCTGACATGTGGGGAGCCTGGTGTCTTCTCACAGAAGCCACCTATGTGGCTACTACCAAAACCTTGCCACATAAACCCAAAACATATCTAGCCGTGCTTTTGTGAAATTTTTGTTCTTGTTCAGCAGCTGTGTCATGGTTTCACACATTACCTCCTGCATCAGATGAAGCTCAATGATCTCCGCTGTTTATTCTGAAACTTCAGTAGATGATTGCCATTCTTGTGACCAGAAATTGCAGTTTTGGTTGTGTGGCAGAATTCATAGTGCTGAAGTTCACCAAGTGAATCGAATTCCTTGTCTACTGGCCACGTGAACAATCACACATAGGTGGGACCACTGATTTTCTCTGGCTCCTACTAATTAAATAGAGTAAGAGAGGGAGAAGACATGATGCCAATTCTTTCTTCATCAAGAAGAAACGACCTCCTCTGAGCAATTCTTACAGCACAAATTGAGTGCAGTAGCCGTGTATCCTTGAGCAAATATAGCATGCACTCTAACGGGACATAAAGCAGAGACTGGTGTTCTAACATTAAAGTACAAAAAGATAGTTACAGGCATGCACTGCAAAACTGATAGCTTTCCTCCTCTCCTACATATCTTCTCAATATACAATTCATCTAAATATAGCTACTGTAGCCTATACAAAATAGTGTCTTCCAGCACCATGTTTATCTGGTAGAAGAAATTTCTATTGCTAAATCAACAATCCTGCTAGAATGTAAAAGTTTTAGAACTTTGTAGCTCTTTGTTGATTTAAGGTATTTCTGCCAGTCATATGAAAACAGTTTTCCTTATTTAACAATAGGGTTTTTTTCAATTAGCCTATTCAAAAAGTAGTGGTGAAGAGACTTCAGAAATTCTGTATGGCATTACCTTTTAAATGAAAGATTTTGACTGGTTCTCCTAGACTTATGCCTGATGGATTGTACAAATATTTGAAACAGGGAACTAAGTAGATCTCTTTTTACTCACACAACCATGAATACTGATTTCATGTGTTAGAAATACCGACCATGTGGCGTGTTTAAAACCTATTTCAGTATTTCAGCTTCCTTTTCATCAGAATATTTTTTTTCTTCAAAGAACGGAGTTGTGCATTTTTCACTCTGAAATTTGATATTTCAGAATGTTTCCATTCTTTTGAAGAAACATTTGAGAAAATAGATATGCAGAAACATATATGACTAAAACCCAATTACACCAAAATAAAATTAAAATTTGAATTGTGAAATATAACGTAATGTCAGAGAAGCCTAGAGTAGTCACAGCACCATTCTAAGTGACTATTTCTTCTGTGGTTCATGTCATGTATAATTTAGCAATGCTAAAAGCATTTCTGTATATTCTGTAAGAAATTATAAACAGTAGTCAATGCACCAAGAAATGCTGAAGTGAATTACTTGCATATGATTCTCTGTGGGCTAAAGCAAAAGCAAAGCAAAGAGAAACCATTCAGTGCTTGCAAAATTGATGTGACCATGAAATCTAAAAAGTGTTATGTGGCTACATTTTAAAAATGCCTCATTTTTATAGCATATGGGTTCAACGTTTGATCCCTGTTTCTCCAGAAATACTAGATTTCTATCTAGTATTTCTATCAGCTCAGAACAGAATGCCTGTAATCCATCTAGTATCACAATAATAAAATATAGTTAGCCTTGAGTATATCTTTTTCCAATTATATGTTATTTACATAAAAGTCATTCTGAAAATAGACACAATTTAACAGTTGCTCAAATACCCTAAAGGCTGCTCTTCCCAATCTTCCCTCACACCAAGGCCCACACCCTGCAGCAAAAAAAAATGCTTGCAGCTACAATAATTGTACATAAATTGAATCTATTATCTTCAAAAACAACTCATATTCAATTTCTTTCCTAAGCTTTTGTTAGCTTCAAGTACACTTGAGACATATTTGTACAAGTTTGTGTTCAAGCAACTTAAAGACAATTAGGTAGATATAGGAAAGGGAAGCTAACACTAGAATGGTACTTGTAACTGGCTAAAAGTACAACGACATGTCAGTATTACTAAAAATACACAGTGCTTGATCTTAGACTTCATAGTGTGAAGACATATTTGGCCAGACCTCAGTGTGCATCCTGAACCTGAATATATATAATTTGGACTCCATGTTATGCTGCATATTGATGGAGAAATATTTAATTTCAGTTCTATCTCTAACTGCATTAAGTATTTTATCTTGGAATGCAGAGGTTGAACTTCTACTTTCACTTCCAATAGAGGGAAGGTTTTCCAGCTGTGGAAAGAGCCATTTTCCCTGAGTATACATAAATGCCATAAGAACAGTAAACCAATAAGTTAGCATAAATACAAAAAAAAAAAAAAAAAAAAAAAAAAAAAAAAAAAAAAAAAAAAATAGATTCCAGAAAGGAGAAAGAAAAAAAAAAAAAGAGAGGAAAGGAGGGAAGGAGGGGAGGAGGGAGGGAAGGAGGGAGGAAGGAAGGAGGGAGGAAAGGAGAGAAGGAAGGAAAGAAGGAAAAATATATAGTGTTCTTACACACTACTACTAAGGAAAACGTAATAAAGGCTGCATGAAAAGGCTATTAGAAAAAGCATAAACTCTTCTAGAAATAGAATCCATTATTAAATGAAGAATGTTTGGGCAAACCTATTTTCTATGGTATGTGTTTTTTAAGTCTGGTGTGTAAAAAAGAAGAAAGCAGAGAATTGATTAATATAATTTGTTAGTTCTGTTGGTTGAGAACAGGCAACTTGGAGTGAAATTTGTTCCTATTTGAATAACAGACCAATGAATTAAAAAAAATATTTTAAGCTCTTCAAATAATTTTCTTTTATGAAACTATAGAACTCTTTTAATTTAAATCAAATTAATTTTTTTTCTTTTGAAAATGTTATACATATACAAATATATATATGCCTTGCTAAATCATCATTACAAAATATACAATTAGCACCTGCAACATTTCAATTTGGTCGAGTTTATATATCTTGTGACAATAATGCACAAATTTTACCAATCATTTTCAGTAAATTTGTGAATTTAAATCC
>VZTH01005585.1:5459-21084 GCA_013397815.1 Aleadryas rufinucha
GGCAGGAACTGCCAGCGGTGGCCAGGAGCGGAGCGTGGGATGGGATGGGATGGGATGGGATGGGATGGGATGGGATGGGATGGGATGGGATGGGATGGGCTTTGAGGTCCCTCCCAACCCATCCCAACCCAACCCAATCTGGGATTGTGTGATGATGGTTTTGTTATTCCTGCTGTCAGTAGCTGCTTGTGAGCAAGTCAGGAGCTCTCGGGGTCACCAGGGGACGTGGTGTCCGAGGGCTGCTGGCCACGGTCACCCCAGTGAGTTACACAGGGGGCCGCTTTCAGTCAGGTGTGAACCGTGAGCAACACTTCACACCAACGCTGTCCAGGGGGGTTTACAGAATAAATCATTCACTGTTTCTGAGCTTGGTCCTTCAGTGTGTGACAGGAGTGTCCCCTGGAGGGCTGCAGCAGCAGGGGGTGGTGTGTGAGGGCTGGGGGTGACAGCCCTGCCCAGGGCAGCGGGTCCCCACCGGCCCTGCCTGTCGGGGTGGCTCTCTCGAGGACGGCCACGTGCCCTCAGCGGTTACTGGAGCACCCTCAGGGATATGTGTAGATGGAAAATTCTGCTTGATACCCCAGGGATTTGCAGGTATCTCATGCTCCAAAGCATCCTTTATCATTGCTGAATCAGCCAGACCAGCACAAAATTAAGAAGTGCAAGACAAATGCCAATTCACGCCGGGAACACAAAAGGGACGACCCCGACGCCTCCAGCCAGGCGGGGACTCGGCTTTAGGGGCACTGCGGGAAACGTCCCTACATTCAAAAGATGCCACGAAACAATTCGAGTTCTGCTTTCTGACGGGAAATGTCGTTTTTGCAGAGGTCACCCACCGGTCAGTGGCGGTGGAGGGAGGAACAAAAAGGGGTTGGTGCTACCCTCGGGCTAAACCCTCCCCCTGGAGGCGGGAGAGGAGCAGTTCCTCGGAGCACCTCTGTCCTCACCGAGAGATTCCTTATGCTCAAAAGGATGCTTCAGCATTGCCCTAAACACATTCCAGATTTGCTGGAGAGGAAGAGGAAAGTCGTGTTTCATGAAGGCACAACCATGCTGAATCGGCAGGAAAGAGGGAAGAGAACAAAAGCGGCACTGCGCAACGCAGTCATAGTACAAGGCTCATTCTTGAAACCTGAATATCATGCTAGAAGAAAATCTAGATATGTGTAATATTTTTGAAGAAATATTTTGAAGGCAATATTATTCGATTTTTTTTTTTTTTTTTTTACTCAAAAAAGAACAAATGTTTCTGTGTAAATGCGGATAGAATGCTAGTTGAGGAGGGAACTGAATGTTTGTATTGCAGCCTTAAAGAAGCACATTTTTACTGCAATATCCTTTTTTTTCTTGTAAACTACAGTCTGCGACTCAGCAGACCATGACTGAATGCTTCTGAAAACTTGTCGATTACAAACATGAAATCACAATTAATATCCTCTAAAAGTAATTTCAGAGTTCTCACGTCTTAAAAAAGGACAATGTGTACTGCTCCACAAGGTAATGCAGCTAATCAAAAAAAAAAAGGAGTCGAATTAAAGTATTTACATAATGAGCAATTCTACAGAAGGCGATCATCCCCGTGTAAGCACTGATTATATCCCACGCTGCTTTTAACAAACTCTACCAGATTGGATCCAGTCATCAGCACTTTCAGAGAATCCTTAAAAGCCTTTTATGGGTCTTTGCATTTAGTGCAGAATGATGTTCTTCAGGTAGAATATGCTGCTGAGGGAGGAGAGCGTCAACACCAGGGACCAGCAGGAGAACGGCACCTCGGCGTCCCCGGTGATCCCGTACTGGGCTGTGCTGGGAGCTGCAAAGACAAGGACAGGGGGTCAGTGGCACTTCCCACTCTCAGCCCCCCACGCTCTCAGTTTGCACCAAGAGTTGCTCCAAGCTGCCTCTCAGGGCGACACCAGAATTCCTCTAATTCCTCTGAAAAAAGCAGAGGAAACGCTGTGAGAGCAGCCCGGCCCCGCTGCCGCCCCGCCCGGGGAACATCCCTGCTGGCTCCAGGAGGAGAAACTGCTTTTAAGGCAGGCATTTAAAAATGGGAGAGCTTTGTTTTTAACCAGCTGAATAATGGATCAGTTTTTGAGTTACTGAGCACTAAGATCTGCAGTGCAATCAATGAGAGGGGACTGGACTGAGCTCTCGGGGAAGACAGCTCATTTCCCAGCTCCAGAAGCCAGAGTTTGACAACTGTGCTCAGCTGAAGGCATTAATACTTATTTTGAAGAAATTGTATTTATTTGTTTACCACAAAGTCTTTCCCAAATTCCTGGGTAAATACACACTGAGTGCAAAGAGGGGGGAAATACAAGAAATCAGTGCTGAGAAGCGAGGGAGGAGCTGGTCCCTGGGACTGGGCTGGGGCAGGAATGTCCCAGCTGCGGCTCAGGGGTGGACCTGGGAGAAGCCTCGTCCTTGACAGGACAAGGGGAACAGCCTGAAGGTGGATGAGTGTTGATTTAGGTGGGATTTTGGGAAGGAATTGTTCCCTGGGAGGGGGGGGAGGCCCTGGAAGAGAATTCCCAGAGCAGCTGGGGCTGCCCCTGGATCCCTGGCAGTGTCCAAGGCCAGGCTGGATGGGTTTGGAGCAGCCTGGCACAGTGGGAGGTGTCCCTGCCATGGATGGGGTGGAATGGGATGGGGTTTAAGGTCCCTCCCAACCCAAACCATTCCAGGATTCTCTGAAACCCACGGGTTTGGTCCTGGAAAACCACAGGCAGGAGGGAGGACAAGGAGCTGCTCCCTCACCCCGCACCAAACCCTGTTTGCTTTCACGGGATGTGGCCTCCCCAACCCCAATCCTTGTTCAGCCCAAATCCTGGAACACAAAGGTCCCTCTTGATCCTGCACACAACCCTGGAGCTCCATTTCTGGTGCGTGACATTTTATTTGGCGCAGAGAATGTGACACAACCCGAAATCCTCTGCTCTCCCCCCATGCAGAAAAGTTCAGGCAATAAACCCAAAACAAAACAAGATTAAACTTGGTTTTGAAGCTCAGTTTAGCGACTGATGACTGTGACTAACTGCAGGCCAGGGCACTTCCTCCCCTTTCATTAAAAAGGGACTTTCTGTGCTAAGTCAGGGTGACAAATGAACCTTTAATTTATTACAAGGGCCGAGCGAGGAAGCTGAAGCACAGCACAGGTGCTATTTCATTTTATGGTATGAAAAGAGTTTTCCCCAACTTAAAGATAATTCGAGCCACGGTGGCAATAAAAGTGAGCGGAAAATTATGTAAATCTGATTTCCTGCATATGAACCAGCTCTGTCTTTCCAGGGCTTATTAAATCATACCTGGATTGTTTCTGCACAGAGGCACGAGGGGAGTTAATGGGGGGAAAATGCACTGACTTGGGGAGATAATAGAAAAGAGTTACAGTTCCCAAAGCTGCCTAAGCAGGGCAACTGGATGGGAAAGAAACCTGAAGGAGAAGCAAACCTGGAGAAGCTTAATTATCAATGGTGATGTCACACTAGGCCTACTGGATGGCACACAGCTTAAAATATCAGTCTAGAATCTTGAAAATTCTTAAAAATTAACAATCTCCTGCAGACTTTTTCTTTTTCCCCCTCAGAATTTGATTAACTTTTCCAGTGGCTCCCCGAATTCTTTGCTGGCCAAGCAAAATACTGCTGCTAGATATTAATAAAATTCCCTAGATTTGTGCTGATATATAAAGTTTAAAAATAAACACAGCTTTAAAATTTAAAGACTCTTAGCGTGGTCTGCTCAGTCCTCAGTCTAAGAGTAATTATTTTGGTAGGGACTGAGCAGTCCTTGCTTTCCTGAGCGTTTGCTGTGCAAGGCCGTGCAAGGTCACTCTGTCCTTGGGATTGGTAATTTTCAAAGCACTTTTTGATGGTTCTCTGTGTCAGACTAAACCCTTAAGTTTAGGGAAAAATGAAAAGCTTTAAATGTTTGAGAACAGCCTAAACCAGCTGCTTTTCCCCCCCCCCCGCACTGAAATATTACCATGCCATTGTTTCACACACACACACACGAGCTCCCAGTCTTAATATTTATGCAGGGAGATAATGGTGGAGGAATGTGTGATTAGGCTTTAAATAAAAGCTGGAATTATTTGAGTCTGTGATTACACCTGCAGCCATCCTGGGCATTTCCATAAGCCCCATCCCCACCATCTCACAGAGCACAGCAGCATCAGAGCTGATTTTACAGAGGGTCTGACAGAGCTTTGGGTGCCCTGGTCGGGCTGAGGATTCTCCTCCAACACAGCTCTGGGTGACTCTGTGACAGAAACCGGGGTCAAACTGTCTGGGCCCCCTGAGCTGACCCTTGGGAAGGGTCTGGAGCCCCAGGAGAGGCTGAGGGAGCTGGGAAAGGGGCTGGAGCCCCAGGAGAGGCTGAGGGAGCTGGGAAAGGGGCTGGAGCCCCAGGAGAGGCTGAGGGAGCTGGGAAAGGGGCTGGAGCCCCAGGAGAGGCTGAGGGAGCTGGGAAAGGGGCTGGAGCCCCAGGAGAGGCTGAGGGAGCTGGGAAAGGGGCTGGAGCCCCAGGAGAGGCTGAGGGAGCTGGGAAAGGGGCTGGAGCCCCAGGAGAGGCTGAGGGAGCTGGGAAAGGGGCTGGAGCCCCAGGAGAGGCTGAGGGAGCTGGGAAAGGGGCTGGAGCCCCAGGAGAGGCTGAGGGAGCTGGGAAAGGGGCTGGAGCCCCAGGAGAGGCTGAGGGAGCTGGGAAAGGGGCTGGAGCCCCAGGAGAGGCTGAGGGAGCTGGGAAAGGGGCTGGAGCCCCAGGAGAGGCTGAGGGAGCTGGGAAAGGGGCTGGAGCCCCAGGAGAGGCTGAGGGAGCTGGGAAAGGGGCTGGAGCCCCAGGAGAGGCTGAGGGAGCTGGGAAAGGGGCTGGAGCCCCAGGAGAGGCTGAGGGAGCTGGGAAAGGGGCTGGAGCCCCAGGAGAGGCTGAGGGAGCTGGGAAAGGGGCTCAGCCTGGAGAAAAGGAGGCTCAGGGGGGCCCTTGTGGCTCTGCACAAGTCCCTGACAGGAGGGGGCAGCCGGGGGGGGTCGGGCTGTGCTGGCAGGGAACAGGGACAGGAGGAGAGGGAACGGCCTCAGGCTGGGCCAGGGCAGGCTCAGAGTGGATATTTGGGAAAAATTCCCTCCTGGAAAGGGCTGTCCATCCCTGCCACAGCTGCCCAGGGAGGTTTGGAGTGCCCATCCCTGGTGGGATTTCAAAGCCCTGTGGATGTGGCACTTGGGGACGTGGTTGGGGTGGCCTGGGCAGTGCTGGGAACAGTTGGACTCGATGGTCTGGGAGGGCTTTTCCAGCCTGAACAATTCCATGATTTTATGATCTGTGCTGCAAATTCCCTTCAGAGCCCTGGGAGTGATACCTCGAAGTGCCTTAAAATAAAGCGAATTTCCATCCAGAAAAAGATTAAAACGAGCTCCATGAGCAGCCTGATGTGTGAAATATCAAATGACCCAGGATTCAGAAGACGCAATGAGTTTAAAATGTCAGCTGCAGCCACTGAGGGGTAATAATTCACTTTCATGCTGCTGGCTGAGCCCAATTCTCCTCAGAGCCAGAGCGGCTGCATCCCTCTGGATCAGGGAGGAAGGGACACACCCAGAGCATCACCGAGGGGCTGGGAAGGGCCCCACTGGGGCCTCGTGGGCTCACAGAGTGACTGGGGTTGGGAATTGAGGTTGGAAGGGACCTTAAACATCATCTCAGAGGAAGGAGAAATCCCTGCCGAGGCCACCACCCAGTGCCAGGCACACCTCGGGTGCCCACGTGCCTTTGTAAGCTCCCCTTTCTTCCAATGTGGAGATTATTGTACCTAATCCTGATGTTTTACACCAGCCAGCGCTCCTGGAAATATTTAAGACACCCTTAGCGCAGATAGGATTATATTCAGACGCCTCTCCTGGTGCTGAATAGAAAGGAACAAAGTAATATTATATCAGTATCTCTAATTAATACAAGAGATTAGGAGAAGTGCTATGCTGGAACACACAAACCAGCATTTCCCAACACCAAGGGCTGCATTAACCAGAAATAATTATAAGCTTTAATGCTGATGCTGTGTAGACAAAAGCACAGACCCCTTTAGGTTGTCTGAATAAGCAAGACTAATTCTGTTAAATGGATTATGCAGGGAGATGTTAATAAGCATTTCATTTAAGTATATTCAGGTTAATAATTTACTAAAAGAAAGCCTTAATAAATTGGATTTTTTGGTGCAACATTTAAAATGTACAGAGAAGGAAGGAATAAACTAACTCAAGGTCAAAGCAGTAAGGCAAAAAAAAAAAGAGGATGAAAAAGGCTGGGCTGTCAAATAAGGTTCTTTTAAAAGAAAAGATGGGGAGATAATGGGCCTCAGAAGGCTCAGGCGAGGCCTAGGGATAACATCTCTACATTTTGTTACACTTGAAGCTGGTGGAGGATTTATGGCTGTGGAGGAGAAGGTCGACAGTCTATAAAAGACTCTGTTAGGGAGCGGCAGCGGCGATGGGGAGGGGATGCCCCGAGAGCTCCTTGGCCAGGGGGAAGCTGGGCAGGAGGAGAAACCTGCCCCTGTGCCCGGGGAAGGGCTGGGGAAAGCTTGACCTTGGCAGAACAAAACCCTAACATCTTGTCTGGAAACGAATGAGCGGAAGACGAGGATTTGTTTAGTCTTATGCAAATGCAATCATCCTCCAGGCTGAGTGCCCGAGCCGGGAAATGCAGCACGGTGGTGGGAAATGCAGGAGCGAAGTTAAAACAGATCGGGCTGCAGGAGGAGTGGGTGCCAGACGGGGCTGGGATTAAACAGAGCTCTGGCCACGAGAACGACACTGGGAAAATGCCGGGAATTTCAGCAATGTGGGAATGGCTCTGGAGCGTGGGGCTGGGGTTAAACAGAGCTTTGGCAACACTTGGAAAATGATGGGAATTTCAGCAATGTGGGAATGCCTTTGGAGCGCGGGGCTGGGATTAAACAGAGCTCTGGCCACGAGAACGACACTGGGAAAATGCCGGGAATTTCAGCAATGTGGGAATGCCTCTGGAGCGTGGCCCTGGGAGCTGAGAGCTGCTCGTGGGCACTCGGAACGTCCTCCCCAGCCGGGAGCTCCTCTGTCCCTGGCGTGGTTCAGAACATCCCTCCTGTGCTGGCACTGCTGGGGTCAGTGCTGGGGTCAGGGCTGGGGTCAGAGCTGGGGTCAGAGCTGGGGTCAGTGCTGAGGTTGGTTCTGGGGTCAGTGCCAGGGTCAGTGCTGGGGTCAGAGCTGGGGTCAGAGCTGGGGTNAGGGAGCTGGGAAAGGGGCTGAGGCTGGAGAAAAGGAGGCTCAGGGAGGACCTTGTGGCTCTGCACAAGTCCCTGACAGGAGGGGGCAGCCGGGGGGGGTCGGGCTGTGCTGGCAGGGAACAGGGACAGGAGGAGAGGGAACGGCCTCAGGCTGGGCCAGGGGAGGCTCAGGGTGGATATTGGGAACAATTCCCCATGGAAATGCTGTCCAGCCCTGGCACAGCTGCCCAGGGCAGGGGTGGAAGCTGTAGGGACAAGGATTGTGGCAGGAACAAGGCAGGGATGTCCTATGGGGCTCCCCCCTCCCACAGCATCACCGACAGGAGATGTTCCAGCCCGGGGCACAGCAGATTTGGCTCAGGCCATGTCCCACTCCCTGGGTCACGGGGCTGCGATTCGGGGCAGGATCTTGCCTTTGTGTATTCCCTGTCAAGAAGAGCTCAGCACTACTGAGACAAATCTCTCAGAAAATCCTTGAGGAAGGGCACGGGGAGCATTGCAGGAGCTGTCCAAGAGCCGACTCTGCTCGGTGGATAAGGCAGAGCTGCGGAGGATAAAGCTGGGAAGTGCCAGGTGCTTAAGAGAGGGGCTTTATCATCCTCTGAGATGGGAGTGTTGGCAGAAAGATTCAGGAGATGAGCCCCACAAGAGTGATGGGGTTGATAAGAGAGGGGTGTTATCAGGCCCTGTCCATCAGCATTCACACAGGGCTGCTGGCAGGGCAGGAACTGTAAAATGAAAGGCTGATTTGTCCTTATTTCAAATTTAAATGAATAAAACAGCATTTTCTGAGTCTTAAAATGGAAAAGCAGGGACTAGAAAATGATTGCTAGAAGTGCAGAAGCAAAACTCAACTGTTTGTTGTGCTAAAATCTGAAAGCTTAGTATTTTAAACACTTGAGACGTGCCACAAGCAATGTCTTAAAGTGAAATATTATCCCAGGATGTGTTTGTGTGCACACAGAAAATGAGACAGAAGCATTTCTTGTTTCAGTCATGAAGACCCCAGTTGGGACATGCCCTGTGTCTAATTTGAAACTGATCTTGATGCCGATTTTGACGGAGGTAAAATATAAAATATGATATTTACAGGTTGAAAAAAAGAGTCAAGCATTGAACACACGGTAACCATGGCCACCAGCTGTGTAACTCCTGATTGTGGGGATGTTTGCCTGGGAATTTGGGTTCTCTGGCTGTGGGAGCCCTGGCCCAAGGAGGCAGAAGGAGACACATTCCCCTCCCTGCCCTCCACAGCAGTCGGGGTCACCTTTCCCCTTCCCTGACAAATAACTCATGCTAAATACTGTAAACAGCGAGAGGCTCATTTCAAACTGCTAAAAATACACCCAGCAATGGAGATTTCAAAGTCAGATCATTTTTGCCTGTGAGGGTGGTGGTTCCAGGCAGAGCTGTTCAGGGAGGGCTGCACGGCCCCGGCCCACGGGGCACGGAGGGGCAGCGGGGCCGGGACTGAGGCTCTGGGGTGAAAGGGGGTTAAGGGCCTTAATTCCTGTTCCCAAACAACCCTCTGGAACAAAGCATCTCCCAGGTCAGCAGCTGCCCAAAAGCACTGAGTGGTACCCAAAAATCCCCGCGGTTCCCAGTCCCTCTGTGGGATCTCACTGTGGTTCCTGCTCAGGCACGGAGAGGAGAAGGCTCCAGGGAGAGCTCAGAGCCCCTGGCAGGGCCTAAAGGGGCTCCAGGAGAGCTGCAGAGGGACTGGGGACAAGGCATGGAGGGACAGGACGCAGGGAATAGCTTCCCAGGGCCAGAGGGCAGGGATGGATGGGATATTGGGAAGGAATTGTTCCCTGGGAGGGGGGGGAGGGGCTGGGATGGAATTCCCAGAGCAGCTGTGGCTGCCCCTGGGTCCCTGGCAGTGTCCAAGGCCAGGCTGGACACTGGGGCTTGGAGCAGCCTGGGACAGTGGGAGGTGTCCCTGCCCATGTCCCTCCCAACCCAAAGCATTCCAGGATCCTGGGAATGTCCCTGTGCATCCCAGAATCAGAGCAGACACTGCAGGACAAGCTTTGGTGACAGCNCTGGCGCTGCTCTGGCAGTGCAGGACAAGCTTTGGTGACAGCTCCAGAAACACCCCCCCATTTTCACCCCTCACCCACTGCTCGGGTGTGTCTTCAATGGGATTTCATTCAGACAGAGATAAAGCTGATGGTATCAAACAGAAGCACCTTCCCTGAAATATTGCAAGGGAAAAGAATCCCATCTGACTCCTCGATGGGATGGATGAAGCGGGCGCTGAGCGCGGAGAGCTCCGAGTTTAACAGGATGAAATAGTACGGCCCTGATGGACTCGGATTCTGCTGCAAGGAATATTTCACCATCCCGAGAAGCATTTACGAGGAAAATTACTGTGAGGGAGCAGAATAGAATTTGGCTTTATATATCATCCTTTGTACTCGAGTCGTGCCCCGTTTCTCTGTGTGGCTGAGGAGCGCAGCCGTGTTGGGAAAATGAAACATCTCTGAGGAGCTCGGGAGCGATGGACGGGAACAGCCCTGAGGAATGAGCTGGCTTTGAACAGACAGAGGAGATACGAGCCCCAGTTCTGGGATGAACCCGTGCTTAATGGGATCACCACCTCATCCCTGCCTTTAACCAGCACAGGAGATGGCAGGAATCAGCCAAGGAGCAGGGAATTGATGGCTCTGGGCAGCAGGAGCAGACCCCGTCACCCATGGTCCCAAATCCTGGCCCCTGGGCCTTCTGGCACTGCCCAAACGCTCCTGGAGCTCTGGCAGCCTTGGGGCCGTGCCCATTCCCTGGGGACCCTGGGCAGTGCCCAGCACCCTCTGGGGGAAGAACCCTTCCCAACCTTCCTCAGATGCCTGAGTAGGGTTCAGCCTGTCCCTCCCCTTGTAAAGATCCTCCACATTTCCTGCTCTTGGCACAGTCAGGGCAAAGGAAACCACGAATCCAGCTTGGGTTTGTGAGTCCAGACCCTGTTGCCTTGTCTGGAAGAAGTGGAATAGCAACAGCTGTTGAGGTGGAGGGGAACAGCCATTGGAAGGGATCACTGGACAGGAGCAGGTAAATAATGCATTGTTTTAGGGCACTGGGCAGTCTTCTGGTCACACAACTGCTTTGGGATGGGAGGTGTCCAAGGCTGGGACTCCCTCCTCTCCCACACCTGCCCTGATCCTGGGTTCATCTGCAGCAATCAGCAACCCCAACCTTGTTCAGCCTGAAGTGCAATAGAAACCAAGCCTGCTGCTGGGTCCTGCCTGGGAATCCAAAACTGAACAGGAGAACGGCTCAGGATCCTCCACTGGACGTGGCAAACACAGCTTTGGCTAAGAGGGCATTGAGAATAAACCATGAGAGTGCCAGAGAAAGTGCTGGGAGAAGCAAGCCACTCATACTCATTCCCATTCCCATTCCCATTCCCGTTCCCATTTCCATTTCCATTTCCATTTCCATTTCCATTTCCATTTCCATTTCCATTTCCATTTCCATTCCTGTTCCCATTTCCATTTCCATTTCCATTCCCATTCCCATTTCCATTTCCATTCCCATTCCCATTCCCATTTCCATTTCCATTTCCATTTCCATTCCTGTTCCCATTTCCATTTCCATTTCCCATTCCCATTCCCATTCCCATTCCCATTCCCATTCCCATTCCCCCATCCCTGTGCTGCAGGGTGTGGNCCATTCCCGTTCCCATTCCCGTTCCCATTCCCATTCCCATTCCCATTCCCATTCCCATTCCCATTCCCCCATCCCTGTGCTGCAGGGCGTGGCACAGTTCTCATCTGTGTCCCGGACCAGCAGGTCTGGGAAGGTTCCTCAGGGAAGGAGAGCCAGGAAGAGCGGAGCACTGAGGCTCTCCATGGGGGACATTCCCACACCAGGTGGTGGGGAAGCTCTGGGGTCACCTGCCAGGGTTCCAGCTGGATAAATTCCCCGCTCACACGTGGGATGAGCAGCCCAGCAGTGCAAACACGGACTGCTGTGAAGCTCAGGCTGCTGTGAGGGTGAAGAGCTCTCAGCTCCTGGTGCAGACAGCTCTGGCAGCCTACAATAACTGCTTCCCTGACAATGTGCCTCTCATTTGTAAGTGTCATGTTGGAGACAAGGAAAAGCATTTTAATGTGACAGAAAAATTTGACTTGGGAGCTAATTACTCTAATTTGAGAGAGTTTTTGGCTCATCTGCATACTTGACAATTATTTACAACTTACATTGGTAATTAGAGGTTGGGTCTTGTGCTGAAATATTGCAAATGGCTTTGGAGACATTTGCTGATCCTCCTAACTTTGAGAGGAAATGAATTTATTAGTAGTTAATATGTAAAATATTTGTACTTCTGACCTTTTGTTAAACATTCTTCCTATATTTTAAATGATTGGTTGTCAGAGCCATTTTTCTCCAAGTGACGTGTGACATTGTAAATAAGCTCTTGAATTAAGCAGCACATTAAATCTCCGTGTTCAGTGGCAACCTTTGATGGTTCTCATATATCAGGAAGACTTTGTTGGTTCTGCTGTGTTGAGGCAATGTCATACAGCAGCGTGAATGATGATTTTTTACACTCGACTTTCCAGTTTCTGCACGGTTTCCACATCATTCTTGTGCTCCTGACAAAGGATGTGGAGTTAAGCAGGTTGGAACACGATTTCTCTCCTTTTTTTGGTGTGCAAGGAAGGAAGTTTTTGGCTGGAAGTGCTGGTAGCCTTTAATCAAATCTTCCACTGAGGTGGTTGGCAGATGATTTCTAAGATGTGGGGTTTATTCAGGTTTTCTGTTGATTTTTTTTAAGCATTTCTGGAAGGTTCCCCTTGGTCACATTTGTGCAGAGTGCACGTATTCCTCTCTTTTTATAGGAATATTAAAACCCCCCATAATCCATGGAAATTTATCCCCGAACTGCGCCAGCAGCCAAGGAATTAATCATCAATAGTGTTTTGATTAGAAGGCGGCGGTGGATGAAATAAATAACAAAGTCCAACTGTTTGCTAATTCCTGAAGTTACAGAGGCACCTTGGATCACAACGGCCTCGGGAGGCTCAGGGTGGGCAGCAGCAGGAATTTCCCTATGGAAAGGGAGCTCAGGCCTTGGAACTGCCCAGGGAGGTTTGGAGTGCCCATCCCTGGAGGTGTCCCAGGAAGGGCTGGAGGTGACACTCAGAGCTCTGGGCTGGGGACAAGGTGGGGATCCACCAGGGATTGGATCCGGGGGGCTTTTCCAGCCCCAGGGACGCTGTGAGCTGTGCCACGTGCCAGGCCTGCCCCGCACACCAGCACTGCCCAGTCCTGTCCTTTGTGACGGGCCAGGGCTGGAACTGAGGGACGCGGGGAAATGTCACCTCCGCAAGGGGCTCGGGGCCCCCGAAATCCCCGCAGCAGCAGCGTCTCCGCAGAGCCGCAGCAGCACCGGGCGGGCTCCCCTGGCCGTGCTCCGCTCCCACAGCTGCGGCCGCCCTTCCCTCCCCTCCCCTCCCCGCCCTGCACAGCGCTGGGCCCGTCCCTGAGGGATGACCGCCATTTCCACGTGCCAGGAACAAGCACAGCTCATGGCAGCCGGAGCTATCTGCTCCTCACACCCAGGAGCGCTCGGCGGCGGCACCCGACGTGGCGTGAGCTGTTCATGGCACTGGAGAGCGTTCCAACAGCGCCCAAGTGAAATTGTTACAGCTTTTCATCTGGATTGAGGCCTTCCCCCAGCCAGACCCTGCTGCAGGGGCTCTGAACACCTCAGGAATGGGCAGTGTCCGGGGCTGGGAGCCGGAGTCCTCCTCCTCCTACTCTTCCTCCTCCTCCTCCTCCTCCTCCTCCTCCGCCTCCTCCAGACTGACCCACGAGAGCTGCCCCGAGGGGGTCACACAGGATTTAACGCCCGTGCGTGGTAAGGAGAGGGTTTGTCACTCTGAACACACGGTCTGTCACCTGCAGCTGGGAGCTGTGGGTCCCTGGGGTGGCTCCAGGGAAGGGATCCCTATCCTGTGTCACTGACCCTACTGGGGGATCCATCTGTCACTGACCCCACTGAGGGATCCCTATCCTGTGTCACTGACCCTACTGGGGGATCCATCTGTCACTGACCCCACTGAGGGATCCATCTCCCATCACTGACCCCACTGAGGGATCCATCTCCCATCACTGACCCCACTGAGGGATCCAGCTCCCATCACTGACCCTATTGAGGGATCCATCTCCTGTCACTGACCCCACTGAGGGATCCCTCTCCCATCACTGACCCCACTGAGGGGTCCTGGCCGAGGCTCCTCGTGCTGGCCGCTGCTCTGGCCACCCCACCTCACTGATTTTTATGAAATCACCGGAGCTCTGTGGCCATCACCGTGTGCTGGACGTGGGGTGCACCCGTCCCTCCTCCCTGCAGCACCAGGAACAGATCGTTTTCCCTTCCAGCACCCTCCTTTCCCTTTCCCACGTGCCAGTGCCACCTGCAGCCGTTCTTACTCAGCTGCACGAGAGCCTTTTCCCTGCCTACAGCTATCCACGAGCACAGGATGCTGATTCCAGGGGAAAGGGAGGCTTACAAACCGCGCCTTTTGTCTGATTCCAGAAGCTGTGCTTTATTTTAATTGTCTTTGTCACTCTGTAGCTCCTGCTCTCCTCTCTGTGCCCGTGGATCCTCATCCCAATCAATTTAAACAGCTCTTAAATGCCTGTTACACAACACTGAGGTAAGCAGGGATTTCATACATGGATTTCATGGGTTTCACGTGGATTTAATGCACATCCTCTGTGTCTGCAGCAGGGTCTAATCTCTCGAGGCACAGGGCTCTGGCTCTGCAGGGCCTCAGCTGCTGCTCCAGAGCTGCTGCTCCAGTCCTGGGGGGCCACACCTTTTGTGAGCTCAGGGAACTCAGCAACCACCACGTAAATCCAACCACCAAATGCACAGAAAGTGGGTGTGTTTAGGTATTTGTCACCTTTCATGAGCGTGCAGATTTTCCCAAAGTACTTTCAGATTTCCCCCCTTTAACCAGGATATTTTGTTAGCACGGGGAGGCCCTGGGATGGAATTCCCAGAGCAGCTGTGGCTGCCCCTGGATCCCTGGCAGTGCCCAAGGCCAGGCTGGACACTGGGGCTTGGAGCAGCCTGGGACAGTGGGAGGTGTCCCTGCCCATGGCAGGGGGCCACTGGGTGGGATTTATTTAAGGTCTCTCCCAACCCAATCCATTCTGTGATTCTGTGGTTCCATTTACCTTTCATCACTAGGATGAATTATTTGGGATTGCAGCAGGAGCTGATTTCCCATTGAGAGGACTCAGCTTTTGCAGCTGCCTGTGGCTGAGAGGGAATGAACCCCCCACTTCCAGAGCCATTTGGGGTTGGATTTCTGCTGGGGGTCCCTTTCCAGAGCCCCTCACCCTTCCTGCCTGCTTCTGCTTCTTTCCACAGCTTTTCCTGCTGGTGGAGGATTTCACATCAGGAGGCTTTTCGTGCCCCAGCCTTCCCCACTCGCTTTTCAGCTTAATCCCGAGGATTTTGGAGACATTATGGCTCAGCTTTGCATATGTTATTACACAGAAGAGAGGAAAAAAACCCCAATAGCTGAGATTTTTCAAAGCTGACTGGGAGTTTTAGGCAGGCAGGTTCTGTTAAGATGCCTTTGAAAATCTCTACCAATTAGTACAGCATTTTGGTGCTTTTGGGAAGCCAGAGATGGATGCCTTAAAACTTGCTCTGACAGCCTTGGAGACACGTGCAGAAAGACATATTTTGCCTCAAAACCAATCTTTTTTTTTCCTAGTATAACCCCTAAGTACTAAAATCCAGGTTTCTCCAAAGCCTGACTGGGAATTGGGTAGTGATGATCTGCACTGGACAGGGCGGGATTTCACCTCTTTTTACAAAACCACGTTTCCTTCTGTCAGGAGTTGGACTTGGTCCTTGTGGGTCCGTTCCAGCCCAGGAAATATTCTGTGATTCTGGGAAAATCAAACGCTGGACGGGACTGTGCAAGGTGGGAGGGAAGGGCACAGCAGGCTGCAGGTTTGGGAATCCTTGCCCGCAGCACGGCAGGCATTGCTTATTCCTGCAGCGTCTCTCCAACCCCAGTTCTTTGCTTTGACAACTTCCTGCGGATTATTCAAATGACTCCCCGCTCTCCCATTCGAAAACCCGCACCCCCTTTGTTCCAGTGAGCGCCCTCCGGAGCTTTCCAAAGCCCCGCTGTTCTCCGAATGGCCCGGCTCTGGCACAGAGCTCATTCTGGGCGGTTTTGGGCGGTGGGGGGCTGAGCAGGGAGGCTGAGCAGGGAGGCTGAAGGAGAAAATCACTCCCGAGCAATCGGGGCAGAGGAAGGGTGAGCCCTGCCGCGGTGGGGGATGATTGAGGGAGGGATGCAGAGCTGAGCTGATGTCGGTGTAACTCAA
>VZTH01005590.1:6122-40214 GCA_013397815.1 Aleadryas rufinucha
GCAGGAGCTGGGTTTGGTGGGGCTGGGGGAGGTGGGGACAGGCTGGGCCCGGCTGGGGAGCGAGGTGCTCATCCTCAAACCTCAGCAGCAGAGTCAGGATCGCCCCCAGGCAGAAATGGCTGAGGGTGAGGGGACCCCCAGGGCTGTGCCCCTGCCAGGCTGAGCCCCCCTGGCCAGGCCAGCTCCAGGTGACCCCAGGGCTGTGCCCCTGCCAGGCTGAGCCCCTCTGGCCAGGCCAGCTCCAGGTGACCCCAGGGCTGTGCCCCTGCCAGGCTGAGCCCCCCTGGCCAGGCCAGCTCCAGGAGAGGGGCACACACGCCAGGAAAGCCTCCCCTGGCACCCCTCAGTTCCTGTCCCTGCACCCAGAGCCCTCCTGTCCCCAAAGCCACAGAGTCCTTTGCAGCTCCCTGAGCTCACTGGCAGTGCCAAAATCAGAGCTAACAGAGCTGGGCTGGAACACACATCCCAAACCCTGGTCACCCATCACTGATCCCACCGTCACAGGGATGATTTCCGTGTCAGGAAGCGTTTGGGGTGAATTTGGTTTTGGTTTTTTTACCCTTCCCTTAGGAAATGCCGAGGACTGTAAGGGAGGTGCTGCCTCTCCGTGTCCCTCCCGGCACATCCGAGCTCATCCCAAGCCCCGGTGCCCTCCCAGCCCCGCTCTCAGCCCCTGGGGGCAGATTTGCTGCCTCCCTTTGCTGTGCGATGAGTTACACCTCAGCCAGATGTTCCGTGGGCAGCAGAACCCATTCGAAGTTAAAAGCCAGTGATTAGAGTTGCCAACCAGCCATTAAGAAAGTATTAAATGGAGAATTATCCCCCTCTTCCTGTTTCAATACAATGGGAGCTTCATAATGCGCTTGTTTAAGTTGCCTGGGTTTAATTTTAGTTCCCGTGTTTCTAACAGGACACGCAGAGCCATTTCACTTCATCAATAGCTCCTGTGAGCTGGAGAAGAGTCAGGGAGGGGAATGAAGTCAATATCCTTGAGAATTAGACAAAGGAGGAAAAATTAGCCCAAAGATCTCAGTTTCTCTTTCCCACTGATAACACAACTTCTCCATTTACTTGGCCAGACTGCCTCGCAAAGAGGAGGATTTTTCAAGAGGAGCAGAGATGAAAGGGATTATTACTTACAGAGGCTTTTCTTTAAAGAGATAAAGTATTTGGCAATTAAAGCACGAGGAGCTGCAGACTCCCAGGGAAGGCTGGAGAGGCCCCATTATCATATTTTCCACTAACCCCTCCTTTTGGAAAGGATGACCCCACTGCCCCTGCCCGGGGCTGGGTGTGGGGCCACCCCCTGCTGCAGCCCTGGAAGGGGGAACAGGAGCAGTCCTGGCCCCAGAGCCGCCTCCACCGGGGGCTGAACGGAGCCACGGGCAGGGGAATGAAGGAATGAATGAAGGTTTTTCCCAGCCTTGTGTGGGGAAGAGGGTCTGGCTGCCCCATGTCTGCTCCAGGTAACCTGCACAGCACCAGACTGGAAGAACGGGGAGTCTCTGCCACTGGTGACCTTGAGTCAAGGCTGAATTGTCCTGGAACTCTGTCAGTTCAGCAGGAATGGCTGGGAGGGCAGAGGGGGGGCAGCCAGGGCTGGGGCAGTGCAGGGCAGCTGGGAGCAGCCACAAAAATCCCCCTCCACAAAGACAGAGGGACCTGAGGCAGCCCTGCCGGGGTCCCTGCTTCCTGATGGGGTCCTGCATCCAGCCAGAGTCCCTGCATCCCATCAGGGGTCCCTGCATCCCATCGTGGTCCCTGCATCCCATTGTGGTCCCTGCATCCAGCTGGAATCTCTGCATCCCATCATGGTCCCTGCATCCCATTGTGGTCCCTGCATCCCACCAGGGGTCCTGCATCCAGCCAGAGTCCCTGCATCCCATTGTGGCTCCTGCATCCTATTGTGGTCCCTGCATCCCATCGGGGTCCCTGCATCCCACCAGGGGTCCCTGCATCCAGCCCGAGTCCCTGCATCCTTCTGTGGTCCCTGCATCCCATCGGGGTCCCTGCATCCCACCGGGGGTCCCTGCACCCTGCTGGAAGNATCCCATTGTGGTCCCTGCATCCAGCTGGAATCTCTGCATCCCATCATGGTCCCTGCATCCCATTGTGGTCCCTGCATCCCATCTGGATCCCTGTATCCCCCCAGGACTCCCTGCATCCCACAGTGGTCTCTGCATCCCACCAGGGGTCCCTGCATCCAGCCCGAGTCCCTGCATCCTTCTGTGGTCCCTGCATCCCATCGGGGTCCCTGCATCCCACCGGGGGTCCCTGCACCCTGCTGGAAGTCCCTGCATCCTTCTGGGGTCCCTGCATCCCACCAGAGACTCCTGGGTCCCACCAAGGGAGCCCAGGCCACCCCATGGGCAGGGCTGGAGGTGCTGCTGCTCCCACTGGGGGTCCTGGCTGGGGCCAGGCAGTGCCAGGGGGGCTGATGGGGACAATCAACACCCCTGAGGGCACCGAGGGCTCTGACAACAACTCCCCCAGCTGTGGCACAACCTTTGCTTTCTCCTAATGGGGCCGATAAATATTTAAACAAGCAAAGAAAGGAATCGATAACCCCGGCAGGAGATGATGAGTTCTGGCACCTGCAGGTGGCAGAGCCACCCCCGGGGGGTGGGGGGTGTCCATCCCATGGCAGACAGGAGTCTGTGTCCCTGCTGCTCCTCCCCTCCATGAGTGACCCCTCTCCTGTGGGATATCTGGCAGGAGTCACCCAGACAGGCCTGCCTGAGGTCCCTCACACTGGGGGATGGCAGGGACTCAGCTCTGGCAGGATGAGAGGGGTGACCCCATCCTGGAGGCAGCTTGGGGACAATCTCTGCTCCAGGAGCAGGGACAGGACCTGAGGGAGCAGCTGGAGCTGTGCCAGGGGGGTTTAGGTTGGGAAAGGTTCTTCCCCCAGAGGGTGCTGGGCACTGCCCAGGCTCCCCAGGGAATGGTCCCGGCCCCGAGGCTCCCAGAGCTCCAGGAGCGTTTGGACACAGCTCTCAGGGACCTGGTGAGATTTTGGGGTGTCTGTGCAGGACCAGGAGCTGGACTGGATGATCCCTGTGGGCCCCTTCCAGCTCAGGACGTTCCCTGATTCCATGAGCTGGGAGCACTCAGAGCACTGAGGGTCCTGAGCTGCACCCCCGTGTCCCAAAGTGCCTCCAGGCAGCTCAGAGCTGAGCCACCCCTCACGATCAAACGTGGGTTTTGTCTCAGTGTTTGTCAGCAGATGGAGATAAGGCTGGTCCATTTCACGGGAATTATTCCAAGGATTAATTAGCTGATGTTTCCTGGAGTACTTTGAAGATGTGGAGTGTGAGATAAGTGCTGTGCTCCAGAAGCCCATCGGGCACTGTGGCTATTTTGTTGATTTTGCTCCTCATTCCCAAAGTGTTTGTACAAAACAAATTCCACGGGAGCTCGTGGGGCTCTGATGGTCCTGGTTTGGTGAGGGGCACCTCTGCCCACGGTCCCCAGCACAGGGAGGACCTGGAGCTGCTCCCAGGGCTGGAGCCCCTCTGGGGCCAGGCTGGGAGAGCTGGGGGTGCTCACCTGGAGAGGAGAAGGCTCCAGGTGTCACAGGGAAGTGCAGGTCTGATTGTGCAGGACCTGTTCCAGCCTACAAGATGGTTTCTGGTGCAGGATCATTACCGCCCCATCAATTTTAATTCAAGCTGGAGAAATCATCGGTGTAATTATTTACTACTGTGAGATTTCTGAAAATTATATTTCTGTTACCGCCATTATTGATCTTGAAAAGGGCCATAAATTAACTTGACAGTTCACAGAGTCCTTCACACTTGGGTGGTTTCTCTGCTTGACTTGCACTGTGTGTTGAACTTTCAGCACCAGCCAATTACAGTCATTCAAAGCGTGGATTCGGAGATTTTTCTTATGCAACCAATTTGATTATAATACCAAAGAACTCGAGGCAAATACCAAGTGCCCTCCACATCTCGGGACAGTTTGGCTGGAGCTGGGCATGGGGGGATGCTGGATGGGCTTTAGGGTGGCACGGGGGTGGCACGGCCACGCCACAGCCCCGGGAGAGCAGGTGGCCATGGGGACCCCTCATGGTGCTCCCCATGGAGCTGGCACCTCCCTGGGGTGCCCAGGCAGCTCCTGGCCTCTCATCCCAAAGGCAGCCTGGCACTGGCACCAGCAGGATAAAACCCTCACCCAGCCAGCCCTGCCCACGGCTTCGGTGCTTGTCCCCAGAACTGACCTTTGACAGGAAAAAGGGACGCTCAAGGCACTGAAGCACCTCCTGATCCATCCTCTGTGCCCTCAGGATGTTGTGATGGGAACAAATCACAGCAATCCTGCCTTTCTGGGGGGCCCAGGGACAGAAATGGGCCAAATCCTGCACCCTGCAGGGGTGGGGGTGAGTGAGAGCACGAGGGACAGTCTCTGCTGGGGCAGGAAGGACACGGCGTGGTGGCAACGTGGGGCTGTCCCCAGCCCTGGAGGATCTCCCAGCACCTGCCCTGTCCTGCCCCATCCCCTCTGGGGCTGCTCTGTGCAGGAACTCCGTGCCAGAGGAAGAGGGAAGGGAAGGGGATGGGGGAACCCGGGGCCTTACATAAGATGGAGATTCTGTGGCTGTGGGGGGAAGTCGCCTGTGCTTCATTAGGAACAAACTGAGTAAATCAGCAACATCTGGGGCCTGCTGGCTGTGGCACCGCCCCGCCACGGGAGGGAAATCTCCTGTCGTCCTCCCAGATTAAGGGATTTTGCTGTTTGCTCACAGTTTTGTACGTGTGAAACAAGCTGGCCCTGCCCAGCAGCCTGCCCAAAGCTTCAATCTCTGCCCTAAGCCCTTCCAAAACCCTCACCCAAAGGCCCCAGCATAAACCCCTGCCCTAAGCCCCAGCCCCCTGCCCAGGCACCCACCCAGGGTCTGTCTGTGCTCGCTGCTCTGAGCCCTGCACGGACACCCCACCCTCGGCAAGTGTCTTTTGGGGTGTCTCAGGGGCAACGTGGAGCTCAGGGCTCTGACAGCCCTGCCCAGCGCCCCACGCTCCCCCAGGCAGGTGGCTGCACTTCGCTGCGTAGTATTTATTCATTACATCAGAAAAGAAAACCTCATTAAATTAGTCCAGGACTCTGCAGGGTGCTCCCAGGCAGGGACACCCGGTGCTAGGGGGGGCCTGGGGCGGGGGTCCAGCATTTCCTCGTTTCACAGTGATGGGAGAAGGGGCAGAGACGCCGTCCTGCGGGCTGGGCTGGGCTGGGCTGGGCAGCGCCGGGGGCCCCTCACACCTCCAGCTTCTTCTTCATCTCCATGCGGTAAATGATCTGGTAGCCGTCGTCCCAGGCGTAGATCTGCCTCTCGCGGGGGCTGTACTTGAGGCTGGAGTGGGAGCCGTAGCGCTTGGGGAAGTAGACGAGGGAGGCGTCCTCGGGGGCCAGGGTGCCGCTGACGTCGAAGACGCACTGGACGCGGGCGCGGCTGGGCAGGCGCGTGTTGTACACCACGTGCAGCGCCCCGCACACCACGAAGGCGCCCTCGGCGTTCTCCCGCGGGCACGGCGTGTCCCACATCTGCTCGATGTCCAGCGAGGCGGGGTCCAGCTTGGCCAGGCACATGTTCTTCTCGTCCTCCTTGGTGGCGTAGATGGCCCAGAGCCCCTCCTCGTCCGCCGACACCTCGATGTAGGTGGAGGGGGAGAGGCCGAAGACGGGGATCTGCTCCTCGGCCGGGAACACCGAGCTGTCCACCACCGTCTTGTTGGCCAGGTTGAACTTGATCACCTGGAAGGACAGGCCCTGCTGGCGGATGTAGTAGAGGTGCCCATCGTAGACGAGGTGCCCGGTGCCCACCCAGGGGTAGGGCAGCTTGATGCGGGCGGCCTTGCGGGTGGCGGAGAAGAGGGTGAACTCCCGCATGCGGGGGAAGACGTAAACAGTGTCGTTGGCGGTGCCGTCGAACACGTAGATCTTCTCCGAGCTCCCCGCGGCGTCCTTGGTCCAGAGCCCCGAGGCGCTGCCGAAACGCTTCAGGATCTTCATGGCCCTGACGCTGGCGATGGTGTCACTGCAATCTGCGGGAGCGGGGCAGCCGTGACAGCCTGGGAACCTCCCGGCCCTGCAGCGGGGCTGCTGCGGCTGCCCCGTGCTGGGTTCTCACCCTGCCCCACCCCGGCCCTCAGGCACTGCCTTGGAAACTCGCTGAAGGGGCTTAAGTGCATCCCTGGTGGCATTGAGAAGTCCCTTAGAGCCACGGGCAGGGGAGCCAGCCTCACCCCAGCCCTGCCCCAGAGGCTTTGGAGATGCACAGGGCTCCAGCCTGGGGCTTGGGTGCAGCTCCCAGGCTGGGGGGGATGCAGGAGCTTGTGCCAGAGGCACCTGAGATGCCCTGCTGGGACACAATGAGAGGCTGGGACACAATGCCACAGCCTGTGGCTGGGGGACACTTGGACTGGGGTGGGCTGGGAAGGGTTGGGGTACCCCTCACAACAGGACCATCCCCCCAGGAGCCACGGCAGCCCCTCACCTGTGAGCTTGGTGTACTTCTCATTCTTCCTCTGCTTGGCTGTGGCCACCTGCTTGTCCATCAGCGTCTCATCCACCTCCACGCAGGGCGGGGCGGGGTTCTGTGTCTCCAGGTAATCCACCTCCCGCTCCAGCCGGTCCACGCGCACGGCCGCGCTCTCGGCCTCCGCCCGCATCGCCTCCCGCTCCTTCTCGGCCGCCTCCAGCATCCCCAGCACCTGGTTCTTGAAGTCCCGCAGCTCCGTGGAGTAGCGGCTGCTCTGGTCGTGCCACTGTGAGATCCTCTCCTGCGGTGGCCAAGGGGACACTGAGGTCTCCAAACCTCATCAGTGGCAGCTGTCCCAGCCTGCCCGGGCTGTGGGAACCCCCAGAGCCACACGGGGCTCCTGTGCCTGGGTCCCATCCCACCCCATTCCCGCTCCTGTGGTGCTCCCAAACCCACGGTGCTCCCGTGTTGCTTCCACAATGTTCCCAGACCCGTGATGCCCGTTCCTGCAACGCTCCCATGATGTTCCCAGACCCACAATGTTGCTGCTCTTCCATTACACTCCCAGACCCACGATGCCCCCATTCCCGTGTTACCCCAGATTTGCAGTGCCCCCGCTCTCCCGTGACACCCCCATGATGCCCCCATGATGTCCCTGAACTCACAGTGCCCCCACTCTCCCACGATGCTCCCAGACCCTTGGTGCCCCCATTCCTGTGATGACCCCACAAAGCTCCCAGACTTGCAATGCCCCTGCTTTCCCATGATGTTCCCAGACCCGTGTTGTTCCCATTCCTGTGGTGTCCCCGTGGTTCTCCCAGACCCGCAGTGCCCCTGTTCCCAGGATCTGCCTGTCCCGCAGTGCCCGTCTTGCTCCCGTTCATCCCCGTGCTGGGCTGTGCAGGACCCTGCTGGGGGCTGCCAGGACACCCCACACCCTGCTCCGTCCCCACCCCAGCTCCTCCTCACCCAGCCCCGCTCCCAGCCCCGCTCCCAGCCCCGCTCCCAGCCCCGCCGGCCTCCATGGAGAAGGGTTGGGAGCCCCGCCACGGGGCGATTCGGGGTGTGGGGCGGCTGTGGGGCCCTGCTCGGGGCTGTACCTCCAGGAGGGTGAGGCGGCGCTCCACGTACTCCATGAATTGCTGCTGCTGGGCTCGCAGGGCCGGGGCGAGGAGCGGCAGGAGCAGCAGGCAGCGCCAGGGCCCCATGGCCGGCAGCGAGAGCAGCCTCCAGCTCAGTGCTCAGGAATGCTCCGGCCTCCCCGGCCCTTATTGAATCCAGATGTGCAGAGGGAGGGGAGGCTGCTCCTTCCCCGCAGACCAGCCCCGGGCGCTTTAACCCCTTCGTGCCCCAGCAGTGCCCGCAGCGCCCACCCGGCGCGGTGCCCCCGAGCCGCGGGGATGGGGCAGGAGCCTGGGGACGGGGCTGCTGGGGGGAGTTTGGGGTGCAGAGAGCACTGCAGGAGCCCTGGGCGAGAGAAGGACGCGTCCTCATGAGCCGTAGTGTGGGGACAGTCGGTGGGACAGCGAGGGCACAGCCCTGGCTCCTTGTCCGCAGAGATGCCCAAGGCCAGCGGCCAACCTGAGCCTCGGCCGTGCCCAGGTCTGGTGGAGGCAAAGCCAGACCGGCACCGTGGGCACCAGCCCCAAGCCCGTGTTCCCTCTGAGCTTGTGTCCCCTGGAGCCCGTGTCCCCTGGAGCCCGTGTCGCCCGAGGCCGTGTCCCCCTCCCGAGCCCGTGTCCTCTCTGAGCCCGTGTCCCCTTCCCGGGCCCGTGTCCCTCTCCCGAGCCCGTGTCCCCTCTGAGCCCGTGTCCCCTCTGAGTCCGTGTCCCCTCTGAGCCCGTGTCCCCCTCCCAANCCTCAGCCGGAGCTGCCCGGCCACTCGCCGGCCTTTGGAGCCGCTTGCCCGAGGTGGCCCAAGCGCTGGTGTGGGGCCACTTGGCAGCTCCCACAGCCCCGGGACGGGGTCAGCCCGGGTGTGGTGTGATGGTGGATGGATGGACGGACGGACGGACGGACGGACACTGCAGCTCCGTGCCCTGGATGCGGCCGGGCCGGGCGGTTCTGCGGCTCCTGGGCCATGGGCAGGGAGCGATCGGAGCCGGGGCCGATCCGAGCCGGGGCGAGTGTGCCACCTAGTGCCACTGCACCCGGGATCTGCATCCCAGATCCGCATCCCGCATCCACATCCCGGATCTGCATCCCAAATCCACATCCACATCCCGGATCTGCATCCCAAATCCGCATCCCTCATCCACATCCCGCACCCACACCATGGATCTGCATCCCGGACCATCGATACCTCCTCATTCTGGATATCCCCAAACCCCTCTTCCACCCCCCTTAACAGACCAAGCGACCAAATGAATAGAGTACAGAAAATTAACCCTTTTTATTGATGCATTGCAATTGTTCTACATTTTTACCATATTATGTAGAAAATACTTAAAATACAAGCTACTTTGTAAAACCAAAGACAAACATTGAATCCAAAGATAAACTATGTTTTCACAATGGACCCTTCTCCCATATAGTTAGTATTAAATTTTTAAATATCTATTTTCTTTTGTTAAAATGATTTTTACATACCCCCTAAGTACATCAGCAATACAAACATAGATCAGTAATTGTCAGAAACTACCTGTATCTAGCGGCTTGTAAAAAGGAAGAGCACAACCATAAAAGAAAGTTAAATTTTACACAGTAACTAGCATATCAAATACATTTAATAAAGTAGGAATTCCATTGCAATATCAAGGATTCAAGCAGAAATACTAACATTACATATAATGTACTGCTACATGTAGTGAGATAGATATAGTTCAAGCTGAATCTGAAATCACACATTATATAAAGTTTAGCAACAAACAACCATGTGGACATGCGGCACCATTCAGAAGTTTAAATAAAATTAAAAAAAAGAAAGCAGGGCTGTGCCAATCCTGTCATTTAGAAGCAATTTAGTTTCATGTACTAAAAGAAATTGCTGAGTCAGAGGTAAATTACTGCATCCCATCAATTAGGTGCTAAGCAGGAAAGCCTCAGGAGTTGCCTCTGCAGGGGCTATCACAGCTGCAAATACAGGTCAGGTAAGAGAAAACTGATTGAACAGCTCAAGAATCACACAGACAAACCTAGCTGGGACCACGGCTATCAAATATTCCAAAGGTGAATCCCAAACTAGTTGTAAAGAAAATTAAAGGATGCCAATTCCTATCCAGAGATAGCAGATTTCTCTCCAAAAATGTGTAGCGGGCTCTGACAATGAGGAGAGTCAATTCTTGAACCCAATTGGAGGCTGGATATGCAAGGGAAGAAGGGATGTATCTCCTTAGAGCAGAACACAATACACCTAAACTGGGCATCATATACTGGGGCCAGACTGGGAGGCCCTGGCCCTGCTGGGGTGGGGTTTGCTGTGTATCACAGAGGAATTCTGGGGTATTGACAGCTTATTCCAAATGGAGCACGTTTGATTTTATCCTTTCCATCTCATCCCTCCTGGTTCCAACACTTGTGGGAACTCGGGCACTGGAGGAGATGACACTGTGCTTTGGGAATACAATTGATTGGGATTAATTCTGTTACAAGGTCTCTAAATGGACATTTTAAGCTGCTTTTTTTTAGGAGAAAGTGGGCAAATTCTCAAAATTATTAGCAGATTTTGCTAGAGGTCTTTTATTTTTTTTTTCCTGTTAGTGAAGTGTTTTCCATGAAGTCCTATTTGTGAAACAGGGAGTTGGAGCTTGGTTTGCCTTTCGGTGGAAAGGCACAACTCTGTACCCAAGAGGTATCTCAAGGCAAGTACTGAACACAAGCAATGTCAAAAAAAGCAAGAAAGTGCCTACAGCAACAAACAGCATCGTTTGCAGCAACGATGTGGCATAGCAAGGTTGGTTTTCCGCACGCTCACGGAAGTGCTCCGACTACAAACACACTGAACGTCAACGTGGGCTAATGCTACCGTCCAGTTCCACAGCCCTCCATCCCTCCCTCGGACCATCCAGCTCAGGCCAGTCCAGACTTCCTTCCAGCAGGAACGGGGGCTTGCAGAAACGACTTTGGCATTTCTTGCCACAGCCCGGTCAGGACCGGCCTCCCTCCCACTGGGATGGAAATAAACTGGGGTTCAAGGTTAGCAAACCTCTTATTGCTGCAGTAACGCGACCGCTCGAACCAGTTTATGTCATCCTTTTGGACAAGATACTTTATGTGTTAGATGAGAAATAATTCCTAGTACAAGGGACCCAAGAAAACAAAGCGTAGTCCAAAACCTGCACTGATTATCCAAAGTGAGTATTTCCTCTGAACACTAACCAGGGCTACAGCTGACAGACCTTCCCAACAACTCCACGTTAGCAGTAGCATTATAAAACTTTTTAATGGTATTATGTGCTTTACAGCAGGCTCTCTTTGGTATAAATATTCTATCACCAAGCTAGCAATATTGTACACGACACGTCTGCTATTCCTGTGGGGGAAGGTAACGCCACACTAAAACCTAATAAAAGTGATTGCACGTATTTAATCACTTCTGCAATATTAGACTAAACATTCCAATGCATTCCCAGCACTACCTTATTCGAAATGCACTGACAGACACTAACAGTACATGTGCCATTTCAAGGGAAAGCTTCAAGGGGACATCGCTTCACTGGGAACAAGAACGGAGCTCGGATGAGAGCGGTGACAGGGAGAGGGCTCTGCACCATCCTGCTGCTCTGGCTGGGGAAAGCTGGGTGGGTGAATTGCTTCAATTCGACGGGGGCTTGCTGGTCCCTCGTAAGGCAAGCTCACTGTAAACTCTAGTCACACTACATCATCATTTAAGGCACTACAATAAGGGGACACACCAAACAACTCTTCATCACACATACCTGTGCAAAACAAATCCAAGGTATCCTTTCCTCTCGTGAAGCTCTACTCCTCTCTCAGTGCTACAGTGATGAGCTCTAACCATTGCATTACATCACATACATTCCAACATGAATCAATTCATTTTGGTTTAAATACAAAGGATACAACACTTCCATCCCCAGGAACGTTTAAGAATTAGACAAACACTAAGTACAGAGTTCAAGTATAATCACTACACATTTTGATTACAAAGACAGAACATTTGGGGTTAGCAGGAAGTTTTGCTTGTTATATTTTTCTAATCAATATGTACATATTTCATTTTCTGTAAAATATTAAAACACCACCAAATACAAAACTTCTAAAATAGTTTTAAATTCAGTAATAAACTTTAAAATCTGGATTTTTTTTTCCTTTTTTCTTTTTCTTTCTCTTTTTTTGTCTTGTTTTTTCTTTTTTTTTTTTCTGTTGCAATTCCTACATGCACGTACTGTTTACAAGTCTTGTTAAGAGCGCTTTAGAGTAGCTGCTGACATATCCAGGAGGATACGCTCACAGGAGTATAAAAAGCTGTACACATCAATACAGTGATGTTTCATTGTATTTCAAATTCATCTCCCTCCTAAATGAATCACGTGAGGCAAAATATTAAGAAAAACAGAACAAAGCAAAGCCCTGTGCTTCTGTGAAGGAATCCAGCTCCATTATAGGGCCAGCGTCTAATAAGCTGCAGAAACCAAATTTTAGAGCAATGCTGCACTATTCACTCTCAACTGGAGACAACAACAACACCCTGACAGAGCTGCTGAGCTCTGTCACACAGTGAGATCCTGAATACAGTTTGAACCACTTAGAAGAATTCTGCAACGAACACAACAAAAATTCAGCTGGGTTATGGAGAATTTTCAAGGAAACAAAGCAGACTCCAAGGTTTACAGGACTCCTGAATGCATCGTGGTGCTGGTATAAGGCAGCTGCCTCTACCAGTCCTTAAACAAAGCAGAGGAGTAAACAAAACACCTTTGACAGAAACATATATGGAGATGTAACGGCTTTTGCAGAACCAGCAATTTGTTAAAAGACAAAATGAATTAGAGAACAGACGTTAAAATAGTAAATCTGACTTTAAAACTGCCCCAGCAACGTAATGAGATAAACATGCACTACACTTTTAGTGGCAACGTGGATTTGTGCAAGCTGCTAGAATAGAATCTGCAAATCTTTTTAAGTTACACAAGTTAAAAAAGACATCAGGATCTGTCTTCCAAGACACTGATTTGACACCCCTTTTGATTAGCACAACAGAACAATTTTAAATAAATGTGACCATGAATTTTTTAAAAGCATCTATAAAAAGTAAGTAAAATTTTAAAAACTTAATTAGTGACCCTCGTACTGGTAACAAAGCATGCTGCTCAGTTAGTGACTGAACTCACCAGAGACATTTGGGAACAACATACAACCAGATCAGGGAGAAACACGAACCAGGCAGTCATTCCCAGGCAAAGGTTCACCTGAAACCCTTCTCCGACCTCTCAGGCCCATCGCAGGACAGTGCTTTACTGGGAACTACAAGTAGGAGTACTGGTTGATCTTGGTGGGGCTCAGCGGGTATCCAGTGTAAATAGCAGATCCTCTGGAAGCACCAATATAGGACTGGGGAGCGAACTGGTGTTGGTACTGGGCGGGGGGGACGTTGGCAGACGTCAGCAGGCTGGGCCCCACGCTCACAGGGACCTGGTGCACCAGGGTGCTGGGGTGGGCAGCGTAGGCGGTGTGGCGCGACGAGCCCTGAGGGGAGAACAGGTGGGCGATGGAGGTGGTGGAGCCCAGCGTGGCCGCAGTGGTGGGGGCATAAGTGTACATGTGGGGCTGGCTGGACAGGTGGGCGCTGGCCGTGGCTGCTGCCAGGTGGGGATGCACTGGGCTGCTGTGCTGGAACGTGTAGGGAGCCTGAGAAATCGTTGACGTGAGGGGGGCCACGTAAGCTTGCTGCCGGCGCGGGACAGCGTTTCCACTTCTCTCCTGGGAGGCCAGCACCGTGGTTTGCTGGTTCTGCAGGGCAAGGAGTAAATGAGGTCGGTGGTCACGCTCAGGTGAGCAAGGGGCAGCCAGAGCCCCCTGATGGACACCTCCATCCCAGCTGACACACCTGCAGACCCTCCCTCGTGACACCCTCCTGCAGAGCTGAGAAGGTGACTGCGGTTCCACGGGGACAAAGGTTACACTTGTTCTCTACAGTGGGGCCAAACTGCTGCTCCTGGGGTACCACAGCTGGACCAGGGCAGACACAACAATAACCTGAGCCAGCCCCAGAACTCCTCACACATCTGCTCCTCTGCACCTTGGGAGGGTGGCAGCAGGGCTGCCCTGTTTTAGCACAACAAAACCTGTCTGGTGCCCGTGCCAGAAGGGAACTGCAGGGGTAACACTCCTCTTCTGAGAAGCTGCTGCAGTGTGACCCAGAGATCAAGAGTCCTGACACAAAATGAAGTGAAACCAATCTTTGAATCGAAACATTCAAAGATGTCGAGTGCTAATTGTTAGTGTGAGAGAGAAAGTCCAGTCTTAATCTCCTGGTTGGACTTCTGTGAGATCTAAAGAAAGGTGAAGAACTAAAGAATTTCCTCATACTGTGCCTTCAAAGCTACTCTAATTCAACAGCTAGGTCTTGGTGTCACCCTCCCACCTGAGTGGCAAGAAGGACCTGCAGTAAGACAGGTGTGACAAGGAGCACAAAGAGAGACTGTGGACATAATCACACTTCCTTCTCCTGCCCTCTGGTACAGGAACAAATCCTTTGCCTTGAGAAACTTCCCCTGTACTCCCCACAGAGTCTGTCCTACCCTGCACCATCCCACAACAGAATCAGCTCCAAAGAATTAGAGCTTGCAGCTATTGATCCTCTTGCAACCCAGCCCTTCTCCCTGCCTTACACGTTTCCAAAGCAGTTCTAAAGCACCCCCAAGGCCAGCAGAGGCAGGCAGACTCACCTGGCTGAGGTTGAGGGGCTGCACGCCGTTGGTGACCACGCGGTGGGAGCGGTACCCCGTGGGTGTGATGCAGCATCCTGATGACTGCCCGCTCACTGAGGCCACTGGCTTGGTCTTACTGGTGCTGCTCAGGATGCCTGGAAGATGTCACAAGCTTAGTCCACTCCTCCCCTTCCCACGCTGGTGGTAACCAGCTCTGGGCACAGAACTGACTGTTTCTGTCACAGAGGCTTTTCTTTAATTACGATTTCAAACGTGACTAAGAAACCATCAGCAATGTTCACGGGTCTTTCTAAATGCAGCCAAATGTAAATGAAAGGTAAATCTACCCAGGACTATGAAAACAGACCAAGGCTTTCAGAACAGCACCTGTGAAACCTAAAGCTGAGAAAGACCCAATGTGGAAAGTCCAGAACTGTGAGGATGAACGTGTCAGGGACAGGAGAGCACCTGAGCCGTGGCAAAGCCCCTGAGCACCCTGAGATACCCACCTGAAGCCTGGGTGGCTACAATGCAGTCATTGAGCTGCGTTTTCAGGGGCGGGACGATGATGGTCCGGGAGCTGGAGCTGTCGGCAGCGGCTCTGCTGGGCAGCTCCAGGGCCCCCCCAGTGCTCCTGAGCGAGGACAGGGGGTCTGGGGCATAGGGGCTGCTCAGGGACGAGTCAGAGTCAGGGGAGTCGTTAACAGTGACGTAGCTGATGACGTTGGATCTCTGCTTCATACCCAAACTGCAGGGACAAAAAGACAAAATGCAAATGGGAAACATTCTAGCTTTGCCCAGCAGGTTACAGATCTCCCTCTGGGATCTCACACCCTCCCTCCTCGTCAGATAAAATTCAGATTAACTACAGGCACAACACCAGAGATGTGATGGAGATTATTCTGTCTCATGCAGCTCTTCTGAGCCTGCCCAGGGCTCACACAGGGTGCTCCCCACCCTCCCTGATGCGTGAGCTGAGCCCAGCACAGCCCAGTACAGGCCAAATGAACACCCCACCTGGCAGGTTTGTATTTGCTGTCCTCTTCCTCATCAGTGTCGCTGCGGATGGTGATGACACTGACAGGGGGGCTTGGAGTGTCAGGGATCACGATGGGCTGGTGCTGCTCCTGCACGGGGACCAGCACGTTGGAGGAGGAGGAGGTGGAGCGCAGGGGGCTGCTCCCAGTCAGAGAGTACACTTGGGTGGGCACAGGCTCTAGAGATGAGCTGGGCCTGCAGGAAAAGCACAGCAGGATTCAGCTCCAGGTCACAGGCTGGGACAAACAGCATTAGGAACATACAAGCAGCAGCATCTTGAAATACATAAACAGAACCTCAGTGCAGACACTCAAACAGCAAAGTGCCACAGACACAGCCAAAGGCACTCAGGGATGCTCTGAATGGGACTGATCCTCCTGAACACTGCCAGAAACCTGCCAGCCCTCGTTCAGCAATTCTGTCACTGGCATTGCTACGGCACCAACACCCTGTGAGTGTAAAACCCCTCAGTAAAGGCAGCAAAGCACTTGGTCAACCATGTCCTTGCACTCACTGAAACTAATATCATTTAAATCAGTGACTACAGCACAAAGGCTTTTTCCAAGACATCTTTAAATGCAATTGTAGCACAATAAAGTTACACCCTCAATGCCTCTGTGGTCAGAAGACACATTTTTCACACCATAAAGGCAACCTCCACAAACAAACTCATGCCTTTTCTAGGACTGGGAAAGGAAGCAATGGAATCCTTACTTGGCTGTGCTCGGTGCTGGCTGCTTGTTCTTCTTTGCTGGCACATTGCTGCTCTGCTGCTGCCTCACAACATGAGCAACCCCAACATTCAGAGGCTGTGCTGTGGCCAATGTCACGTGGTTGGTCAGCAGAGATGGCTGTTGCATGAGAGTGCTGTACTGATTTCCATGGGAATGTGCATTCCTGGAGCAGAGAAAACACAAGAGACCCAAATCCCATGACTACACTGCAAGAACCATGAGCTGCACCGAGCCCCTGAGGGGAAGGGAGACATTCTGGGCATGGATGGATGAGTTCCCACTTGGCAGGGAGCTGGAGCCCCTGCAATCCCTACCTCCAGTCAGCCAACTGCTGGCTGCTGCCGATGGTCTCCGGGATCACGGCCGCCGGCTGAACAGAGTTGTGCAAAGCAACCCCCGGGAGCTGCTGCCAGGTGGAAGGGAGCAGGATCTGCTGGGTTCCCCCCGGCCAGGCCTGCTGCAAAACAACAAACACAGACACCAGGCTCACTAGGCTTCAGCTCCTGCAGGGGCAGGCAGAGATCTGTCCAAGCAATAAATGCACTGGGGTGGATTGTTAGCTTGCAGAGATACAGCTCATCCTTGCACGTTTTCCCAAGAACAAGAAAACCAGAGGAATGAGCTTCCCCAACATTTTTGCCAATCTCTTTTATCACTGCTGTCATCTGGAGAAAACAGTGTTTATATCATGCTGCACATGCAGCCAGGTATTGCACTGCCAGCTGCAGCAGCAGCGTTCAGGACTCTTTCTGAACACAAATTTACACCACTGTTCTGCTGAAAGGTCACAAAATATTAAACCAATTTGGTCCTTTCTGCTTTTCTGCCTTGCAAGGCTCACACTGAGAGAGCTGAGATGGTGTTATTATTGTGGAAATTCACCCACCTCAACTGAAGCATATAAGAAAAGCCACACTGAGAGATAATTTAGTCACATGAAGGCAGGTTCAATTCATTAATATTATCAATGTTCCTGCCCAAATAAATTTGACAGCATAATATTTCCATGATTTTGATAATATATGGCTTTGTCTCTTGCAGCTTGAACTGCAAAACCTGCTGTTTTAAATTCAGTATTTCTGCAAGTAACAGACCCACTTAGTACAAATACCAGTTCTGAACAAGAAGCCTTCAAAGCAGAGAGCTGCTAAAACCTCTGCCAACATAAGCGGAATAATAATAATAATAATAACAACAATAACATTGAAAAAACAAAAAATAAAAAGAGAAATATGTTAAAAGTCACACCATGCGTCTTTCCAAAAGCCAACACCTGCACAAGACAAAGCAGAGAGTTTAATACAGCAAGATATAAATTCCCAATGAGAGGCAGAAATCGGGCCTTCCAAGCGACGAACTGTTTTGACAGAGGAAGGACAAAAATATGCAAAGCTTAGCAAATGGCTAATGCAAACTCAGGGGAAGCAGCAAGGGAGAAGTGTCGGAAGCACTAAAGGTGAGCAAATTCACGCCAAAGGCTCCCAGAATCCAAACAGAACTAGTCAAGTCCTCCAGAGAAACTCAGAATGCGGGCTCAGAGTCTGGAGACAGCCGGCTCTGATCTCCACTGCCGTACAGGGCAGCTGAACCTCAAGTCCACTGTGCACACACAGCAGAACAGAATTTGCCTGTTGAATCAAAGCCCAAATACACTTTGGAAATCATCACTAACAACTCACTTGTGTCCCAAGCTCTGCTATAGTCACCCCTTGCTGTTTTTGGAGCCCAGATTGCGGCCTTTCAGCAACCAAAATTCAACGGGAGGAAAGAAGAAGCACCCCTGGGTCTGTTAAGCTCAGAGCTGTGACCAGGAGAACCTCACTCTCCTGCCTTCCCATCCTCAGAACCAGGGAATAGCTCACTTGGTTCACAAGAACTCAAATGAGTGGGTTTAAATTTCAGGACAGGTATGACTTGAGCAAATTCCACTTCAGCAGAGGCCTCCCTCTCGGAAGAAAATGACATTCAAACTACCACTTTAAAGCCACAAGAAACAACATGGTTCACACAATGGAATGTGCTTTGAAGGACATGTGAGGATACCAGCACTTCAGTGCACTGTAATGTTTTCATAAGCTTCACTGATCTGATTCTGGAGTTTTACAATGACTTCTTTGTGGCACTTGCAAAGTTGTTCTGATGCAGGTGCCAGAATACAGAAGAGGACAATTTTGCAAACATACACTTCTTAAAGGTGTGTTCGTTCCCTTCCCCCATCCTTTTTAAAAATTGTTCCAAATGACCTAAAAGCTACCTATTGCCATTTTGGATACTAGAGCTCACCTTTAATTTCAACCAAGAAATACAAATCAACTGAAAGTATCTGTGAAGAACAGAATCTTTATCTGGATGAAGCAAGCTACGTGCGATTGGCTATAAATAACAAAAGGCCAGAAAATCATTGTCAATGTTCAACAGAGGTTAAGAGAAATCAACTGCTAAAGCAATACATTAAAGGATTTGCTGTCATTAGAGATTTTAGCCTGTGCTTAATGATCTGAAACATTTCTCCATACAAAGCAGCTTTACACGTGTTGGAAACAAAATATGGAGCTAACTTGCCAAGTAGGTCAAATTCTGGCCATCCAGGTACCTGTAGCAGAGTCAAGCTAAAGACTGATTCCTTTGTATTCCACAATCAAAAGGCAAAGATAGGAGAGTAAGCAAAGAACAAGAGGGATTACAACTCTTCTAGGGTCTAGTTTAGAAGAGCTTTCAATACTAGGCTAGCAAAGGGAATAGTCAATGGATCTGGATTCTTTACAGAGCCACACTAAACGTCAGAGTCAGACAGTGCTTCAGCAATGTTGGGGAGGAAAACAACAAGACATTAAGAAGTAGCAAGAACACAGCCACAAGATGGCACATGCTTCCATGCCCTCTGCAAGTCTAAGTTAAAACAAAAACTCAGTTAGTGAACACAATCAAGGGAGGCAATTACCAGTACTGCAGCCGTCTGTTCGACCAGCGCCGGCCGGCCGGCTGCGCAGTTCAGGGTAAAGGGCACCGCATACTGCGGCGTGATGGTGGCTACTTGAGGATGAAGAGTTGCTACCATTAGTGGTGTACAGCTTCCCTGAAATGTAGATCAGGCAGTGAGTGAAACACACGAGCTGAGGCAGGTCAGTGCAGGTCAGCGCGCTGGGCAGCGGGGCCAGGCGAGGGGCACCGCACCCACACCGACACCGACGCCCGGACCCTGCAGCTGCTCCACAGGCACCCACAGGGCCCTGAGGAGAGCACGAGGAGCTGGGAGTGGGAACCACACCTCCAGTGACACAGTGCAAAAGTCAAAACGAGCTGGGGAAAAATCTGGGGACGGGACCTCTCCAATGACACAGTTCAAAAGTCAAAACGAGCTGGGGAAAAATTTGGGGACGAGACCTCTCCAGTGACACAGTTCAGAAGTCAAAGTGAGTTCAGCTAGTGGCACTTTACTGGGTCCCAGAGGGCAAGTGACAGCCAAGCTGCACTAGCCACAGCACAGAGTACATCCTGGGCAGCTCCCTGCACTTGCTGTCAGACCTTCAAATCCACACACACAACTCTGGAGAAAATGTAAACTGGGATTTCATGGAAGGCACAGCAGGTCTTTTGTGTCATGAAAGAGCAAAGTTATCTGTGATGAAACCACCCAGACATGTATTAGTCCATCAAATGTCTAATTAAAATTAGATTCTTAGTGTACAATTTGCACTCTTGGATGCAGGTGGGCCTTCAAGTGGATTCTGCTTTTTGGATACTGTGACCTGTATCATTAATGCTACAGAAACCAGCAATCACAGAATGCCACCAAAATATTTGGACTGAACAAACTAAAAATTACTCCTCTACAAGAAGGTCAGTAAGTGCAATATACTTCCTGGAGAGTAAAACTAACAGAGTATGTGTTAATGCCAGCAGGAAATAAAACTGTGCAAATAAATAAAAAATGCACTTAATTATAAAGGCAACTACAAATTTTCAGTGAATAAAACTTGTGAATCACTGGGCACTTATTGTATATTAAAGGATTACTTTTTGGAAATTAAAATGGTTTTAATTTATGACACATTACTAATATTTAAAACAGCATTTTTACAATGATTTGTGAATTTTGGTATTGCACGTTGCTTATAAACTGCAAACTGCAGAAATAGATGTCATTGCTACACATTAATTCACACTAAGAATGTAACTAGCTGAGAAGGATTCAGAAATAATTGTGTTGATTTAAAGATGAAATTTTAGCATGAGTAATCTGTGGTGTCACCTCTGTTTACTGGGATCTCACTTCTCACAGCAATGATTTCTCCTGCCACGTTTTTAAAGCGTAGGCAAAAATGACCAGCACTGCCTGTAAGGCAGTGTCCATGCCTGAAAAAATACAGCCTGTTTTTAGCAGCTGAAAAGCACATATTTATTCCCATTATTAAATCAAACTCCTAAAACCAGGGAGGCACATGACATAAAATAGCTCAGACTTTAAATATTGCAGAAAAACAAAACAAAACAAGAAAATACTGTCTTAGAAGTGACCTGCATTTAACCTTTCAGAGTGTCCTGAGAACCCCCTGCACTCAGGCAGGTTCTCCTGGATGGTGGAATTGCAGTTGAGTCTATGGGGGGGTTGGGGTGGTTTTTTTACCTGTGTGAGAACTCCAGACTGGATTTGCAGTGGCTGTGCTGCAGGTGCTTGTGGCACAATTGGGACAGCATTTTCCATCCTGACTGGGAACCCAGAATGCTTTGTAGTTGCCTGAAGTCCAGCTGTGGAGGACAAGACACATCACTAAGCTGCTTTATTGTTCTTCCTTTCATTTGTTTCCAAAAATCAAATTCCTACCAGGTAAGGGCAGAGGACAGGGTCAGATTAAGGGATAGAAAAGCTTTGACAAAATGCCAGTAAAAAACCAGCTGAAGTAAATACTTCTGCATGCTGGGATCCTGAAGGGCCATGGTGACAGCCAGCCCTCAGCAGCTCGGGTCTGTGAGTCTGGTTTGCAGAAACAGTAACACAGACACCTAATCCAAGCTGCTGGAGACAAGTTCAGAGTTCCAGCCTTACCCTATCAGTTCCCCTATCACAAATAACCCTCCAGACCAAGACAATCCAGGTATCAGCCTAACTACAGAACCCTGAGGATGAACAGAGCTCTGCCTGTGCGAAGCTCACTGACCCACAACCTGTGACAATCTGCTGGTAGCAGAAACCTGCATCAGGGTTGTGAACTGAGGCTCAAACACCAGATACCTGCTCTTGAGATAACAAACACAGCAAGACACTGATTCTCAGGCAGGTCTGGCTCCTCTGTTCCCTGCTTTCTGTGGAATGCTGCTCTGTTCAGTTTGGGGGGAAAAACTGGTTGAGCAACCAGCCTGCAACCCAGGCAGGCAAGATCCTGTCACCTGTTCCAGCACGACCTGGAAGAGAATCAAGCTGTCTGCACACGCCTGACCTGGTTCTGCACCTACATCTGATGCAAGAGCCTCGTGTGACACCCACAGAGAGCTCTTCCCAAGTCAGGGTTTTCTCAGCTTAGTGCAAATCACAGCTCCTCCTGCCTCAACTGACTGAAACCACGGGATCACACAAAGAGTTCTCCGCTTACTTTGAAAAGCAGGGGGACAAACAATGAAGGTTTGCTGGAAGGGGTCTGTCTGTGTGCAGATCTGGGTGGTTCCAGGCTGCAAGGAAACGCTCTGCTGAGCCACTCCTGCCACTGGGGCTGCAGAGGATGGGTACAGGGCAGACTGGTAGTTGAGCAGGGAGACGTCCGAGTTGGCCAGGGAAAGAGTAGCAGCAGCAGTGGAATTGGAAGCCAACACACTGGCCTAGGAAAATAAAACAAACAAAAAATCATTTCTCTCTTGTAATCTTCTCTCTCTTTGTTATAAAACAAACAGCAGGAACCATCAATATTAAACCAGGAGGAAAACACCTGGAAAATGTTTGAGGTAAAAGGCTTAAGACAACACAGAACAAAAACCATGAATTGCACCAACTTTACTTATGCTGCTGAACTGACAGACAAATTTTCAATACATGAAGTAAAGAGGCTCCTTGGCCTGAGTTTTGAAAAATTAGACTTTGAGACAAGACTATGAATTTTGGAGAGTAACTTAAATTTTGGCCTGAAGGAACCTAATTAACCTACTCCATGTCTTTGATCAGGATAAAATGGGTGAAAGATGCTATACCTGGTTGTGTACTGTGTTGAGCTGGTTGTTAAAGCTCATTGTCAGGTTTGTGCTTGTGTTAGGAGCAACGTGAGTGGTGAAAGGGCTCTTGATCTGATTCACTGTGTCATACATGTTCACTCTTCTCTTGCAGATCTCCATGTTCTGAAAGCAAGATTTCACACTGGAACAGAATGACAGAAGGAAAACATCAGATTTGTAAAAACAGGACAGAGATGTGACAGATTCCCAACTTCATGCACGTGCTTTAGGTTTAGGTTCTTTTAAACCAACAAAGAATGTCCTAAAACATGAAAAGGAAGCTTATGAACATTCCATTCCTTACACATGCCATTGCTATTTTCAGATCAGCCAGGAACTGCAGAAAACAGCACTGACAGAAAGCTGGGAAGTGCTGCTCTGTGTTTCCAGTAAATCCTGAAACAAAACAACCCATCCAAGGGAGCTTACTGGTTACTGTGGGGGAAGTCCAGCAGATGTGCCATTGTAACAAACGAATGGTTCAAAGTCTTCAGTGGAGTAATTCTCTTATCTGCATCAATTGTCAACATTTTCTTCAACAAATCAATGTATTCCCTTCGGTCAGCCTTCTCTGCCAACATGTCGGTCCCTTCTAAGTCTGTAGACATATTCACCTGGAAAATCAAATGGGAGCAGTTCACACAAACATCAAATTAATTGCTGCCTAACGATTCAATGATTTCACATCACACAGAAATATTCATTAAGCATTTCTGTCTCTTAGCCAGACTCATTTCAGGTATTACAGGGCTAACACACCACCCTTCCCTTGCTCATTCTACAAGAGAAAGTCAAACTTGCACGTGGAATTCTCTTCTCAACAGGAAGTTGGTCTACTCAAAGGGATCAACCTGGCTTCATTCTCCACTCCCTGGCAAAATGCCCTCATGTTTTGGGGGATCTGTAAGGGGCTGGCAAGCCAGAATGATTCCACCTTCTCTGCACAGATATAACCTGATGGTAACAGCTACAAAAGTGATAGAAAATTGATATTTAAGATGTAAGACCTCGTGATATTAAGATCACTCAGATATTCTTTCATTTTACCTCTAGAGAGAGAATGAAAATAAGAATGAGCTCTAGTTCTAATCAATATTTCCAAAGACTAATAAGAGGTTTAATGCTACAAATACATTTGAAGGGGCTCAGCTCTCCTGCTGCTCCACTATACTGAGAACAGGCTGGGCACACTCCTGGCTAACACACTGAGGTGTAAGAAAACACACAACATTTCAAACAGGCTCATAATTAACATTTTGACTGTGTTTAATCCACTGATTTCTGATGCAAATTGGCACCACGGTAAACCCACATCAGTGCTCTGAACTCTGCCAGTGGAAAAGGACTGACTGCTCCAGCACAGGAGCCTCATTTTCAGAGATCCCCAAAAAATTAAAATTACTGAATTGTGAAAAATTAATGAGTTGTCTGTGTCCCAAGATCCCCACACACCTGCGCCATATCATCCAAACAGTTGAATATATATTTCCGAGCTTCTTTTGATTTTATTCCTGTTTCCAACTCATGTTCTTCTGGAGTCTATAAAAGAAAACATCAATATAAATTGAGATGTTGCATCTTGATAAGGAAAAAGCAGCAAGAAATTGCTGAGGCAGATGATCATTTGCTGCTTTCAGACAAACCACACACCAGCAGGTCAAACCCAAACAGCCCTGGGATGCCATTTCCTCAGCTGGAAAGATCATTCATTGCAAAGCTGAATTAACAACAGGATGACTTCATTTCAAGGCTTCCTTAGGTAGTACATTAGCCAAAAGAACTGAAGGTTTCTGATTTAGGAAGAGAAGAGGCTATAAATATTCTAAATCTCTCTTCCACAAAGAAGAAAGGCAAAATTCCCTTCTTTTTGCTGCTCAGCTTTAAAGGCAAATCAGGCCTAAATCCCATTCTTCCCTGTCCTCTGCCAACCCATAACCAGATTCCTGTTAAACTAAACAAAACCATCACGAAATACTCCGTATTTTACTGGTTGTATTGGCAGGAGATAACAACAAGATGACACACTTCCCTGAGAATGAGCAGCCCATAATAAGCCCCCATTATCTCAATGACTGAACACCCACTCTTTGCTGGTGCTATCACGCACAGCTGCTACTGTCAGAGCAGCACCAGGGGCTCTGCACAGCTCCTGCACTCCCAGACCCCAATCCAGCCACGTTCCCAACCCAATCCTCGCTCAAAGTGTTCTCACTGCACACCAAAACTGGGGGGGGAATTTCTATCAAATCCTCAATGAACAAAAGAGAACTGGGGATGGAAGAGACAGACAAACCTTGAGCCTCCACAGTGGGTATCCCAAATTTGGGTCTCTGTTAAAAAACCTGCTTGTTTTCGTTCCTGCACTGAGAAGATACTCCGCTGGAAGGCCTTGAGTTTGTGAAATATAACGAATCTAGGGAAGAAAATGACAGGAATAAGGACTCCCAGTATAAAGAATTCACAGCTAATGAGGTAATTAACAGCCAGGTTTGTTCACAGCTAATAGGAAATTACCTGTAAAGAAAGAATGCCCAGATTTGCAAAACTGCAAAATTAAAGGGATCATCTCAAATATTTATAAAGCCACTTTTGCAATCACTCAAAAATTTTAGGTTTCAAATACATCTTTCTTATTTTAAGGAAATATTTTTTTGCTAAAGTATATGTAAGCAGACTGTAGGTTTTTAAGACAACAAGCAGTGTAAGAATTACACATTTTGAGGGGAAAATACCACAGAATTTATCATGTATGTATATATAATTAAAGGCATAATTATCCAAGCAACATTGCTGTGCCTGCCTACTCAATACTCTAGGCACACAGTTTCAGAACAATGTCGTGGAAAAGCTCTCACTGATCAAGAGACCAAGACCAAATATCCTCAAACACTTTTAATATTCTTATTTATACATGTAAAAAAATATGGCTCAGAAATTTGGAAGATGCACCTGAATCCTTGTGATGGTATTGATAAGACACTGGTGAAGAGAGAACAAATAAAAAGGTATGCTCAAAAGGAAAGAAAATAGCAAATTTATGGAAAACTCCGCAGTGTTAAGGTAACCATGCCTTGATGAAACCACCAATTACAGGTCCTTTAGCATTTCTTATTTGCCAAACTCCTGCTATGCCACTGTGCCAAAAGTGACCACATGAATTTATGGGATCACTTTTCAATTAAGCCAAGGTGGATCCAAGTGTCTGCAGGTGAATATTTCTTGTATCTACACAACTGTTCAGGTAACAGTTCTATTTTTACAAGACACAACTCTTTGCTTTACAGCCAAAGGGTGATTAAAAAAAGAGCTGTAAATCCCATCCCAGCCCATGAACTCATTCCTGCAGAGGTCCTCTCACAAGTTCCACCTCAACTTTCACTTGCTGCTGCAGAATCTCAGAAAACATGAAAGCCAAGTCATCCCCAGTCTTCAAGGGAAATTCAGACATCAAAATCAACCCCATGAAGTCACACCTCACGCTGCCTCACAGAGGGCTGCAAAATCCTGTCATTAGCAATGGAAAAAGCAGCTCCTCCCCAGCCACCTACACCAGCAGATAAGGTTCTCAGAATTACACAAAACTCAGTGCCCAAGGAAACCACCAGGCCCTACCTCAGCTACTTTCTAACTCATTCTGCTCATCAAGGTACCTTAATGTTTCCTTTGGAAATTTACAGTGCTGGGAAGACACATGACAAGTAAGTTTTCAAACTTAGTAAGTTTTCATGTATTTTATCACATAAGGAAAACCATACCAAGCACTGTAACAAGATCCCACCACAAAAACCCCAGTGGAAAAGCTACTCTGAAAAAAAACCCCCTCTCATAGACTTTTTGTCCTTTTATAGGCACTGACTAGGCCAGGTAATAATGCCAAGTATCCACAGAAAGGACTAATTAGTTCAAGATGCCTCTCAGAGTCTTGCCCTTGGATTCCAAAGACAGCTTGAGGCTCACACTTTGCATAAAAACTGAGGGTTGCTGTAGGTATTAACAGGGCAGGAATGATAGGCTTGCTGTGTCCCCACATGGAAAAACTGCCCTCATGGTGAAATTACAGAGGGTGTTTCACATCAGGACACACACACCCCTCGCTTCTGCTTTGGCAGGAAGGTGTTTCAACAGCTTTTGGGTTTGGAAACCAGGGGTTAACTGCAAATTGGCCCCTTTTTTTGGACAGGATACACTCAGCTCAAGTGAAAACACACAGAACTCTGTGCTCCCTGCCCAGAGACAATGGGAATATCACAGAGAGAAAATGAGCTCAGACAACAGCAATGTGCACCGACGAAAGCTGATGCAGGACACGGGGGGTGCAGGAGGGTTTGAACACAGAAATTTGTGGTTTCATGTGAAGATCCCACATCCCCCACGTGCTCTCACCTGATCATACTCAGATGCTCCTGGATACAGAGGCCAGCCCAGAAACAGCTCAGCTATGACACAGCCCAGTGACCACATGTCAATGGCTTCACAGAACGGCAAACCCAGGATGATCTCAGGAGCTCTGGTAAGGGAAAAGGAAAGAAAAAGCCAAAGTCAAATCTTTCACTCTGAAAGCTGCATTTCTTCCCTATAAACCACTCTGGATAAAGCCCCTCCACGCACAAGTAAATCTGTGTGAGTATGAATTACTCACTTTAAAGCAGAAGTTGTTTCCTTGGGTGGCCTAATGGATCCCAGCCTTTGTATCACTTATTGGATTCTTTCATTGCCACAGTGTCCCCCAGCTCCCCCTTTATATCACAGTTGCATAAAGTTACTCCTTGAGTAATCAGTTTAATTACACTTGACAGCATGTGAGGTGTCTGAGACAGCACACAGCAGCACAGAATTATCAATGCTGGGAGAGACCTTCAAGATCATCTAGTCCATCCTATTCTAACAGAATTGGGAAAAAAAGCTCTGGCAAACAGAGACTTTTCTGGGAGAGGGTCTTGAGACCCCAGGTAAGCAGCTGCAGGAGGCTGCCTGCTTCATGTGGGAAAGAAGAGCACCTGCAGAGCCAGGAAAAGGAGCTCCTCAGAGAGCTGCTGGGTTTCTACCAGCAGGTTTTCATGCAGGGTTTGCTCAGGGAGTTTCGAGTTTAAAATGGGCGCAGAGAGCCCAGCTGGAGGTTGTGTTTCAGGTTTCTGTGCACTCAACCACACCTAATGCAAAATGTACCTGTCTGGCCCAGCCTTCACAGGGAGGTGATAAAAAAACCTCACACTCCAAGCAGGGTTTGCTTCTCTAACAGGTTGGAATTTCAGGGAGATTTCTGTCTGGAGCTGACTCATAACACAGAAGGATGTTTTAGTACAGCTCTTCACCTACACAGAGTTCTGAAACAAACTGAGGCTGTTCCGGCAGGAGAAATTCTGGTCCTACATTTGCATAGAGCACAAAACCCCAGGTGCTGCAAACCCCACGTGAGCTGGTGTGGGAATTTACTCTGGAAAGTACAGGAAACATGAAAGCCTTGACCTTCATCATGCATAACTAACACGAGAGCAAAGGAAGACAGAAAAGCCCTAAACTCCAGGCTATCCATTTCCTGGTCATGCCCCAGGGCTTGTGTGGCATTTCTGGTGTTACACTATGGATACTTCAGTTGTTAAAAAAGGCTTTGAAACCAGTCCTGATCCCTCTACAGAATTCTAAAAACCAGGGCTTGCATAATGTACAGGTGTCAGTAAATTTGACACTCACCCTCCCTGACTGCTCAACCTCCCAACTGTTTGTTCATGGCAAGAAGTGACTCCCCAGTTAATCACCCTTTGTGCCTGGTGACACAAATACACCTTTTGTTTCAGGTGTCCACACAGGTGTCTCCAAAACAAAGGCACTCAGCCCAGCTGCTCAGGCACAGGGCACCTGAGAAAGGACAAGCTCACAAAAGGACAGGTTGGATTGAGCTTGGAGCAGCCTGGGACAGTGGAAGGTGTCGCTGCCCGTGGCAGGGGTGGGATGAGATGAGCTTTAAGCTCCCTTCCAACCCACACCAGTCTGGGATTCTGTAAAAAAGATAAATAGCTGAACCAGCTGCCAGTTGCAGGGAGGTTGCATTTATTCTCTATTATCCAGATTCTATTATGTCTGAGCCCCCAAATCCAGAGCCATGATACACCTTCAGCAATCAGAATGACAGATTATTCAAGCTAAGACAGAATGACACTCTCTACTCAACATTGATCTGTTTCTACCTTCTTGTTTGGCTGTTCCTGGCAGTTGTTGACTTTGGAAAGGTTTCTCACATGTGAGAATACAAAATGATTATGCAAATACGAGCAGTAGCTGATATCTGAATGCTCACTGTCCTGCTGAACATTTGTATTTTAAGGAAACATGCTAGAATAGATACAACGTTCTACAGGCTAAGAGGTGCAAACCAGAGGAATCTCTTTCCTCACAAGCAGAAAAAATACAATTCATATATTTATACAGGATTTTCAGAGCCCCCCTTGCCATTACTCTATGAGACATCATCAACAAACTGTACTGTCCCTCTTGATTATCCTGATGCAGGAATTTCCAATTCAGAAAGGACCCAGACCTGTCATATAAGGAATGCTGCATGCATTTGGACTGGCAAACAAACTAAAATATAGATGGCTTGTGGAATATGCAGAGCATGCTAATCCTTCACAAGTGTGTTAAAAAACCCCCCACCAATTCCAATGGAAACAGAGATTTGTGGCAGTTTGTTGGTCTTTAACTCCAGCATGGAATAGACTTATGTATTCCTAAATCTCAGTATCATCACAACAGCAAGTTGAAGTCTTGTATTTTATTCCCCACAACTAAATAAATGAACTTCTCATGAGCCACCTGATTTCATTCTGATTGCAGCCAGGGCTGGGAAATCAGAATTTGTCTCATCTCCTTTTACACCACTGTAATTAGCAGCCTTATGAGATGTGAGCTGAACCAGGACAGCAGGCAGAGGTCACTTCCATAGCTGCTCTGCCAGAGATTAAAGTGATTTTACCATCTTAAGCTCTTTGAAATAAAATCAACAACACTCTTTGCACAGATGCTTGCCAAGCACTGCCTCCCAAAGCTGACAAATACACTCAGGCACTCTCACAAGAGAAAGGACTCACAGCAGCCCCAGAAAACACCAAGACTCCCTCCCAGCATTTCCAAACACCCCATGTTTACACCTGTGCCTTGGGATGCTGGGAGCACAAAGCCTGTGCGAGTGCAGCAATGCAGGGAACAGCAGGGCCACCACAGAGCTGGATTAGCAGAGCTAGGCTTGGCAGCAGGAGCTGCTGCTCCCCAGGCCACGATGGCTGCGACAGAAGTAGGTCATGGAGCCCAAAGCAGAGGTGAGAAATGGATACTCAGGCACTCTGCAGCTCCCCCAACGCTCAGGGCCACCTTCTCATGGCCCAAATTGTCCAGTCCTACAGTCTGTGCTCCACACAGGCAGCACCAGGAGGCAGGGAGCTGAGTGAAACTCCCAGGATGGCTGTACTCACATATAACACAGGACACAAGTAAAGCCCACTCTGTACAGCAGGGAGATCAGTATTCCAGGATTTTTTATTTCTGCAGCCTGTTTCCTTCCATTCATCTTCCCCAAGAACAAAAGCAACCCCACCTGAGGATGGTACTCTAGTTTTCATGTGAGGAATTCCTGCAAAAACACCCTAGAACTGCCACAGGAACTGTTCACTGCAGAGAGCTGATCTGCTCCTACTCCCTGCTGGGCTTCAGAGCCAAAGAATTCTTCATGGGCACTTCTACTCACTCTTTAAAGTGTGAGCAGTAGAACAGCCCCTCCTGAGTGGGGCCATGCAGCAGTGCCTGTGGAAAAGGGATCCTGCCCCAGCCCTAACACACCTGTGCTGACAAACCCCATGGGACATCCCAACAGGACAGTGCTGCTGCAGCTGCACACAGAGCACGGGCTCCACTGCCAGCAGGACAGCCAGACCCTGAGTGAGCAGGGCTGCTGGACAGGATGAGCTCCAGCAGCACACACAGTAATTAATAAAGGAAGATTTTTTTCCTCAAGAGTACATAAATCAGAAAATCCATCTTACAGGACCCGAGTGTGGCTGGTTTAGAGGTCCCTATAGCAGACAGAGGTTACCTAAGTGTCAGCAACAGGGACTGAAAGCCAAAAAGTGAGCACAGAGAAGTTTAATAGCTGACACAGAACCATATGAAGAATTGGTTGTACCCTGTTTCATTAAACACAGCATTGAAAAAATTCCCAACTTGGAACTCATGTGAACACTCATTTAATGTGAATATGGGTAAAGCAATCCAGTTCTCCCACAACGAGCTGGTCTCTGTGCCATCTCCGTAAATTCCTAGATTATGGATTTTAGTAATCATCACCATTAGACTAATTACATATCACTAAATACTAGATTTCCACATCATAGCATTCTTCACTTCAGCCAAGCAGACAGTCCAACGCCACCTAATCCCAGGTTATTTGCCTTTCTGGCAGAGTCAGTCACCCCCCAGGGGGCTGGAAGGGGCTGGGAATCCAGTGCCCCACACACAGATGGAGCAGAAATTTCCCTCCCTGCAGCCCCTGGAAGATACTTATCACCCCTCACTGCTTTTCCTCAGCTAAATCTGCTTTCTGAGATACCAGAAACTGAAGAGCACCATGGGCCTCCCCACCTGCTTTGCTGACACGTGTGGCAAGTCAGATAGAGCAGATTCTTGACCAGTGGTCACCTCTTTTCATGCAACAACAACAAAATTGATGATGTATTTTAGAGAGGGAGCATTTTTACAGAGCTGTGGGGCACAGGGGACAACTGTGCTACAAAAAAAACATAACAATCAATCGTTTAGAATTGGAAAGATTGGTGCCAACAAGCTGAGCAAAAATCATGAGCAATGGATTAAGAAAAGTCTGTATCACATGAAAGGAATGTCATGGAAAGCTGGTACTGGCTGTTAGAGTTAAAAAGAAAAATAACACAAAAACAAAAGGAGCAAGAACACAGGGAGCATGAGGGATGAACAGAGCAAACCTACAATAAGCCAGGCTTTAAACTGAAGTGAGGAGCCAGGGAAGACATCAAACAGGGCAGAGACACAGGGTGGGGTGAGTGTCTCAGTCCTGTCTGGTCCCAGCTGGAAGGACTAGATACTAGTTCTGAGTTTTGCGTCAAGTGAGCTCACATTCCACCCAAAGCAACCCTGACAACACAGCCCAGACTCTTCAAGGCCCTTTGAAGCCAGAAGTTCTTTCTGCATCCATTTATTGAAGTCTGCTGCTACTTAAATTCAAATACACACTTAACAGAGCCAGCCAAGCTGGAGGAATAATTGAAAGAAACAGCACAGCTTGCTTTATGCACAGTTTCTGAGTCTCAGCGTTTCTGCCCATAGTTTATTTTTAATTCTTAGGCAGGAGTAGGGTAGAAGACATCTCCACGTATTGCTAAGGGAAGCAGAAATCATCTTATCACTGCTCTAAGGGAGCTGCAGGTCTCCATGAAAGCATGACTTAGCCAGGGTTGACACAGGAAGTCATGTGCTCGTGAAGGGGGCTTGGACAAAAATGAAGAATCAGAAGAAACAAAAGCAAATAGAAATTTGCATCCCTTTGACTTCTCTCCCTTCTAAATGTCCAAGGTTAATGGACTAGTTTCACATCATGGCAAACAACCCAAAATCCACTACTCAACACTACCATACTGCTTCTCCAGTTTGCCACTTCATACAGGGTCACAAGCCAGTGGACAGGGTAAAATCAACTTAGTGCACTGATCTGGGGGGAAAGGAAGGTGCTGGGCTACAGATTAGGCCGCCCTTGCAAGGCAGACATTCTATTTATTTACATCCAACTTTCAGAAGAAATCTCCAGGAAACATGCAGAGCTGACCACTTCCTGTTGCCCTTCAGCTGGGCTTAGGCAGGAGAGCTCAGTGTCTGTACAAGGAACCCCCAGCCCCCAGCAGGATCAGCCTGACCTGGTTCAGTGAGCAGGGTCAGTGCTTACCTGTAATACCGTGACTGCAGGTACGTGGAGCACACGGCCTTGGACACGTGGCTGGCTGACCCAAAGTCTATCACCTTCACTCTGTAGGGCTGGCGTGCAGGATCCACCAACATGATGTTCTCTGGCTTCAAATCAGCGTGGATCAGACCCAAGCTCTTCAGCTTCATCAAGGCAGTAGCCACTTGCTGCAGGATGGGCCGGATGTATTTCAGGGGCAACGGACTGAACTTGTTTTGCTTTAAGAAATCATATAAGTTCTGTTCCAGCATCTCAAAGACAAGGCATGTATGATTCTTGTGTTGAAAGCACTCGTAGGAGCGGACGAAGTTGTACTCGTCGGCATTCTCGCTGCTCAGGCGAGACAGGATGCTCACCTCGATCTGGCCCTGCCGGGCGTAGGAAGGGTGGTTCTTCAGGATTTTGATGGCTACAATCTCCTTCGTGCTACGTTTCCAACATTTTGCCACCTGCCCGAACGTCCCTCGTCCCAGGAATTCCAAGACCTCATAGCTGTTGGTCATAGAGCACAGGATCTCATGCTGGACCAGCTGATAATCGCCCTCCCCGCTGGAGCTGCTGCTTTTCGTGGTGACCGTGGTGGTCGTGGCCGCAGCACCCACCGCAGGTCTGTTTTGCAGCATGAGAGGTGGATGTTCCTCAATGATCTGCACACTACCGTTGCTGTCGACCTCTTCACTTTTCCTTTTTAATCCACATTTTTGGTATGGTTCCAGCAAAGAAACGTTGCTCCTGTGGGTGAGGGTCTGGCTGCTCTGGAAGGACGCTGTGGCGCTGCTGCCGGTGCTGTCGGCCGCGGTGACCACGATGTGCTCGACGGAGGGAGTGGGGAGAAGGAGGTTCTGGTCGTAGGCAGGGATGCTGAAATTGGCTACCTGATGAGAGGAGCTGGCTTGCCCTTGAGCTGCCGGGAGGTTTTTGCTGTGGGTATAATACTTGTCACTACTGCTCTGTCCTGAAACATCCCAGACAGACGGCTCCACTTTCAGTTTCTTGGCACTGCAGAAGGCACTCGAGGATACTGACGGAGGGGAGAACACCTGCAGCTGTGAGGCCATACCTGGAAAGGGAGACGAGAACTCATTAGGGGCAGCAGGCTGCGATGGACAAGATCCTCTATCTGCACAAAAACCAGAATGACAAGTGTTTTCCTGAGCACCATATGGTGCCCACCACTGAGGAAGGGAACCTCTGGAACTGCTGCTCCTAAGGGCATCACCGAGTGAGGCTGTGCAGTGGGATTACTGCATTTGAGAAACACACAGCTCTTTATCCAGCTCTCTAAGGGCTAAAGGAATCCCAGGACACGGCAGGAATCATAGAATCAATCAGGCTGGAAAAGACCTCTGAGATCATCGAGTCCAACCTTGTGACCAAACACCTCCCTGTCACCCAGACCAGAGCGTTCAGTGCCACGTCCAGTTGCTCAAACACCTCCAGGGACCGTGACTCCACCACCTCCCTGGGCAGCCCGTTCCGATGTCTAATCAGTGAAGAAATTCCTCCTATTGTCCAACCCAAACCTCCCCTGGCACAGCTTAACACTGTGTGCTCTTGTCCTGTCGTTCGTTACCCGGGAGAGGAGCCCGACCCCCACCTGGCTACACCCTCCTTTCAGGGAGTTGCAGAGAGTGATAAGGTCACTCCCGAGCCGCCTTTTCTCCGGGCTGAAAAAAACCCCCAGTACTGAAGAAAACAATACCGAGGATCGGGAGAGCGCAGGAAGCGAGAAGACCCTGCGAAAATTACGATCCCGTCCCCAGGCCTGTTTCCCAGGCACCGTAAAAACAGAGTCGGTAGGAAACGCAACCCCGACAGGCCCAACCTCCC